>CM031235.1:822860117-823042617 GCA_018340775.1 Taxus wallichiana var. yunnanensis | reverse complement strand
CATGACCCTTAGCCATTTGGCACACTCTACATCTTGCTACAATCCTACTTATGTCCCTCTTTACCTTTGGCCAATAATACTTTTCTACAACAAGAGAAATTGTTTTACTTATACCAAAGTGTCCACCAACCCCCACTATGCAATTCTCTTATAATATTTTCTCTCATTCAAACTAAGCATGCATGCACAATTGTTTCCCCGAACAAATAACCATCCCGCATCAAATAATCAAAAGAAACACTACCTATCTGTAGGATCCTTAAGTTGTCTCACAACATCAACAAAATCTGGATCACCTTCATACAATTGCTTAACTGTCTCAAACCCTACTACTTCATTTTCCATTGTTGTCAAAAGTGTTACATGCCTACTCAAGGCATTAACAACTTGATTCTACTTACCTACGACTTATGCTTTAAGACAAAATTATATTCTTGCAAAAATGAAACCCATTTTGCATGCCTACTATTTAGTTTCTTTTGTGTGTTTACATACCTCAATGCTTCATGGTCAGTGAAGAGTACAAATTCCTTTAGCTACCAAGTAATGTCTCCAATGCCTTAATGCCTGAACAATAACATAAAATTCCACATCATAAGTAGAATATTTCCTCTTGACTTCATTTAGATTTTCACTGAATAATGCTACAGTCGTCCTTCGACTCAATATAGCTCCAATCCTAACATGTGAGGCATCACAAAACCGACATAGAAGACCTTGCTAAAATGCAGCAATACCAAAACAAAGTGCTTCTTAAACTTTCTTCTTCAACAATTCAAAACTATTTATTACTACCTTAGTCCATACATACTCCCTCCCTTTTGTACACTATGTTATGGGTGTAGCAATGCTACTAAAATTCCTGATGAACTTCCTATAAAAAGTTGTCAATCCATGAAAACTACGAACCTCTGTCACATTCCTTGGAATAGGTCATTCCAAAATTTCCTTTACTTTTTCCTCATCCATCATCGTCCATCCTCACTCCATCCTTTGATATGTCAAACCCCAAAAAATAAGACTCTTCTGAAGAAATCTACACTTCTTCAATTTTGCATATAGACTCTCTTTACGTAACAAGTCTAACACCAATTTCATATGTAACAATTGTTCTTCCATTGTCTTACTAAATATTAGAATATCATCAAAATAGACAACAACAAACTTACCATTGTACTCTTAGAGTACTCTGTTCATCAGCCTCGTGAATGTACTGGGTGCATTAGATAGCCCAAATGACATCGTCATCCACTCGTACAACCCTTCTTTTGTTTTGAAATTCATTTTCCATTCATCCCCTTCACAGATCTGGATCTGGTAGTACCCACTCTATAGGTCAATCTTGCTAAAATATTAGGCTCATTAGCACATCCATCATATCATCCAATCTTGGAATTAGGAACCGATACTTAATTGTGATCTTATTTATGGCCCTACTATCTACACACATTCTCCAGTCTCCATCTTTTTTTGGGAGTCAATAGCATTGAGTTGCACATGGACTCATGCTTTCTCTCACTAACCCTTTCTATATTAGATATGTCACTTGTCTATTCAACTCTTCACTCTATGTCGGACTCATCCGATAGTCGCCTGGTTTGGAAGGGCCGATCCTAGGATCAAATCAATATGGTGTTGAATATCTCGCTTCGGAGGTAACCCATTTGGTAGCTCATCTGGTATGACATCTTTGTATTCTTTTAGTACCTTTTCCGCAATAACATGTATATTAAAGTCCTCTATTTCCACCTTCTTTGACATCAAAGTGCATAACACTAGCCAACTTCTTCCATTTCCGTAACAAACTCTTTTGTAGCCAATAAGCCCTCACTCTTCTCTTCTTCCTTGAAGGGTAACAAGACCACCTTTACACCATCCTTCCAAAAGGTATATGTATTTTTCCTCCATCATGTGTAACCTTTCTATCGTATTGCAAGGCCTCCCTAGTAATATATGGCATGCATCCATTAAGATAACATCACACCACACCTCATCCTTGTAGGTATTCCTAATCGAAAACTTTATAAGGCATCTTTTATCTATGGTTACCTCATTCCCTTTCTTCAACCATGATAAACGATAGGGATATGGGTGCTTATCACATTTCAAATTGATTTTTTCAGCCATCACACTTGAAACCATATTTTCACAACTAAGACCATCAATGATAATTTTACATACCTTTCCTCTAGAGGTGCATCTTGTTCAAAATATATTTGTTCGCAACCACAAATCAGCACCAACAGTATCTTGTTCTTTCTCCTTCCTTGGGACAATCATCGTCCTTTGTATCATGAGGGTTTTACCCAAGTCTACATCAACCTCCATTTCTTTTTCCTCTTCAGCCTTCAACCGATTCACTTATTGTTGTTCTCCTTGCCATTTATCTTGTGTAGGATAGTGCGGACACTCAAAGGATATGTGCCCCTCTTCACTACATATGTAATATGTATATTGCCTTTGGGGGCTATTCCAGCTACGTCCTCCATTATAACCTCTTCCCCGAGAAACCCCACGTCTTTGGTAGTTACCACAAATTTGACAGAATCTTCATGCCCTTCTGCATTAGAGGATTCACCTTTTGTAGATTCAAAACTACCCCGCCTCTCATGGAGACGGTGATGGCCCTCTTTTCACACCTCTTTTAAAATTATTAATATTTTCTTTTCTTCTACCTTTAATGCGAGTTGATAAACATCATCCAAAGCATGGATCCGAAGCATACTTGACTCATCTTGTATGGTGTAACTCAACCCAATTATATACTGTAGCCTTTCGTTCTTCCGACTCTCCTTGTTCCACCCTAATTGAAAATTTGTAAAATTCATTGTTATACTCCTTAATGTTGAGATCCTTCTGTCTTAGGTTTTGGAACATTTGAAAGAGTGTCTAAGCATAATCTACAGGAAGAAACTTTTCTTTCAACTTCTTTACCATTTTATTCCAATTTGGATCTTGCCCTTTCCATTCCTTTGTCTTTCATTTTGTAGGTGATCCCACCAAATCAATGCATGTCCGACCAACTTAGTGCATGCAAACTTAACCTTCTTCTCCTCTGAAAGGGTTTTCCACTCAAAGAATTTTTCCATGTGATTCAACCAGTCAATCAACTCCTCTGGTCGTAATCCTCCACCATAATCGAAACATTAATCTTGATGTCATCATTATTTCCCTCTAAAGCCTGGATCAATCTCTCCTCAAATGGTCTCTCATTCAAGGTTTCTTCATCTCTCTAATTTTCTTCTTCATCTCCTCCTTCATTCATTAATGGAGGTACTTCTTTAGTATCACTATTTGGGTCTGCATCCCCATTTGCATGTCTCCTTCTAAGGCGGGTAACTTCTCCTGTGAGCTCAACAACTTGTCTTTATAGCTCCTACATATGCCTATTCATCTGGGCATAACCTCCCCTCCCATGTCTAGCCATGATTATATAAAATAGAGGCAAAAATTACATAGAAAAATGTAATATGTTACCTTAACTATTTTCACAAGATCAAAATCTGGCTCTGATACCAATTGATGTGAATCTAGCTGCAAGAGGTTGAAATACCTCCAAAACACACATAAACAACTTTGTAAATAAAAACCAGGAGTTTCAAAATATCTTTCTTCTCATTCGGAATCCACACTAATCTTTTACATCATTACAATCCTCCTTTTATTTCACGTCTACTCTAAAAACCCTAAAATGCCAAAAAACCCTAAAATGCCAAAAATTACCTACTAGAAAAACAACTCGGATGGGCCCCAAAATTTGCATGCCAAATATACCTTCATAAATTAAGGCTCATGTGAAATTTTGACTTATTCTAACAAACACAACAAAAGTTATTAAAGTTCTAAGACCTAGTCAAAAGCGAAAAAGCGTTCGGAGCCAATTTTAGGCCACTAGATGAAGGAATCCAGGCCCAAAAATGAGTCAAAATGGCCACAACCTTGCACACAATGTTGACCCCAGCATAATATTAATGTGTATATACCACCCTGTAAAATTTCAAGACGATCCAACAGTCGGATAAAAAATTATGGTCTCCGCAAGTTATGCTCCCACATCAGGTAGATACTTTCTTCTAAGACATGATAAATTTAATTATCTATTTCATTTCTTTGGTGTTAGAAGTTGCTCATATTTTTGTTCTTGTCATATCAATTCATTTGGCCTTGTTGCATCAATATCTTTGGATTTATTCTTATTTTTGGAATTACTTGGATTTGTTATAGATATTTGGATTTACCTACATTGCTTCACATATAAGAAATATTATAACAAGTATGAAACCAACAACTTGTGTGATGAATTTTGAAGTGCAAGGATGAATGTGGACCATTATCAAAGAACAAAAAAAAATGTGTAGATAATTCCTTAGCACAGGGAGAAAGACCAAGGATTATCAAAGGAAAGTATATTTATATTACTTAATTTTTAGCCAAAATTTTCAATTATGTTGTTTGCATTTTATTTGACTTTGAGAAATATGCTATAGTTTTGGAGCTATATTTTTATCAAACCCTAGTAGGAAATGTGGTCTTTTATATCTCTCAATTCAAGAAGAATTTGGTGTGCCTAATCCGAGTTTTAGACTCTAGAAAAAGGATTCTAAAGTTTGGATGCTTCGGGAGATAGAAGTCATTGGAATCATCTTGTCAAGAAGATTACAATAGTATAATAGCTCTCTTTGGTGACTAATTTTTTACCAATGCTCCTACAAGCTATGAATTTTCTCATTATCTAATAGCATTACAAACTCAACAATCACTAGCTACAACTCCTTGGTGCACGTGAATGTAATGGGGTGTTTGTTGTCTTCGTCTTAGGTGTTTAGGGACTACACTTTGAACGAGGATCTAGTTGTGTTATATGTATGTGCAAAAGAAATATGAAACAATATTCATAATGAGGAAATAATAAAACTGAAACATTATTTTCTATCAATATGTGTGTACCATGCATGCACTAGTAGATTTTTTATGATTTCACAATACTTTTATATCACTTTTTAAACTTTTTAAATGATTTTTCATCAAATTTGGCTTAATTTTTCCACATTGCTAAAACTACAACACTAACATGTTGTTTGCTAATACAGTAACAAATTCTCCAAAATTGGTCCTAGTTAGAGTCATGCAACCTTTTTTCATCATTGTTTGCACCATTTGTAAAATCCCAACACAAAATGTCTCATCCTCTAGTAAATAAAAAAAACTAATGTAAAACATGTCTTATCCTTTATCGAAAAAAATGTATCATGTCTTCCATTTTTTAGAAATGGTGTGTTTTTAACCAATATCATAACCTAACACAAATCATGGCATAATTAGTGACAAATATTACATCAAGAACATACACAAAAGGGATTTATCTTTTCTTTGGACCTCACTTGTCATATTTAGTTTAACAAATAGTATCACCTGACATATTTGGGACACATTCAAAGAGCAAAACAAGCAATGCCATGTACATCTTGAAAGATATTTGGTAAATTACATATATGTGATTTTCATTTTTTAACAATAAAATTATATTACATTTTTTAATTAAAAAAATATTGATTTTGTAATATTAAACTAAATGCACTAAATGCTAAGTTCATACATTGTTTATAAGATTAAAAAAAGTAACTCAAAAGAATTTCAAACTTAAATGATTTTTTTTTCTAGGACTCCATTTACCATACTCTTGATTTTTGTAACAAAAAATTATCACATTTTTAATTTAGAAAATATTGATTATATAATATTAAACTAAATACTTTTAATATTAACTTCAAACATTATTTTTAAGATAAAAATAATAATTTAAGGGAAGTCTCAACTTAAATGTTTCAATTGTTTTGTTTCTACGACTCTATTTACCCTACAAACATCAAAGTGACTCTAGAAGTGTTGCAATATGGGATGTCGATGCACTGTGTGAGGGTATACATGTAGTGAATCTAATTTTTGGCGGGGGAGTTCTTGCATAAAAGGTAGAAATTATGATTTGTTTGAAAATTGTCTTTGAAAAGGACAAAAGAAACGATACAAGGATTATCATTTTGAAAGTGAGGGAGATCATGAGTGTGAGATTATCTCAAACATTTGTATAAAGATACTTATAATTATAAGGCGTGTGGAGCTTAGTTGTTACATTAGTCACTTCTTGAAGTTAATGTGCCCTTTTCTTGTATATATATATGGCTCTTCATATTAAGTAATGTAAAGGTTAGTTCAAAAAGAAGATTTGATAATGGAGTATGCATTATGACATTTTTTGGTCCTAAGTATCCATTTGCATAATGGAAACATTTGGCACATTACAAATTTAGCATGTCCACGTACACTATATGTGTAAATCTCTTAAGCCTGATATAGATATACGAGATATGTGATTGTTGGCTAGATTTTTTGCATAGCTGAAAACCTAGGCAGTCATGAGATAAATCTCCCTCATTTACCGATGAGGCTCCCGTGTAAGATTTTTCAATTAAATATGCTAGTATCTATTTTTGTGTATTACTTTAATCATGTAAGTCATGAACCATAGCTATATAGTTTTGCAGCAAGTAAGCAATTGTTAAAGAAAGGAAATATCTAATGAAGAAGGAAATAATAAAAACATAGGAAAGAAAGAGGGAAGATGTGCAACCCAATCAATAGATTATAGAGTTGATTGCATGCACATAGACAAAACCAATAGATATTAACACACAAAATTATAAGCAAAGGCAACTTTCAAATCTAGATCTAGAATAACACAAAGTTTATAAGTAGATCTAAGACAAAAATTTAGAAACAAAATGCATTGTGACACAAAGTTCTCCAGAAATATGCTCCTTTCTATTCCTTTGCTTCAAATAGCTATCGGGGTTTCAAGACAAAAACTGGAATACAAGAATGTTGCTTACAAATTTTGATTTATTAACTCAAGGTTCTTCCTCTACTTATAGAATGTAGAAGGGAAATTACAAATGGGAAACTTAACTGAACTAGAACATAAACAAGAAGTAAATATAACATTTGGCAATCATCTTCCTTTAATTTCTCTCCAAGTGACATGCATCTAGATCTATAGTCAAAATCATACACATCTGTCACTTAACTTATAGAATCATTCCACACAACTTAAAGTAATGGTTTTCAAACCAATAACTTTAAAGTTTTACAATTACATCCAAGAACGTAGAAATAGAAGAAGAAAGAGTAGAAGAAGAAAGATCCACCAACTGTAACATCTACATCTTCTTTTTGTTTTGATATTGAATATACTTGTCGAACATGTAATTCAACAACTTCCCATCTGTTTTAGCCACAACTTCTTTTTTGTCCTGAATTGCAGCAAGCCTTCGTTCAAAACCCCGATGTACGCTTCCACATCCTTTAAGCTAGGCTCGAACCTCTTAATATTTGACTGCATCGTTACCAGCTTACAGATGGAATCCATCATGAAAGGCCTAATAGCTCCATCAATCCTCTCTTGCACCATTAGAAGAGATCCTTCCAGGGAATCAAGCACTTTGCTAGGAATGGTCCTTTTATACTAAGAAACGTTCCCAACCACTTCCTCATTGGTGAAAACAATGACATTGTATGGTAGTGATGATGCCATACTTTCAAGCACTCACATCCTTTTCAGCATGATTCTAAAGATTTCCAAGCGGAAAGAAACTACAAACTCAAGATGCTTCCCCTTTTCAACCGATCCATCAGGCACAATTCATTCCGTAGTCAACACCTCTCTTGGTAGCTTATTTATTTCGACCAAAGTACTCAGGTTACTTCTAGCTATCGTGTTCATGTCCATCATGCTTATCACTAGTTGCTTCAGCTGAACTGATGCATCCTTCATAGCCTTTAGACGGGTTGGCACCTCCCTGAGTTGTATAGAAGCTTGGTGAATGATTAGACTCTTCCATTCATCGATAAGTTTAACTTGGTTACCTGCATCTTCCACTTCCTACATCAGATGATCACTTGCTTGCTTATGTGCTAAAATTGGTTGAGTGGAAGATTTAGCAACTTTGGAAATAATCTTGCACAACTGAGACACCTGCTTTTGAAATTCAACTTTTTCCACCTTTTTCTTTGTCAAGCCTAAGGAATAAAGTGTTTATCAATGTATGTGTGTCTTACTTCAATCCTTCAAGTAGTGGCTTGACTATGGGTATGTTGGTTAATGTTATATCCATTTCGTCATGAACTCATCCTTCTTCTTTCCTTCTACTGGAATCGATACCTCAAGGAACTTCGCCCGACTCCTTACTAATCAACCTCGAAGTCACCTTAGCAACTTTAGGTTTTTGTCTTTTCCACCCAAACTTAGGAGCGATTCAAGTCATGTTCCTCCAAGTTGATCTCTTCTCTAGCCTTTGGGACTAACTGTGAAGCCAACCACTCTAAGAAATTACTTCTCTGAGAATGAGAAGTTGCCGAGTGTACCACCATCTCGTGCTCTGGTTCCTCTCCATCTAAAATTGCTACATTATGTGGCTACCGAGTCCTTTATATTGTCCAAAGATGACTCTTTCAAATTCTCGCTATCTCAGAATTTCACTTTTCTTCGGGAAGAGGTGCTTTGATCGAGTGGTTGAGGAGAGAAAACACAAATGTTGTAGGATTCAATGGAGGAACGACAATATCCTTGCAAGTGTGCAACAAGATTGGTGAAGTACTTGACGTTGGAGAAGTCGAAACTAACACCATAGCCATAGAAGTGATATTTTCCCTCGAATGAGACTTCTTGTGCACTTTAATCTTTTCAGGCCTTTTGTTGCTTTCTCGCTTGAGTTTCCTTTTGAGGGACTCTCATGTGCTGAGGTTGCCTGTGATTTGATTCATCAAAGCTTCATCAAGGCAATATCCCTTTATCAACAAACTTGATTCGAAGTATTGACCAGAACGACGACATACCTTTCCTCAATCATGTGGCAACCACCAATGTTCTCCTGAAGTACAACTCTATCTCCTCCCATCTGATAATATACATCAAGTAACACAGACCCATCATCTTTAAGATCCACAGGTATCCATGCTAATCCATAATCAAACACTTGTCGCGCTGATAACTCGCTTTGAAGTATTTCTTCCTAACTTCGTAAACTCGCACGCACTTCATCCGAAATCTTCTAACGAAGGCACATGCGCGTATTCCTAGGAGATTATCTTCCTTACCACCCCATATGGATCAAAGTTCAGCCGTGTTGGGAAGAACTCATGCTCGTACTCAGAGAACATCTTCGCTTCAATTCCTCTGGCTTTATGAATGCTCTAATTGTAATATCCACTGTGATCGGGAAGAAGCCTGTAGACTTGTGTCGTTTCAACTGTAGGTCATGCATCTCCACGAGTTGTCTACTCAACTCCATGATGACCAATCTGTTGCTTGGATATTTGGGCAACTTGACTGGTTCTCCCGAAAAGCCGGTGACCCTAAGGTATGTAAAGTCCGCAAACTGGATGAAGATACTACCAATCTGGGATACAACTTCCCAAGCTTCCTTGCTTACCCTGTTGGTCTTCAGATCACCATTCATCCTGCAAATGAATCCATAGAAGAATCCATCATTGACCACCTTATAATATTTATTGCATGCATGTACAGTAAGCTGTGGATAGCACTCAAAAATAGGATCCTTGGAGAGCACACCACATCTATCCAGCTTGGAGAAGATACCTTGCGAGGCTGCTGCATATACCAAATATGAAGTCATCTTGAAGTTGTAAGTCTACCTTACATTCCAGAGCTGCTCACCGATGTTGTCACTGATGATTTCGCCAATTGATTATAGAATCGCTTTGTTGATTTCAATGGTCTTGATGAAGGCATACATCCACGAGCTAAGTGTGAGCGTTAGCTTTGTCATTTATCCCGCATAATAATTTGGTAATGTCATCCATCTCTCCGCACTGATTAGATCATGGAAGAGTCCTTATGAACTTGGATGGAGATCCGGGCTTCTTCATATACCTGCTGTTCATTATGCCCACATAGTCGACTTTATGCTTCTCCCATCTGTTGTCAGCGTCCAACATGTTGATAGTAGTCACCACCTATCGTGTTAGAATCTTCAAACAATAATTGATGAACTGTGCATCCATCCGGATTATTTTCTTCCCTACAACTTGGATTGATCTGGATAGTGGATGGTATGACCTTGCACACTCCATGACGAATTTTGGCAACTGGGCTGTGAATGGGAATGTTGAAGCTCGAATGATTCCATTGCTTTTGACTGCACGCATGAGAGAAGTCTTTCCAACTCTGGATCTGTCAATCAATTCGGAAAGAGGTTCTGGACCTAGATCTGTGTCTCTGATGTCAGCAAACCTGGAAGTAATGCATGATTCTGCTGAGCTTTCTCTTTCATCCCGCTTTGCCATGGCCGGATCTATCTTTGTCTAAGCAACTCTTTTTCTCTTTATTCAGCCAAAATTTTTTACAACTGGTGTAGATCTGGGAATTTCTTCATATTTAGAGGATATATTCAATGTATCTGACATTGATTTAAGCCCCCTTTCAATTATATAAGCACCTGTGATGAATACCGTAATTAATTCGATAAAGACGACAACGTAACATGAACACTTGATTTTTATCATAAAAATTTGCATATATATAAAGCCCGTCGCCCTAAAATTTAAGGCTTTTCTTGCATGCAAAGAAAGCATAAATATTTTCAACTTCATCTGGGCACTTGTACCACTATGTAGATAATTAACCAAGCCTAAAACAAGCTCCTCCAATCCTAGCGCCAAACCTCAAGCTTCCTACAGGTGAAAAACACTTCTTTCGAGCAAAAACCCTCCTCCTTCGGGGCGCCAAAATGTCCAGGCTGCACTCCTTTGCTAGAAGAATTAATTAATTCATCATTATGGTAGCCCATGCTTATATAACCTTCATCATTCTATAATTAATAATTGCCTCACCTATTCTTGACAATTAATTAATTAATAAACATGCCTTTCTCTCCAAATTGGGCGCCTATTTTGTGCCTGTTCATGGTTGCCATTAAATAAATAAATTTAATTTATTTTTAGCCCTCTACTTTCACTTAACATCATGCTTTGACCTTCTATTTCTCCATGCGCCAAAAATAGGAAAAACATTAATTAATACTTCAAAAAGTATTATTTCTCCTCCAAATGGGTTGCACTTTTTAGCATGCTCTAGGGCTGCATTAAATAAATTAATTTAATTTATTTTTAGCATTCTACTTCCAGTCTTCTTTGACTTCCCTTTATGCATTGACTTTTCCTCATCCCTAGGTGCCAAAATTGGAAGAGAGACTATTAATAAATGTCATTAAATAAATAAATTAATGCTCCAAAGGGGTTGCACTTTTTGGTAAAGGTTGGTTTCTATTTTTAAAAGTCAATTTTGATGGGATTATTCACCCTGCATGGCAGCTCCAAAAATCCCATTATCCACTTAAGTTGTTTGACTTCCACAATGAGATTTTTTACCCTGCAAGGTAGGTAAGAAATTCCCATCAATGCCTTAAGTGTTTTTTCTTTATTTCACAATGGGAATTTTCACTTTGCAAAGCAAGTGAGAAATTCCCGCCTGTTTACTACCTCTAATTTTTCCATCACGACTTAAGTGACTTTACCTTTATGGGAAAAAGTACCCTGCAAGGCAAGTACAAAAATCCCATCTGCCTGCTGCAACCAAAATTCCACTGCAGCTTAAATCCATCCATTCCAAAAAATGTGACCTGTCTAGAAGAAGTTTTTTTGTGCATGACTTCATCTTTTTAAAGAGAATTTGACTTCCAGAGGCTGATTCCTTCTGGCATGGTGGCCGTAGATGATCTCCAGATACTCCAGGCAAGAAAACAGACTGTACTGGCGAAGGAATTGACCTAGGGGAATTTCACAGAGAAAAAAAAGGGGAAAAATAACAAAAACGCAAAACATTGCCAGAAGTCAGATAAAGCCCAGGATCCATTCCTGATGAAAACCCTACTGGTATATGTGAATATTGACATGCAAAATTTCAACAGGGCTAAACCAGGAGCACAATTTACTTCAAATGGGGTTCAAAATAATTAAATAAAAATTTTTCCGCAAAACAAAACTTAGAGAAGGGATAAAACAATTTTCGGATCACGGGTATTTGTCGAAATTGGCTCATATGATTCATCGGGAATATCTAAACGCAATATGTGCATCTTCTCGCAATAAAAACACAAAACAACCCATTATTTTAAAAGTATGATTTTTTTACATGGGGTAGTCTCGCATTTCGTGGTGAAATCTGTGGACACCAATCGGCTATGTCTGTGGACATCTTTACCTCTATCAAAATGACAAGGGTAAAGATGAGATCCCAACATCTCTGGTTTCGTATCTTGTACTTTGGGCTTGGGGTCAGGCAAACAAAAATGACACAACATAGAAAAAACAAGGAAAACAAACAAAATTTTATTTATATACATACAAGTTTCACCCTGCTCTTTTATGTCCTGGAACAACTTCAAGTGTTTCCCATTGAAAGGCAACAACAATTCAACTCCATCCTGATGAGCAAGAATGAAGCTATCAGCTCTGCAATCTTTTTAATCACAAAAGGCCCTTTCCATAGTGAATCGAATTTCCGTGCATGCCTTTTGTTTCTCTTCTTTTGTCCCATAAAAGGACCCAGTCATTGATCTCAAACTTTCTTTCCCTAGCCTTTTTGTCGAAGATAACCTTCACCTTCTTTTGATGCTCTGACAATCTATCTGCGACTTGAGCCTGTACTATCTATCGCAATTCAGTCAGATACATTATCCTTTTTCAATAGCATCATTGAATGTGGAATCCTCCAGGGCTCTAGAAAGTTGTAAGGTAGGCAATTCCAAGGTAAGAGGTAGCTCTGTGTCTCTTCCATATAATAGCTGAAAAGGGGACATGCCTATAGCCTTCTTCGGTGTAATCCTATCTGCCCATAAGTGCATCAAATAACTTCTTGTGCCAAGTTATTTGATTTTCAGTTACTAGCTTTCACACGATAGTCACCAAATTTTTATTACTTGATTCAGCCTGGCCATTCCCTTGGGGATAGTAATTGGAGGAATGTACCAGCTGGATCCCATGAGTGTAGCAAAAATCAACCAACTCCTTAGAAGATAGATTTGGAGCGTTGTCTGCTACTATTTTATTGGGCACGCCAAACCTGATAATAATATTTTCCTTTATAAAATTACACACCTCTGCAAAAGTGGCGTTCTTTACAAGAATGGCTTCTACCCACTTACTGAAATAATCAAGAAATTGCCAAAATATAATGATGAGCGCATCGAGGCCGGGTTGAGCATACCAATAAAATTCATGCCCCATTGTTGGAAGGGTTCTTCAATTACAACTAGTTTTAAAGGTAATGCAGATAATTTTACACACCCAACAAAGTGTTGGCACGCTTGGCACTTAGACACCCACTTTGCAGTATCTTAAAAAAGTGTGAGCCAGTAATACCTTGCTTTGAGGATCTTGTGAGCAGTGACTCGGGCAAGAAATGACCACCACAAGCCATGTTATGAAATTGTTTTAAGAGTTGATCTTGCTGAGCTTTATCTACGCCTGAGAAACACACTCACAATTCCTCTTTTGTATAAACCATTTTCCCAAAGAATAAAATCTTTGGACTTTAGTTTAATAGTACGTTTCTCTTTTCGAGAAAGTTGATCCGAGCATTCTCCATAAGTCAAAAAATAGGCAATGTTACTGTACCACTCTTCCACCGATCTATAAAAAGGACCATAGGAAAATCTTGATCTACCTTTGGCACTACTCGCTCTCATCTCAATCATCAATTCACACAAGCCTCTTCCTTGAACCAACTTTGTAGGTTTGATATCCAAGTCATATTCTTGAAATTTCATCACCCATGTGCCTCTTAACAACCCTAACTCTTGTTGGGTGAGAATAGATTTCACTGCAGGTCTCTGGAACTAGAACCACAAAGTATGTGAGGAAAGAATATAGTACCTAAATGCCTTACATGCCTTTACCACTGAGTATGCATGTTTTTCCATTAGAGTATATTCAACTCAAAAGCTTTTAAAGGCATGCTCATGAAAGCAATCGAAGCTTCTACATCCTCCTGATTCTTCTGCATCAAGATTGCTGACAATGTGTGTTCGAAGGAATAACAGTAAAGAATAAATTATTTACTAAAGTTAGGTGAAACCAAGATTGGGGCTTTTGACAAGGCCTCTTTAATTTTCTCGAATGCTTCCTTTCCTTCACTGCTCCATTTGAAATCCTGTGTCTTCTTCATCATATTTGAGATATGACGAGTTAGTTCAACAAAGTTAGGGATGAATCTCCTGAGAAAATTAACTTTTCCAAAGAAAGAGTGAACCCCTTTTTTGGATGTTGGCAATGGAAAAGTCTGAATAGATTTGACATGTTCTAGATCTATCTTAGTTCCTTCTTTTGAGACAATATGCCCTAGTAGCTTTCCTTTTGTTACAACAAAGATAGATTTCTTAGGGTTCAGAGAAATACCATGTTTGCGGCATTGGATGAAAACCTCTTCCAGATTTGAAATGTGCGTGCTTGTTCTTGGAAAATATGGTCAGATCATTGAGGTATACTACTATGCTTACATCCTTGAGATGAACAAATGCTAAATCTATAACTCTTTGAAACATGGCTCCAACATTGATCAAACCGAAAGGTAATTTCTGATAAGCAAAAGTTCCCTAAGGTGTAATGAATGTTGTTTTATATTGATCTTCCTTAGCTACCTTGACCTGATTATAGCCTGAGAAACCATAAAGTATGGAAAGCATTTCAGACTCGTAACAACATGCAGAGTGTGATCCATAATGGGGATGGGGTAGTTATCTTTTAATGAGGCTTGACTAAGATTGCAAAAGTCAACGCACAATCTAATCTCGCCACTCTTCTTCCTCACAGGAACTATGTTAGCTAACCATTCAGAGTGATGTATGGGATAAATTATCTTTGCATCTAGAACTTCGGATTTCTACAAAGATAGTCTTGAAAATGGTAGGATTGTGCCACCGCAGCCTTCTCGCTTGAAATACTTTTTTTCTCGGTTTTAACGGGATATAGTGTTGAACTTCTTCGCAGTTGATATGTCTTTAGATCCTGGTAAGACCAAGCAAAAACATCCATATATTTCTTAAGAAGCTTTGTAAAAGCTTCTCTTTTCGCTCTCGAACAACACTTACCAGCATTTACTAATTTAGGATCATTGCTTGGTCCTAAATTTAGTAACTGTGTATCGGAGGAAGAACCTTCCCCACTTTCTTCATTCTTTTTAAGCATCTGATCATGCTTGTCGAACATTTCCTCAAGAGATACTAAGCCTTTAGGAATTTTATTTCCTTCAAATTGAATAATCTCTTGACTTCGAGACCTTTGCATTCATTTTTCCCATAGTAGTTTGTCTTGGAGGCGAGTTTCTTCCTCATAGTAAATATCTTCAAGTTGTCCTTTTGTTGGAGAAATGTAGCAATCGCTTGTCATCGTTAAAAATTTTCCATTGTTAGACGTTATTAGGAACCTTTTGGTAGAAGACCATCTCAACTTTGTAATCCCCCTGTCTGAAAAATGTGGGAGGCTGATCTGAATTTAATAAAGTGTAGTCATTACAAGTAAATCAACTCTAGAATTTTCCTCTCTCGAATATAGGATACTGAGAAAGCTGAAAAATCCAGGATAGTAGAGTAGACTCGATCTCTATAATGACGAAGTTTGTCCTTTTGACTTGGGCAGACCTCTTATCTACTTAACAATCAACTCATCATCTCCCTTTGCATATAAGATCTTGATTCCCATTTTTCTTGCATGCTCCATACCTAACAACAATGCTTCATACTCTATCGTGTTGTTAGTATTTTCAAACATTAACTTGAAGGATTGTGCATGCACATTTTCCTCAGGAGAAACAAGAACAACTCCCGCAATGGATCTAAATGAACAACAACTGCCATCAAATTCTAGAGACCAAACCTTATTATCAAGTTGATGTGGTTCTTAGATCACATGTTGAATTTCTTCTTTATCCATTTCTAGATAATAGACTTTGTGATCACATTCTTCAAATAAGATATGAGATCTAGGATCTTCGATTTCAATACTTGTGTACTTGGATTTCTTCTCAGTTCTAACTTCTTATTAGCTCCTTTGATTGGTATGTTCACACAAGACCAATCCTTCTCGACTTCTCCACCCAATTCTTTACGAAATTTCTACTCAAAAGCATGACATACGATACTAGGATGTCTGCTACTAGGATAGTCATCTTTAATCTCTTGTCATGGAATGAAGCAAGTACTGCCTGTGCATCTTTGATTTTCCCAACCAGAGGCACTTGCCTTTCCATTGAATAACATCTTTTGATGGTTTTTGTCAATGTGAGACCCAAGGCATCAACAACTTTGGCAGGCATGATGTTGTCAGAAGCTCTAGATTCCAAAATGAAATTGCTCAATTTGTATCCATTAATAAGCAATGACACATAGAATGGCTCAATCCTTTCCGATGTAGGAGGAGAAGAAGTAGAAGGAGAAGAACTTGCAGCTGCATTGTTTGAAGGAGGAGTAATCTTCGAACTAGACAAGATACCCCATGAAACATTATTTGTTGGAGTACTGGGACCATTATTTTGCACATACTTAACCAACCTATTTAGGTGATCAGAAATGACCTTAAATACTCAACTTCGACATCCGGACCTTGGTCTTTTAATGTGATCAATAATGTTAAAAGCTTGACTTACTTAAGTTGGATGCGCATTGGCCCTCTCGCTACTTAATTGAAAGAATTTGCATGCTTATCTTTGGGAGCTAATGAAGAAGGTAACATACTACCTCTTTTTAGGATAGTAACATCCGACCCGTGATCTTCTCTCGCTTTGGCCGCCTTGTGGATACTTTGGCATTTTGGCATGCTTGGGACCTTGTGAACACCGCAAATGTGTGACCATCAGAATCTTCAAAAGATTCATAATAGCCCTCGTTAGATTCGTAGTCTAGGTAACCAATGTTGGAGTCATCAATGGGATCTACAAAGTCCTCATCATCAAATGATTCATCAATGCCAAGATCTTCTTCATTAGTTTCCAAGTTGTTCCTTGGAGCATATTCAATTTCCAACCACTTTGGTGTAACAGTAAGTCTATTTCGATTTTGATTTTGACCATTAAAGGTCTGAGTAGGACCTATTCTTGAAGGAGTCACATTTCCTGCTTGAGATATTTGCTTCTTGATTTGTAGCATATCGTTAGCCAACCTTTGCAGCAAAGGATCTGAAGTACTTGAATAAGCTACATCACCTTTGTGGGGTGATTGTTTGATTTTTCCAGCCATGATCAAGTCATCCTCAACCTCCATGGTAACTTTTTGTGCTTCTAGTAGATTCACAGGTCTTGCCCTTTGAGCTAATATCCAATTTTAGGAAACAAAGCGTTTATTAAAAATGTCTTTTGATTTTCATCACTTAGCGCAGCAGAAGTGGGGATTTTATATAAAATCCTTTAGAACCTTGTAATAAAGTCCCGCATGTTCTCATTTGGCTCCTTCTTTAATCTGCGCTGATGAGTGATCAATGTGTTAGCATCTTCAAGAGCTTGAATCTTTTCAGAAATTGCTCTCGCATGGACACCCAATTTGTTATAGTTCCAGGGGCTAACCGATAGAACCATTCTCTAGCCAAGTCGTGTAGAGTCTCAATGAAAAGTTTGACCGAGACATCTTCATGCTCCACTGCAAGCACACCACAAGATATGAAGAATGCTGCCAAATGATCATCTAGATTTTTCTTACCATCTCCAAAGAATTTCAGGAAATTCTTTCTGGATCCTTTAGGTAGATCGTGCATAGGCGGAGTCAAGTTCAGTGGCCCAAAAGCTACTCCCCATGGGACAGGTACTATTTGGTTCTAATTCTGATTTTACATGATGAATGGGGTACGTCTTCTCCTTGTGTAGACTTGGTGAATAATTCCACCTACGGATTATGCTGAAGACGATTCGAGATCTAGATGAGTGTGTACTCTCCTTCCTAGTGAGAGACTAGATCTGCGACTTCTAACTTGAGGAGGATGATTGAAATTGAATTGCTCCTGTAGTATGAAGAAATGATCAATCCTTCCTTGTGCCTTCACAGATCGGGTGAATGGACGTTCAACCAGGTTGAAAGTTGAATGGGAAACACTCTGATTTGCAAGAGATAAGCTTTGATCTACAAAGATAGTTGTTCCCAAACGAAGTCGCTAAAAACTGTTGGCTAGGTTTTCACTATGTAGAAAATCTAGCCAACAATGATAAAGTTGTTTGGGATCTTCATGGATGGTCATCCCCACACATTTTATAACATAACAAGGTTTATAAATAGATCTTGTATAGGATGCACTATTATTTTTATTGTCGGTTTATAGAGTGCATTGATGATTGTGAAGAATATACACCTAACATATTAAAGAAATGTATTATGGTTGAAGCTATAAAATATCTATCTATAGGAGATGAATTATTGATTGATTGTGGTTTTAGAATATTTGGATATTATCATTAGATCATAAATAAAATAAGTTACCGAAGTATGTTACATGTTTCAATCTATCAAATAGTTATTGTTGTGTTTTTAAGTGATATATTGGCTATCAAACTCTACATTTTCATTATATTATATGGATTTTTTAAATTTTTCATTTAAAATGAAGTCTTCCATTAATCAATAATAAGATTTTGTTACTTGATTCACTTGTGATAATCAAAGTTGATTTGAGAAATTTATCGCAATAACATGTTAATAAGTATACTAGATTTGTCAACAAGGTCATTGTTATTGTTCTAAAGGAGTGTGCCTATGAAAATGAGTATGAAATAATTTGAATCTGACCTCATTGTGTTATTTATAAAGAGATCAAAACACAAGTGCTTTTGTACACATATATGTAATTTTCTATGTTATTTGGTTTTCATGTTCAAATTACAATTACACAAATTATTTATTTATTTTAGTTGGTATGAAACAAATTTCATTATAAGGATGGTTTGTATAGAGTGGAGTGTAGTTTATTTTGTAATATAATATTTGTTTGCTAATTTTTTAACTATTGTAGAAACTTAATTTTGGTAAGTAATCACTTGATAATGTCAATATTGGCTCAATACCCGAATCAATGATGTATACACTTATTCCAAGCCTAATTGTTATACCCATCATCCTATTACAATAATTTCTCTCTCCATTTCACTTATTAGTCGCTCATAGAATTTTTTACATCAACCCAAAGCAATCCATCAATCACAATTATCATGTGCAAATCTTTACAACATCGCATACCCCTCTTGGACAAAAATACCAAATAGGGACCAAACTGCCAAATAGTTTTGTTAAAAACTGGTGGTTTTTTCCAAAGACTTCCAAAATCATTTTCTTGATTTATATATTTTATGGGTTGTTACTCTCCTTGTGATTCATCTTTAATACAAAATTATACCTATGGAACCCTATATAAGCAAGCCAAAGACTCTCATTTACTCACATGACACTTTCAAAAACTCCTCAAGCAAATATTTCTCAAAAGGCATTTAAATATCTCCTAAAATTCCTGTAAAAAGTAGTAGACATTTGGAGCAACCCATACACATGCCTCGAAGCACTCCAAACTAGGTTCGAGTCAAGATTCCAAGCCAAGGGGCATAAAATCCAAGTCAATTATTGAGCAAGCAAGCCATTATTAAGTGATCGAATTATCAAATATAGTTATATCCATGTAGATACCAAACCTATAGGTGGAGAAACACATGAATTTTTAGGTCTCTTCATAGGAGTGCCAAAGTATGTGGTGTAATAGTTGACTTCAACTGAAACACTAACCTTTTCTATGGCTTTCACCCATGGTTAGGTGTTTGGGTTTTTCTAGTTGACTTAAAAGGATTTCACACATTTGCTAGATCAAATATATTATATCAAAACACATCAATCACCACAAATGAATTAAAAGTTACACATCCCCCGTCATCTTCCTAGACAAAATTACCAATTAGGGATGAAAGCACCAACTAGTTTGATCCAAGATTGATGTTTTGGTCTCATCACATTTTACACCACCACAAATAGAGACAAAGCATCTACAAGAGATTTTTAGTTTGTTCACCATTATGTCACACCTAGATTATCTTTGAGATCATATAAATAGTTAATTGCACTTAGTATCTCATGTTTTACTATATTTAGCACACGTTCTAATTGATCTATCTCATAAATTGTTATATGTATATTATGGTCTAAATGCTTAATTAATAATTTGAATATACATCCTATTTCTAAACCTATTTTGAAACTAAATTAAGTAAAGGAATTAAATCCTATTCCTTACATGTATTTCATTTTCAAGTGTAATCAATTACTTTATACAAATTTGTTGAATGTGATGGAAATTTTAAAAACATTTTTAAAATGGTTGCATGACTTCAATTCCTCTTCAAGATGATGTTTTCCTAGCCACTACGATAAAAATTAGTCCATTTACACTATCACCCCGATTATCACAAACATTAAAGACAATAAATGTTCATAGCTCAAAACTTAGAGAATGCCCGCAACTAGGAGAATATCCACATGAACAAGAGATGAACCAATTGACTTGCGTAGTCTTTATCCTTTAAGACATTCTTTTTCAAGGATAATGACATCGTGTACACCATTTTTCATATCAAATATCATTTTTTTGATTGTTACATCTAGGAGCATAACACTTGTGGTGTGACTTCCTTAAATAAGCAACTACATGAAATACAACCACCACTAGTTCAATCACATGAAAAATCTAATTATTTTACTCTATCACTAGATTGAAAATATACTAATATCTTGTATTTTGTAAAAAGTGGATTGATTATGTAAAATGTATTTTATTTCATAAATTTGTTTGTTTTTTGTTTGACCTTAATGTAGTTTAACTACATTTCCTAATTTTATGTTAATCTCCCTATTTTTGTTACATCTATTTTCCCTCATTTTAGTATACTTTAACCTATTTTCCCGAATTTATGCCAATTTCCCTAATTATACCATTAATTTCCCTAGTTTTACTTGTGTTTATCTTACTTTTATAATAATTCACCTTATTATCAATTGCTTGATTTCCTTAAATGTACCTTAGTTTTAACCTCATTTTAAATGCATTTCCCAAATTTATGTTAATTGCCTTGATTTCCCATGATTTAGCACTAATTTCCCTAATTGTGTAATAATTGCCCAAATTTTCCTAAACTTATCCCAATACGACACTAATTTCCCTCATTATGCACTGATAGTTACCCTAATTTCCCTAAATTTATCCCAATGTGTCACTATTTTCCCTAATTTTATGCTAGTTGTCCGATTTCCCCAAATACACATTTACTTTTCTCATCTCAACATTAAACAAAATCCACATTCTTCATACATAACCACATCAATTTTCACAATTTCTAACCTTCTTCAAATTTTAACCAATTTTCAACATTTAGAAAAACAATATTTTTCAAAAATAATAAAGTGTAAAAACATTTCAACATTTTTTAATTTAAAAAATTGACGCTTTTTTAAAAATCAATATTTTTCAAATAAATTCAACATTTTTTTAAATTTTAACATTTTTAAATGTTTTTCAAAATATCAATAGATTTCAGATTGTCAACAATTTTCAAGCAAGCTCAATATTTTTCAAAATACTTTTTTAAATCAACATTTTTAATAAAATTCAACATTTTAAAGAATTTCAAGATATTTGAAAAAAATCAACACTTTAAAGGAAAAAATCAGCACTTTTAAGAAAAAAACACTTTTCAAAATTTCAACATTTTTCAAAAGTTCATAATTTTCAAAAAAACATTTTTCAAAAATTCAACAATTTCCAAAAAGGCATCGTTTAAATTTTCAACATTTTGATTAAACCAAAAATGAAGTAAACATGTGTTTTTATTTAAATTCTAGATTAGGGTTAGAAATAGGATGCATATTTAAAATTATCAACTAAGCATTCAAACCAAAATATACGTATATAGAAAATTGTAAAATCCATCTATTAGAACATGTGCTAAATATAGTAAAGCACGAGAAAACATGTAGAATTAACTATTTAGATTATCTAGAAGCTAATTTGGGTGTGACAAAATGATGAACAAGCTAGAAATGTATGGTAGATGCTTCGTCTCTATTTCTAGGAGTGTAAACCAAGTGGGACCAAACCTTCAAACTTAAATCAAACCATTAAGCACTATTAGAAACTTCCATCGTTAAAGGTTATGATGGTTCGTCTAAGGAGATGTCGACAATTTACAACTTTATGTGCCTTTATGAATGACTCGAGATATGCTTCACTACAAGAAATTAGGTCTTGAAAATGTGTGAAACCCTTTAAAATCAACCAAAAGACTCTAAACCCTAGCCATGGGTGAAAACACAGCAAAAAGGTTAGTGTTTGGGTTGAAAGGTAATTCATAAATTGCCTACATTGACACAACTCCAAAGAGGCCTCAAAACCACATGTAGTTCTCCACCTAAAGATCTACTATCTATATGGATGCAACTATATTTAACAATTCAATCACTTGATAATGTTCACAATAGTTTCCTTGTTTAGTGTTCGACTTGGATTTGATGGTCTTTGGCTTGGGAATATTGACTCTAGAACCTAGTTTTGAGTGCTTCAAGCTTGTGTAGGGATTCTCCTAGTGGGTGTTATTGCTTTAAGGAATTTTAGGAGAGCTTTAAATTCCTTTTGAGAGATATTTTCTTGAGTAGTACTTAAAGGTTCAAGATGAGTAAATGAGTGCGTGTTGACTTACTCGTATAGTGTTCTATTCATATAATTGGACATTAAGGTTGATCCACAAGGAAATTGATTTAATATTTTTGAATTAAATCGATGCAAAGTAACTATTGTAATAAATAATATATGAATGCTAAAATACAGTAATGACACAAGCAAACAAACATATAAATGTGAAAAACCTAAGCAAAAAGAAGAGATAGGAAGGCTTAGTTGATTTTGAAGTAGTGAAGGTGGTCCGGATAGGAAAAAGTGTTGAGCAGCTGGAAATAACATAGTTAGTGCTCACTATAAATTCTAGGATTCATGAATGAAGTAGGATAGGGGTGTGCATGGGAGGGCAGAGGCGCTGGGCATTGGCGACCAGATCCGGTCTCTGGTGGTTGTGCAGATGCTCAGGAATTGATTTCTTCTATGTCAAAAGGGTCTCACTATTGATTTTTTTGTCACTTGATATTCAATCTTTGATCACGAAAGGTACCTGTAACCTAAAAAACAAAATAACCACCTGCACATGTCCACAAATGATGCACATCTTAGCTTAATTATCTAATGAAGAGCATATTAAGTTCATGTCCATCCTTAAACCCCACAGACCTCCATGCATGTTTTAGACTTCGTTCTTTGATGATGACTCATCAATACCATCAAAAAAGGTTAGATCTATTCATGTTAATGATGTGTCATTCTTGAGGTCCTAAATAGGTCTTATACGGATCAGTGAGTCGACCTTGTATGCTTTATCCTTCATGTTTCAATATACTCTCATATAACACTTGCTCTTTGAATCCCAATGACTCTATGGTCAAGATGACTTACCTCTGGTTACTAAGGCGATAGTTCACACTTGTAAGAGAGATCTTGCAACTCTTTAACCTTTCCTAAAACACCATCTTACATGGTTATGTAATAATCTATTATGGCTCTTCAATCAGTACTTTGTTCATATTCATATGAGTTGTTTCTTAGAGGAATCTAGATGGAGAGCTGTTAATCCAATTCAAACATTTGTGAGCTAACATACTCTTATGATATTGCTCTAATATGCATACAACCTTAACCCATCAATAAGAACCATATAACTGTCACTATTTGTCATATTCAGAGCGTAGATCGAATTACTTCTTAAGACCATAGCATATTAGTCTCTACATATGAAGGTTACTAGTATATCTCGCTTTTAGCTATTATTTTTCTCGGTTTGAGATCACTCGAATCGAGTGTCATATAAGTATTCAAACCTTCTATCTACACATTCAAAGATTATTTCATACCTTAAGATCCATTCATGTAATTCTAGTCCTTTGTTCCATGCATTGACCACAAGTAAAGGCTTATTGTTATATGGGGTTGTTGAGTCATTCATACCTATTTCATCATGATAGAGGCATCATCATATTCACCTTACCTTATTCATGCATTAGTCTTTCTTCATGCTTCTTGACACCCCGCCTTAGACTCCTTCATGCATTGTCTCGGTCACATATTCAAAGTGGTAAAATGCAAACAAAGATCTTTTAGACATTAAAACCATGAGTTTCAAATACTCTTTATCTTGTTTAAGGTGTTCACAAACTTTCATGACACGGAACCTCGCACATTTTTCCCAGTTAACCTTTTGTAGTTGTATAATAACCTAATTAGGTTTCCTAATATGGACAATCATCTCTAAAGTCCGAGTTGTCTGCTTCTCTTTGTTACTTCTCCTAAAATCTTTTAAAGGACCTTGACTACACTCCAAAAAACTTGCATGATGAGTCTAGAATTATAATGAACAAGATTTTATCAAATTTACTCTCTTTCCCTTAGACTCTACATATTGTATTTCTTCCTCTAAACAACCAAAACACAGTCATTGATATCTTTTCGTACATAGATCCATTTCAAATGAAATTTGGGGGTCTTCTTCTTCGAGATAAGACAAAACTTTTTAAAAAAATTCAAGGATTTTCGTTGGAGGAATCAAATGTTGTTTGATGCCCTAGATCGGGCCCAAGAGCAAACAATAAGCCATAGAATCCATATCCTGCATCATCAAAGGTTCTAATAAATATATTTGGGTTCCTAAAAACTTGAGGATTCTTTATATTATAATAGTCAAGAGATTTGGTGTGTGTAAACCTTAAGGAGGGTTTCCATCTCACTGCCCTTGTCAAACCCTTGTTTACACAGTCATATAAACATGTAAACCAGGCAATATTAACTCACAAAAAAATCACATATTATGCAAAGTGAACCCTGAATACATGTAAGGAAGAATATTTAAGACACTTTTGTGTTCATAAAACTCAAGCCAATTTTATTCATGACTCAAATATAGTCTTCCATAAAAATTCTTCATAACATTCTTCACGTTTTTCTCCTTATATTGCTTCTCCATGCCAAAAGTCCACCTCTTAGTCTTTTTCAAACTTGCATTTGACCTCCTATATCCTTGAATAGCTTGAATTAATTATGATGCTCCTTATCAAGATCTATAACTCCAAATTTGGGTAAGATTCTCAACTACAATTAAGGAGTTTTTTGGTCAACTATGACCTTGGACAACTAAATATTGATAACACAATATCTTAGACTCTTTCACTTCTCCTTCTACATAGTTGGTGGAGATAAGACAACTCATACTTACCTAAGACACCCAATATTAACCTTTTACTCTTACACAAGAGTTCTTACATCACAATTTCAAATATTCAAACATCAACCTTTTGGAGGGAAAGTATGAATATCCTAATACATGTTATGAATGCCTTGAGAAGGCTTATTCCAATTTTGGTTATTCTTCATAAACACCATGATGATGCTCCCTGCATCAACAAACCACATCAAATCTCATAAAAAAGACGCAGAATGTGGAGTCGATGGACCCTGACGGTCATATGAAGAGTGAACTTACTACCAAGTGTTGCACTACATCTTAGACCATATGTAGTTATTGTGTGTGTAGAAATGATGCCCTAGGATGCCCTTGTGCAAATTGCACAAATGACAACATACTAGATCTAGAATGTAGCAATGTATAATATGTGTGGATGGAATAAAATAGACTTCCCCTCCTATGTAGTGTATGCAAAAGTGATGCAACCCTTGTCCCTTGTATGGATGTTAGATGGATGCCTTTGAAGTGCTTTAGTGCCTTTAGATGCAAGCTTAGGTGATGATAATAATTCTTAGTGTTTGGTCCTTATTTTTAGAAGTAAATAAGTATATATATGATTCCCTTGTTTGAATTTTGTAATTGACAACTAGAAGGCCGACCCATAAGTGAAAAATATTTTCAAAAGATAAAAGAGACCCAAAAAGAGCGAGTAAAGGTAAGAAAGGGTTAGGAGCACCTAGTATGGATAGAAGTGCCTGGGCACTAGTGTCCTAATTGGGCGCTAGTGTCTAAGGCCATAAAGGATAAATCAGTCAAGTTTTGTCAGGGTTGTAGGGTGTGTAAGACCAAAGAGAAAGTAAGAAATAAAGAAAAGAGGCCAAAGATAGTTGTCAACCACTAGTTTTCTTACTTAGGAATCATATATACATTAGTATGATTTTGGACCTAGAAATGTACCCAAGTACATGATTTTGTGTCTACATTTTCCCCCACTTTATGTTGTTGAGTGAATACTCAATAACATAAAGTAGATAAGACGTGTACCTTATGATCATGTAGGGTGTGTGGCAAATATTGTGTTGAGTGGATAAGTGAAGCGTGAAGTGATTGCAAAGTGAAACGTGAAGATTGGGAAAGGGAAGTGGACCCTAGGGGTGAAGTGTTTGTGTAGTAGCATACTATCAGTAGCTTGTGTATGTTGCTTCTTATAAGAACAAACCTGCAAAAGAAGGTCAAGAAAGGAGTCAAAGTTTCATATATGTTAGATCAAAGAAAAACATGCATAAATATGTAAAAAGTGTAAAAGCGTGTAAAAAGGAAAGTGTCCACTGATGTATAAGAGTATAAAAATACAAAGTTGTCATGATGCTTGGAGATTGTTGATTTGAATATTCAAGGCAAAGTTTTTGGGAAATCTCATGCCAAGAGCCGCTTTTTTGGGCGATCTCATGCCAAGTGCAATTTTTTTAGGCAATCTCATGCCAAGAGTGATTTTTTTGGGCAATATCACACCAAAGAGCAAGTGTTGGGGAGAGAGGTCTAGTTTAATTCTTTCTTCGAAGAATCTTCCCGATAAGCACCACTGCAGATGGTACATCTTAATTTGTTCTATTTGTCCCAATATTTTTGATTAGTTCTAAATTGTTCTGATTGTACTAATTGTAGGAGATAGAATGCATTCGTGACTTAAAGCCAATGCTCATTCTTGTAGAACTTCTATGTAAACTTCTATATAGATGTGTGTTGTACTAAGAAAATGATTATTTCGCCCTAAAACATTAACACCAGGGGAGGACAAGAAGCCCTCGATGCTAATGTCCTGCAGTTACGAGCACTAGTGTCTCGCTCTATGTTTTGGACCCAAGTTAGATTCTAGGCCATTTTGTGACTATGGTCCTATGATGATTTTGTACTATGTTTTGTTGTATTGTAACTCGAGTGCATTGCAAGGGTGATTTGTTCACCCAATGTATTCCCCCTCGTTTGGGGTGCATGCGATGATAGTAGGAGAATGCAACCCAAATCGAGAGGACATAATGTTGATCTAAAGTGGACGCCTACAGGGGGTAGGGGATGTGCATGGTAGAAACCAAGGCACATGTAAATAAAGTGGCTAGTAACCATTATTAGTAATAGTAAAATTAGCTAGCATGCAAAAGAAGAAATGTAACAATTAAGTGTGCGAGACAATAAAGACCACAAAAAGTGGGTTTCAAACACGGGATATTGCACACAATGTGACAAGACAATCAAGGTCGAAGCGGCCAAAAGCATACAATGATCACACAAGACATAGGGCATAACTCGTAAATAATAACATACAATGGAAAACAATAGCAAGAAAAATGTGGTAGATAACCATGGTTGTATATAGTCTGAAAGGAAAATGTTACACATGAAGTACCCATTAACATGCTAGAAAGATAACTAGTATGTCAAAGCGTATATATATCACTGAAAATCAAGTGATAGTATGAAGAAGTAGTAATTGATGAAACAATAGGACATGTATTATGTGAGAGTAGTCAAGGTAGATGCCCCCAGGAGCCTCGATGGGACTGGTAAAATGTATAGTTCCAAACATCATTGCAACATGTAAAAACCTATAAGAGATCTGCATTCACCTCAAAAGACCAAGTGAACACGCATGTGTATATAGAAAGATGATGACATACTAAGAATTTGTCTAGCATGGAAAACAAAGTGTAACATGTAAATAAAATAAGCTAACAAGAGTAAATGCAACCAAGATATGCAAATGTTGTGTATGAGTGTGATGGTGTGGTATACAAAATGTGAAGATGATAGGAGCAATGTGCCCCCAACGGATGTGTATGAGATGATGTTCATTTATAAGAATCCTCAATAATCAAGAATGAACCATAGAACAAGAGTGTGTCATTGGGTAATGTGTGGTGTGAGAATAGATGCTAGAAAGATGTATCATGAAGCACAGAGCATGAAATGTGTAGTGGATGTGAGGTTCATTTCATAATTATACCCTCAATAGTCAAGTATGAATCATGGAACTAGAGTGCGTCATAGGGTAATGACGATACAATGTGTGTATCAAAGGGTGTGAGAGTGTGTAGGAAGATTAGATACGATGCATAGAGCATGAGGTGTTGTAGATACTAGAGATAATTGATATTACTAGAAGGGGGAGAAAGTTTGTTGCCCCCTAAATGTGTGAATGATGGAGATATATGTGGTGACGCGAGAGATACCATCATTTGGGAGAGTATTAGTATATGTCATGAGAAGAAAGAGAGTCATCATAATGGTAGGTAGAAGTAACAATAGGACTAGGGTTGGATTGCGGGTCGACAAGAGGAAGTTTAGAGAGGTTAGCTATTATAGGGTGAATCTTTTGATCTTGCTTGGTTGGTGGTTGCTGATTTGAAATTGGTAATGCTATAGAGGACTTGATAGGAGGAGAGGATGGATGATGAATTTTTAAAAGGTGGTGCTTAGTTGGAATGGGTTGGATAGGCATCTCTTTACTAATTGGATAAGTAACATAAGTGGTTATGGCCTAATGCTCACTAGACATGGAGGGATAGGATTTGGGAGCCCATCGGTGGTTTAATAATTGGATTTGACCATGTAGTAGAATGTTGTGTAGCAAATGAAATAAAACCTTGATGCTCAAGGTGCTTAATTCTTTGTTTTAAAGCATAAAAATCATTGTCATGATGTCCATTAATTTTGTGATAATTGCAAAAATGGGAGTCCCATGTATTTGGCAAGCCGATAAGGAGGGTAGCAATGAGTAGTTGGAAAGTTGATCAACTAGTGACTGAGGAGCTTAGGAAGAATATCATGTTGCTTAGCATGTAGATCAAACTTGAGAGGTATTGGTAGCGGTAAGACTTGGGGTTCACTTATATGAGCACATGTAGAAGACATAGGATTAGGATGAGGTGTAGAAGAAGAACTAACATGAGCCTTAAGATGTTGGATTTCATCTTTGAGAGATGTAATTGTGGTTTCCATAGCTTGAAATTTATCTTGAAAAGCATGGTGTAAAGCTTGAATTGACACTAAGATGGGTTGATTGGATGGAGTATTAGGATCGATAGGGTCGTCAGATAGACGATTGAAAATGGAACTTACTTGTGAAGGTGGCATATCACGGGGAGGTACATAGTGTGTACAAATTTTTGAAGAGCCTCTTTGCAAGGTGGGTGCATTTGAAGTAATTGATACAAGGAGACTTGAGGAACCTTAGGAGCCATGAAAGAGAAACCAATAGAATAAGAATTCGAATGACCGATCACGAGTGGGGTTCACTAAATGATTTAATATTTTTGAATTAAATATTATTGTAGAGTAACTATTGTAATAAATAATATATGAATGCTAAAATACAGTAATGACACAAGCAAAGAAGCATATAAATGTGAAAACTCAAAGCAAAAATAAGAGATATGAAGGCTTAGTTGATTTTGAAGCGTGATTGAAGATGATCTCGGATAGACAAAAGTGTTGAACATGCTAGAAACATTGTCGTTAGTGCTCACTATAAATTTTGGGATTCAGGAACAATAGAAGAAGGCCCCCACAAGAGGCGAGAGGCACTTGGGCATTGGTGGCTAGATCTAAGCATTGGTGGTTGTGCGGATGCTTAGGAATTCATTTCTTCTATGTTGTAAGGGTCTCATTGTTGATTTCTATATGTCATTTGATATTTGCTCTTTGATCACCCAAAGTACCTATCACTTACAAAACATAATAACTACTTACACATGTTCACAGACCACATCAAATCTAATAAAAAGATGTAGAATGAAGAGTTGGACTAACCCTAGTAGTCACCGAAGAGTGAACTTATTGCCGAGCATTGCACTACATCTCAGACCCCATGTAGTTCTTGTGTGTGTGTAGAAATGATGCCCTAGGATGACCTTATGCAAGTTGCACAAATAATAGCGGGCTAGATCTAGAATGTAGCAATGTACATAGTATGTGTGGATGGAATAAAATAGACTTCCCCTCTTATGCAGTGTATGCATAAGTGATGCAACCCTTGTCCCTTATATGGATGTTAGATGGATGCCTTTGAAGTGCTTTAGTGCCTTTGGATGCAAGCTTAGGTGATAATAGTAATGCTTAGTGCTTGGTCCTTATTTTTGAGAAGTAACTAAGTATATATATGATTCCCTTGTTTGAATTTCGTAATTGACAATTGGAAGGCCGACCCATAAGTGAAAAAGATGCCCAAAAGATAAAAGAGACCCAAAAAGAGTGAGTAAAGGTAAGAAAGGGTCAGAGTGCCCAATATGGAAAGAAGTGCCTAGGTAATGGTGTCCTAATTGTGAAACAATGTCGGAGGCCATAAAAGATAAATCAGTCAAGTTTTGTCAGGGTTGTAGGGTGTGTAAGACCAAAGAGAAAGAAATAAACAAAGAAAAGAGGCCAAAGATAGTTGTCAACCACTAGTTTTCTTGCTTAGGAATCATATATACATTAGTATGCTTTTGGACCTAGAAATGTACCCAAGTGCGTGATTTTGTGTCTACTGAGAAATAAACTATCCATAAAAGATATTAAATTAAGAAAATAACCCTTTGAAGGGTTAAAAAATAATCCACCTTGATCTCGAAAATTGATATAAATTAAAAACTTGATCTCGGACCCCAATAGGCTTATTAATGATTACCGATAAAATTACTCCTTTTAAGTAAATAAACTCAATAATAATGCAAAAATGAAAACACACTACACACGAAGAGTATTACAGAGTTTGGAAATAGTCTACGTCTCAGGGTTCTTATCGAACTGTTCCACTAATCAAAACTTGTCAGAGGTACAATAAAGTTTCCTATAAGAAAACCTAATGGAACTTCAACTTGCCTAATAGTTCTCCGGTCCTTGAAGGACATTGATGATCGATTAGTATTATCCTCTACCTTTCGGCGTACTCCGCAAGTTGTGTGGTGCTATGGGCCTATTGGCTAGTTTTGCATAAACTCCCAATTATTACAATTTTGCCTATTAAAATAGGTCTTATCTCCCTTACAATATTTTTCTATAATAAATATGACTTACTCACATAATAATTCCTTTTAAATATAAGGCTTTACAAGCTCCTTCGAATATCTAGGAAGCTATTTAACATCCTTGGGCTCCTTGGGAGTGAAATAGCCTGCTCTTTGTTGTGTGATGTATAGAGTGGGAGAAGACCTTTTATAGGCCTAAGCGGCCCTCAGTATTGTGGATTTTTCCATATCCGCTAACTATATACCCAACCAACTTGTTGGCCGAGTTGGTTGGGCCACTTTTCTTCCTCACCAAGGTCGCAGGTTTCAGAATCGCCGCTTACCATTTTTTCATGAACCACTTACAAAAGCCATGGGAATAGTCCTACATTGTTGGTGCGACGGTGGGTTTGCTATTCAAATATGGAGTGGTTGAGCTCTTAGTTCGTGACACATAGCCCACACCTGTCACCTTTTGTTGTGCCAATCAAGGGTTATGGATAGCCCGCTAAGTGATCCTATGGACTCACCACATCCATATATGCAATGATAAGCCCATGTTGGGATGTGCATTGGAATGGTCGACCTTTGAAATGTTTGTTGAGCCTCGACATAAAGCCGAGCTAAGTGGCTTCACTTTGCGCTGCGTTGTGTGTTTGGTTTGATCACCCCGAATCGGAAGCCGAGCTTTATGTATTTCGTTGCGTCTAATAATAGGTGCTAAGCTATGTGGTAAGTTGTTGGCTTGAATAGAGAAGCCCAAACAATGCCTCGGCTAAGATGATAGGAGATAACTCGTATGCGGTGTATAAGGAATTTGATTGATATTAATTCTCGTTCAAAATGGCACGACGTGACTAACTCGGTGGAGAGTTTATCAGCCCCCGAGCTAGAATAATAGCTCACACGAGATGAGAAATACATTACTCCAATGTAGATCTGTAATGAAAAATGTGAACTCTTTAATACAAATAGTCCACTTATCAACACTTGATAGGCATGTCAAGTGAATTCAAACTTGTGGTGGCAAGCTACGTGGTGGCTTGAGGACCCACCACGTCGGTGACGATAAAATAGTCCTCACAGTGGTAGGGTCCCCTTCCAATATAAAAGTGGATCCCACTAGCTACGGACTCCATAGCTAGCCTTTTATAATGACCGTCAAAGACCGGAGGATCTAAACCCCATTTTTACTTTTTCGCCACTCGTCGTAATTTTCTAGTTGACCCGGTCTCATCTAGGGTTGAATAAAACTTTGAATAGCCACCGGATGTGCGTATGGACTCCGTCGTAGTGTTTAAATAGTCGTCGAGAAAGATTTTGGAGTCAACTTCTACACTTGTATCGATCTCGGGAGATTTAGGGAACATTGTGTCCTCCATATTGTCCTTCGGATCACACCTCCCTAACAAGAAATGTTTTTGTACCAAAAGCTTACACCTTCTACTCTTGGATCATGAACCCCATCATTATCTATGAAGAGATCTCTGTAGTTGATACCGTAGTCTCGAAATGTTACTTCTCCATTACATCACTCGTTTGATCTTTGGGGCATGTTGATGAAACTTCTTTGGTAATCCTTATTCATTGTATAGACTATGCCTCTTTACAAAAAGAATTTTGGTGTCATGAAGAAGACACATTGATTCACCCCATTATATGGCCTCGACCTCTACACTGCATCGAGAAGTATCTAATTGTGATGTCAATTAAGTACCATACTGTTGTATGGTCACAATACTGACACTGTGAGCTCAATGTATAAACAATCGACAAACTCCATTTTTGGAGTCTTTGTACAATAAGCTTTAATACCAAATTTATAGAAAATAATTTCACATGATGAACCTGTCATGAAGATTTATCCTATTCGGTGGCTTATATACTTTGTCTTTTCCATTGCATTGAAATGTGGATTGAATTCATTTGTCTCCTTTCTGCTTTGGAAAAACGTCTCAACAAGGACAAAATATATTGCATCTCATGGTGTTAGAAAAATCACCAAAATAATTGCCCTTTAAGGGGTCTTACTAATGCAAGTATAAAAGAGTACAAACATTGCCCAAAATATGGTCTTTACTAGTGTGCTCTGATTGGTTAGATGTATACAAAATCTGCCCCAAAGGGTCTTATTAATACATTCTACCTAGCACATAAATTTTGTTGGTTTTATTTTATTATAATAAGAGCAATAAATAATGCTCAAAATCCCTATACAATAGTTGAACAAAATGTCAACTTTTATTACACCTTAGATTTCTTACCAGGTGTAGAATCTCTCATTGTCACCTAGGATACCTCAATATATGTCTTGTGGATCGTTGAGCGATCTCTTGTCTGCATATGGATCTGGATGATTTTGCTGGAATACAAGCAATCTTTGTGTCACATTCTTGATGATCCTTGACACATATGAGTATGACTCTGCATTAGGATCTGGATGATCCCTTGGTACATATGAGCCTAAAGTCTCACTACTGTCACCATGTACAAGATGAATAACACGTTCGACTCAAACTCCATAATCTAGCTATGGTTAATGCGAAGCTCCACTCGCTCCTGTCATTTGTCACATAGCCTTGCCGAGATGTAAGGTAGAAATTTCCCAATGCCACTTCATCCATCTCCAAAGGGATGATGTCAAGTGTGATAGTGTCAGAAAATTGTCTCCCAACTATAAAGCTCAATGTGCAAAAGCTAGTAGCCAACCCATGTAGTGTACCATCCTTTGTACCAATTGTCTTGGTACGAGGAAGTGGTGTAGTAGGTAGTCCCAATCTGTGCACCACATCGGCAGTCACATATCCTACTTCGATAGTCCAATCAAAGATAAGTGTGATTGGTTTTCCTCGAGAAACCACTAAAATCCACTGTCTTGAGGCACTCATGTGTCACAATACGATGTCCAGTATTCCGTTAGTGCTCTCCGTCCCAATGACTCAAATGACCAACTAGAACTAGGTCCTGAAATAACCTTGCCCTTCTTCTGCATCCAAGAAGACCTTGTTTCTGGGTACAACTTCCAGCATTGCTCGGTATCATGTCCCTTGCCAAAATGACTACACTTAACCTATTCTGATAATGGTGGACTTTTAAGGCGTTGTTTCCACATATGACTTGCTTTAGCTACCTCCCTAGGTGGAGCATCTATGCTTCTCTGAAGCTCTATGAGGCATTGATGTTGTTCACATTGACGCTCTCGAACATTGACCAAATGTGTTTGCAGCTCTGCAATCTGGCAGTTTTGTTCCCTCTTACGAGTTACCATCACCTGAACCATCGTGTTGAATAAGACAAACATCATCGGCAACTGGAAGAATAGGTATAGATCCGTCTCTGTAATCAAATCTTGTAAAACCCGCTCTGATACCAACTTGATCTGAAAATTGACCGAAATTAAAAACTCAATCTCGAGACCCCTATAGGCTTATTAATGATTTTTGATAAAATTACTCCTTTTAAGTAAATCAACTCAAAAAATGTGAAAAATGAAAACACACTACACACGTAGTTGATTACGGAGTTCGGCAATAGCCTACATCTCTGGGTTCTTATTGAACCATTCCACTAGTCAAAACTTGTAAGTATAATAAAGTTTCCTACAAGAAAACCTAATGGAACTTCAACTTGCCTAATAGTTCTCCAATCCTTGAAGGACACCTAAGTCCTCGCATGCAATGATAAACCCATGTTGGGTTGTGCATTGGAATGGTAAGCCTTTTGCAATGTTTTTGAGCCCGATACGGCCGAGCTAAGTGGCTTCACCACCACCATGTTGTGTGTTTGGTTTGATCACCCCGAATCAAAATTTGAGCTCTATGTAATTTTCTGCATCCAATAATAGGTTCCAAGCTATATGGTAAGTTGTTAGCTTGAACAAATAAGCCCGAACAATGCCTCGGCTAAAATAATAGGAGATAGTTTCATATGTCGGTGTATAAGGAATTCAATTGATATTAATTCTCAATCAAAGTGGACGACGTGATCAACTCGAAGGGGAGTTGATGATCCCATTGAGCTAGAATAATAGCTCACCCGAAGTGAGAAATGCATTGCTCCAATGTAGATCCGTAATGAAAAATGTGAACTCTTCAATACAACTAGTTCACTTGTCGACACTTGATAGGCATGTCGGGTGAATTCAAACTTTTGGTGGTAAGCCATGTGGTGGCTTAAGGACCCACCACTTCGGTGATAATAAAATAGTCCTCACGACGGCAGTTCCCCTTTTGAAATAAATGTGGATCCCACCAAGTACGGTCTCTATAGCCGGACTTTTATAATGATCGTTGAAGACTAGAGGATCTAAACCCCATTTTTATATTTCACCACTCGTCATAATTTTCCAGTTGATCCAGTCTCATCTAGGGTTGACTACAACTTTGACCAACCACCAGATGTGTGTACAAACTCTATTTGTAGCGTTTAAATAATCGCTAGAAAGCTCTTGGAGTCAACTTCCACACTGTATCGATCTTGGGAGATTTAGGGAACATTGTGTCCTCCATATTGTCCTCCAGAGCACACTTTTAGACATAAACAATTGGTAGTTTGGTCCATATTTGGTGGTTTCATCTAGGAAGGGTGTGTAATGTTGGAGCTATGTGTAAGATAGTTACGATTCGATATACTTGTTTGGACCGATGTAAACTATTATTGGAGTAACTAAGCAATGAAATGGATAGAGAAAATCTTGTACTTAGGACAAGGGATATAGTAATTAGGTTTTGAATATGTGCACAAGTTATGATCGTGGCATTGACTCAATACTAATATTATCAAGTGATTAATTTCTAAATTTATGTGTATATATTACCCTCTCATTTAGGAAATAAAATTTGCTTGCTTAAAGGAAAAAAATACTTGAGTATGAAAACACACTTTTTCGTCGCTCAATTGTTTTCTTGATTTTTGAGATGTTGAAGAGTAATTGTAAGATCACAAATGTGAAAAACTACAACATAATGTGTAGTCAATATCCATGTAGAAAGAATTGAACTTTAAAATTGTGTTGAAATTACATTTGATCTTTGAAAAATTGAAAGAGAAGAAAGTATGAAAGGATTACACCTATTTTCCTTGCTAAATGAGGAGCTCCTTGTTAAAGCACTAGGAGAGTGGGTTTTGTCTTGATTTGTTGAAGGATTGAAGGTGACTTGTCCCCAATTTGGAAAAGTAGTTAGAACCACAGAGGTAATTGGGTGACATAAGGCACTAAAGGAAGGGGTTTCACGAGGAATATAATTCTCCCTTAAATCCTTCCCAAGAGAGAAAGGAAGGGTGTCTTAAGGTTTCTAGCCACCCCTTAAATATTCCACCAGAGGACCACATTGTTGTAGATGGGTCTAGGTCCCAATGTGTAAAGTATTGTAAAGTTGCAAGGGAATAAAGTAGCCTCATTCCCCACCATGCATTATAATAGTGTTGATGTACTAAATGTGGTAAGTTTAATGGGAACAAAACAATGCTTGTCCCCCAACCTATTTATTGCAAAAGTACTTATGATTTAGAGAAAATATGTGGAGTATTTATGTCAACCACACTTTGAACTCAAATATAGTAAAACTCTACTCTAAATTGTGCAATTTATCCCTAAATAAATATCAAAAACTATAAAAGTTTGTATGTTCCGAGAAAAATTATTTTTTGCTGCCAAAAATACCTAGGATGGTATAGTCCATTTTAGAAATTGACATTTTTCGATACTATCTCTATTGGATAGGTTTTTCCATGTAGATAATTTGTAAATGAATTCTATTTGTTCATGTTCATGTTCTTGACTCTATTTTTTATATTTTGTAATATATTTGTGTACTTTAATTACATTTATTTTTGTGTGATAACTCCAATGAATGGCCACTCTTTTGAGGTGAGTGATATGTCATGCCGATCACTTGCCTCATAAGAATAAACATGTGTCCATGTTAGATGTAACATATAATCATCATTGGATCACATAGAATATGTATGTAGGTGGCCACCATATAGAACTAGGTTGTGTAAGGAAATCAATACATAAACCATAACATGGAGAGATATCATAGATAAGAAACATACAATCATGAAAGAATATAATCATATAATTACAATAATAAATGTCACATAGTTAGTCATAGCGAAGGCTAAGAGATGCATGAAGGGACACAATAGCATAGCACACACAATTAAGGTCTACATGGTTGCATAAAGAAAGGAAACTAAGGCCATAAAGAAGGGACACATAAGTGCCACACATGCATAGAGAAGGCTAAATGTTGCATATATAAGACAAGCAAGTAATCAAGTAAATATATGATGGTGAAAAATAGAGAATATCCAAAATTACATGAAATGAGATAAAATATTCTTGCACCATCCACATGTATTAGTCCTAGAGATATAGATAAATCTCATATAACATAATGTATGATATAATCATAAATATGATGTGTGATTTAATTTAAATGTCATTAAATCTTATTGTAGAGTAACTACTGTAGTTTATGATATACAAATGTTAATGTACAATAAGACGTAATTAAACAAGCATGTATAAATATGAAACCCTAAGCAAGAGAGGGAGATAAAGAGACTTGGTTGATTCTCGAGCAATCGAGAAGTGATCTAGGTAGGTGAATAGCTGAAATAGACTAGAAGCAACATCATCAAAGATCATTGAAGGTTACGTAACTTAGGACTATGTAGGATATAAGCGCCCCACAAGAGGACAAGAGCGCCTGGGTGCTAGTGTCCACCATATGCTCAGATTCTTTTTTGTTTGTAGGAGGAGCTTCGTTGTTGATCCTGTTTGACACTCTATTTTAGGAATAATCTTAGGATTAGTGCTCACATTATTATTTGTAAGGGTTAATGGTAATATTCATATATTACATTAGTGATTTTGAGTGATATTAGTTGAATTATATACTATTAATAATGAGTTAATATAACTCATATTAATAATATAGTGTGAGAGTATAAATAAATGTGAGTTAATAAACAACTCATATAGTTTATTGTAATAGTGATTTGTGAGAACAACTCACGTAGATAATTGTGTGTGGAGATATTGTTGGGATATGTGAGAGAATAGTGGCGAGTGATCATAGGAGAGATTCTCTAGGAGATATTAGTGGGATGTTATTGGTAAGCCTCATCTCCTTGTTTATAGGAAATGGAAAGGATATATATGTAATCTCTTTGTAATCATTATGTAATTTCTCTAGATATATCGAATAAATTATAAGAGTGTTTTTATTATATTTTTTTCTTTGTAACATTGTTTCATATATCTTATTGTATTCTTCTATTATTTCATGTAAATTGCTTTATTTTAGATTAGATAAGCTATCAATTTCATTTCATATGGTATCAAAGTAGGTGAGGTCAAGCTATGAGAGTTGTTGCGGGAAAAAACCATTTCCTTTAGGATGTAGATATGATATTTTGGAGCTTGATGTAGAGAAAAATTTAAAATCATGCATATAATGGACCTTAAGAGATTGAAAACTAGAACTTGACTCAAGCTCGCCAAGATGATCATAAACAATCCCACAAAGGTTTAAGGTTTTCTATCACTATCAAATAAGCTCCCCTGAATGGCTTCATCCATTGCAAAAATATCTATCCACCCCTGCTCAACATTCTCATTCACTACCCATTTGTCCATCATTTCATCATTTTTAACGTGTAGTCTTCTATACTCTCATTTTTCAATTTCTTGCTCACCACTTGCTTGCTAACTAGGTTGCTTAAGGTTGCAATTTTGTTTCTCTAACATCTTATCCTCCTTTTAGGTGACTTCCCTATTTATGCACTTCCAATACAGTTAGATCCACTCCATAAAATCATCCAAACAACTCACAACCCCTCATGCTTTCCTTTACACAAGGTTGCCCCTACATGCCCCTTAAGACAAAATTATTTCTCCACCGGTGAAAATAAAATTCTAGAGCTACACACAAAGTATTAAAACCTTCCTTAGTTGTATTTCATCATCATAGACATTCTTGTAAAATCTTAGGCCTTAACTCCTCACTAATCTCCTTTTATCTCCCTTTTTGAAAATTTGTTCTTAAACCCTCAACTAGGTCTTGACAACCCAATGGTAGCTATATATCCTTCATCATAGATTTTCAAGGTACAAACTAAATGGTTTTGAGCACCATTTATGTCATTTATCCTTCCCTATAAATTTCATTTTCTAACTCCAAGCCAAAATTATGGTTGCTTTGTAATGTTCCCCCTCTAATCACCCTTAAATTGTGTTGAAGCACCTAAGCCTAGGATCGTCAAGAAAATATGAAAAATCAACCCTTGTTTTCTCAAAATTTCTTCATAATCCCTTTGTATACTTCCTTGGCATATTATCTTGAATATTTCAAGGAAAATGAAGTTGATTTGAAGCTTAAAAGGGAAAGCCCTAGCACTATCATAAGTAAGCCTTTCCAGAAACTCTGGGGTCTTCAAATGATTATAAAAATCAAAAACTCAATCTCCAAGATTAAAATTTGAAGAAAAGGACTATATGTACGTGCTCAACATGAATATCTTACCATAGACCTCAAAGGGTAAGCCCACATGTGCTAACCAAGTCTTCTATCCCATGTAGCAACCTATACATGCACAATTAACACAAGTTCTTCAAGCATTCTCTCTAACACTCAAATGTAAACCTTCTAAGGGTTCTTATCATTGAATCAATTGGTTATCTTCTATTCTTTGGGGTGGAATCTAATGACAACTTATCCTTATACCATACTTCATTTCCTAGAGCCACACTACTCACTTTACCATGCATAGTCATAGATATTATCCTTGTCACCAAACATTACTTCTTGAAACATGCATATAAACTCCTTAATGGGATTCTCACCTCAGAAAATAAAGACTTCACTCAAAAATTAATGGGAATGAGTGTGTATTCACACCTTTCTCAGTTTCTACAGATCTTCTCTCATCCCGCTAGGGACTAACAACATGAAGGATTCATTAATGTTCATGCAAGAGCCTCAATAATGATAGAAAGAACTTCTTACCTTCCTCTCCTCAACTGAATAATCCTCCCTTTACCTCTTCACATTTTAGCACAGTCATATATAAAAATCAAATATCCTTTACACATAAAAAGCATATCACTTTATCCTATCCTCGTTGATTCTCCCGACTTAACTTGAACCATGCAAGTTCTAAGCTAATAACTACAACCATACAATCATGATCACAATATTACTCGGTCAAAGTTATCCTCAAATAGAGTGTTTGTTCAACAAGTTAATAAATTAAATCTTGCATTCATAGTCATGCTTTCAAATCTTGTGGACATGCAAATAGAAAACCTTCAATGCTTCCTAATGGTACCACTGGGTAACTATTAAAAGGTCATAGTCCTTTCCATGAGCATTCAAATCAACAAAATAACTACAAGTTTCATTGTGCGCAACTTAGACACATGTAACTAGACATAGTATCTCACAAAATAAGCGTTTTGTATTTATCTCCACTATATTTCTTACAAAGTATATTTCTTCATAATCTCAAAACTTCCTCCTATCCGAGGAATGCATGTCAAAATCTCAAAAACTTCTTTTCATACTCAAATTTCTAACTTGCACACACCTACTCCATGGAATGTAACTGCCCTTCTAGAGACTATGATGACTCCTAACTACCATTTAGTGATTTTTGAACTTCCCTACATGTCATGACCATCTTTCACACATTTATCACTCTTATCTGCTCACATATGACTAACTACACACCTTAGAACTTAATTAGACTCTTACAACACTTCACAAACCCTCCAATACTTTTCGATATGCCTTTATAATTTAAACTACAATTTGGAGGAAGAGCCCTCATTTGAATTTTCACTTATCTCTTTTTCTTACATGACTCCAAACACCTATTTGACCACATTATAGAGACAATGAAATTTAAATTGACTCCATGAGTTGTTGTTGCATTAGATCTTCCGTCATCATTTTTTAATTGGATTCGTAACATAGGAATCACCAATGATTTGTCCAATCACCGACGATCCTTTTTTGGTCACCAATGATTTCCTCCAGTTTCCAGCCACTCTGCTAATTGCTGATGATTCTACATGTAAATTGATAGACTATGTGGATCATAAACAATTTTGTTTCAAATGCAAGTGATTTTCTCTGGTCGCCCATGATCACTGTGTAAAAATAACAGTGAGCTTTTCCCCACATTCTTAGTAAGTTTTTAAAGATTTATAATTTCAAATTGACGGGGGGATTTTCAAACTAACCTTCAATTTCAAATTTTCTAAGAAACTAAAGCAACATCGACGGAGGTAGGAAGCAACGGAGGAAAGAGGTTAATCAAAGTGACCTCCTCTTGCTGGCATGAAGCGATGGGGCCACACAATGAATTTATGGAATTTGTTTTGTTGTGTGTTTTAATTTTTACTTTATGTAAATAAGAACAGATGGATCATACATGTTCAAGTATTGTAATGTGTGAGCAATTTCTTGTATTTTCCCCTGAATGTAAGAAGGTGATGTGAACTAAATATGTACGCTGTTATGAAATGGTTGTTGGTTCCATTAGAAAACCTTCTTATGAGTTGTTGGTTCTCTTAGAAAACCTTTTATGGTTGTTGGTTCCATTAAAAAAAATTCTTGGGAGTTTTTGGTTCTCTTAGAAAACCTTTACTGAGTGGTTGTTGGCTTTAGTAGAAAACCTTCTACACGTTTTGGTTCTCTTAGAAAACCTATACAAAGTGATTGTTGGTTCCACTAGAAAACCTATATAGAGTGGTTGTTGGTTCCACTAGAAAACCTTCATTTTGTGGTTGGTGGTTAGCCAAGTTGTAAAACCATATGTAAAACATGAGCAGGTACAAAATAATGTTTTCCCTATGTTCGCACTAGGGGAATGTTAGGAATAATCTTAGGATTAGTGCTCACATTATTATTTGTAAGGGTTAAATGTAATATTCATATATTACATTAGTGAGTTTGAGTGATATTAGTTAAATTGTATATTATTAATAATGAGTTAATATAACTCATATTAATAATATAGTGTGAGAGTATAAATAAATGTAAGTGAGTTGTAATAAACAACTCATATAGTTTATTGTAATAGTGAGTTGTGAGAACAACTCACTTAGATAATGTGCATGGATTTATTGTTGGGATATGTGAGATAATAATGGTGAGTGATCATAGGAGAGATTCTTTGTGAGATATCAAGTGGGATGTTATTGGTAAGCCTCATCTCCTTGTTTATAGGAAATGGAAAGGCTATATATGTAATCTCTTTGTAATCACCATGTAATTTCTCCAGATATATTGAATAAATAATAAGAGTGTTTTTATTATATTTTGTGCTCTGTAACATTGTTTTATGTATCTTATTGCATTCTTCTATTATTTCATGTAATTGTTGCTATTTTAGATTAGATAATCTATCAATTTTATATCACTCGATCTTGCTTCAATGACATTGATTGTGACGTGTAATCTACAAAGAAAGATACCTAGTTGCACATGCCCACAAACCACACCAAATCTAAAAATAAAGATGCAAAATGGGGAGTTAGACTGACCCCGATGGTCACCCAAAGAGTGAAATTAGTACCAAGCATTGCACTACATCTTAGAATCCATGTAGTTATTTGTGTAAGTGTGTGTAATGATGCCCTAGGATGCCCTTGTGCAAGTTGCACTAAGATAGTAGGCTAGATCTAGAATGCTCCAAATGCAAATGTGTGTAATGGAATAGAATATAATTCCCCTCCTATGTTGTGTATGTAGAAGTGATGCAACCCTTGTCCCTTGAGTGAATGTGCTAGATGAATGCCTTGAGATGCTCTTTGTGCCTTTGGATGCAAGTTTAGGTGATAATATGTAATGCTAGTGTTTGGTCCCTTATTTGAGAGATATAACTATGTATATATATGATTCCCTTGTTTGAATTTTGTAATTGACAACTGAAAGGCCGACCCAAAAGTATAAAAGATTCCTAAGATGTAAAAGAGACCCAAAAGAGTGAGAAAAGGGGAGAAAGGGTCAAGAGTGCCTAAAAGGGACATGAGCACTTGTGCATTAGTATCCTAATTGGGTGCTAGTGTCCGAGGCCATAAAAGATAAATCAGTCAAATACCAACAAGGTTGTAGGGTGTGTAAGGTCAATAAAAGTATAACAAACAAAACAAAAGGCCCGAAATACATTGTCAATTACTAGTTTTCTTGCTTAGGAATCATGTATATATTAGTATGCTCTAGGACCTAGAAATGTACCTAAGTGCATAGATTTTGTGTCTACAATGTGATAGAGTATTATGTAATGAAATAATAACACCGATAGTGTACGAGATGCCCCTAGATTTGCATGACCACTAAGTAAGAGGAAGGATGCAATATCTCGTAAGCATTATAGAGCCTTGTGTATCCCACATCATGCTCATATACCTCGTGAAACATGTGTATAAAGAGTATAAAATATGTTATCTATCAAATCATGTGACAAACAACACATGTAAAAGCAGAGAAGCTAACAAATCAAACCACATTCAGGACCCGATTTTGTATTTTGAAATATTTGCTTGTTTTTGGATTGTTTGCATATTTCAACATTTTTTTATATTTTAGAATATTTCATTTTTTGGTATTTTTATAAGCATATGTAACTAGGCATACCATGTGATAGGATCATGAGGGTGAGGAGAGAAACCATCTAGCATAGATGAAGGCTTGAGTGATATAGAGGTTTTAGGTGTAACATGAGTAGGATTAATAGGAGTGGTCATAGAAATTGATACTCTTGTATAAAAAATAATAGGTAGGGAGGTTCATAAGGGACACCGTGAACCATAACAACCTCACCGTGATAAGTGTATTATACACATTGATAGAGAATATTAGGGATAACTTAAAGCATATGAATATAAGGGTATCTAATAAGCATGTCGATGTCATGAGAGTATTAGTAACCAAGAAAGGCATGGGAATAGTAGTTATCCCCAGTTGAGGGGGAAGAACAATGTATTTAATACATTAATTAGGAGACCATGTAATGAAATGCATGTGATAAGTAGATCTCAATGAAATGAGAAACAATAGAGTGGATGTGTTGTACCTAGAATAAGTATCAATCTTGACACTATGATGAATATGTTGCTTTGATTAATAAAAACATAAATATTAAGTGCATGAGAATAGCTTAACCATTAATTGTATTATTTCTAGCACTATAATAGTAAGTAAAAACTAAGCCAATGTGTTATTATGAATCAATTAGTAATGGTAATTCTTTGGTAATTACACACTCAAATGGATTTAATGGAGCAAGTTACACTCACTTGGAGTGTTCAATGTGTACCTCATTTGTAATGACATGTGGTTGTTTTGATAAAATTTTCTTAGGCTCAACAAGTTCTTACATAAGAGGATTAAATTGATGGGTATTGTTTGATTCACCAATCTCAAAGGTGTGTAACTGAAGACAAGAAATAGGTAATACAAAAGGTGAAATAATAGGATCACTAGAAGTGGAATATTCAATTTTGTAATATTTGAAAGGTTCCTTATCCTTTTGGATAGTATGTTCATGTCTATCATGTATAAATTTGACATGTCGATGAAAATTAGATGGAATGGGTTCCATGTCATAGATCCATGTTCTGAACCAATAGTAGAATATATCAAAGAGTATAATCTACAATATGAAACATGGTAGGGATAAAAATAGGTCAAACAAAACATCAAAGGTGATTATACCAAGTGTATGTCGCAAGATGTTACCAAATACTTTAATGAAAATAGGATTCTTAGAAATAAAATTCATGGAGATACCCTTTCGTGGGAGAAAAACATAGCTAAAACATTTAGTCCATGAACATTATCTATTAGTACTCTTTTGATTAGAAAACCAGGATTTGTGTGGTGACCAATATGTGTAAACATTGATTTCGACATGCTTAAGAGGTAACTTTGTAAGACCAAAAGTAAGATACTTATTTGTGTTTATAAATGGGTTTGTAATAAGAGGAATATAAGATGGTCATGCATTAGTAGGAAGAGTAACATATCACTCTTGGATTTCCTCAAACATGACAATATTAGCGGTAGTTAGATTTTGAATAACATGTTGAAGTTTGAAGCATTTGTTGGTAACATGCTTGGTACATCTATTATAATCAAAATAATCATTACATTTGAAATATTTAGCTTAAGGATTAGTCGTATCATCCTCAATAGGTTGAGGAGAGACACAAGGTTATAAAAATAAAATTTTGTAAGATCAAATGAGACAAATAAGGAAAACATGCGAATCACCTTCTAGACAGTGGCTTATAACTATAATAGAGTAGCTTGGGACTTGAAAAAATGAGTATAAAGGTTTGTATTAACAATGTTATGACCCTGGTGTGCAAATTCACTAATTCCTCAAGGTTTTGGTGTAACGATTTGTTACATTTGGTATTAGAGAAACCACCTAGGTTCGAGTGCCAAAGCATGGGTGGCTATGCTTTGACATTACAATGTTCACCCGAGGCTCGTCTAAGGTTGGGCGTGGTCCTGTTATATGGGCGCAAATATAGCCCAGTGTCCAGGCTATGAAAGTGTAGTGGGATGTCATGATCCTGGTGTGCGAATTCACTAATGCCTCAAGGTTTTGGTGTAATGGTTTGTTACAAACAAATGGTTGGTAAATGATACCACACCGAGGATAAGTAGGATTAGAGATGTGAATCTTGAAGACACTCCAAATATAAAAAGATATCATCAAAGGATAATGGAGATTATGGAATAACAATGTTGACAACATCTATGGCTCAAACAAAGTGAGTATAAAATCTTATATTGTTAGGTGGTTGTTCATTCTTATAGTTTGAAAGGTGAGATGGGCTTACTCAAACGGATGATAACCCAAACCAACTTGAAGGATGGTATTTCCAAACCTTAGGTACGATCCATCAAAGATATCCACTACACATGGGTAGTCCATGAAAGAAAAAATGAGAACAAGCCCTAAGATTAAGAAAAGGAACATGTACTACATAAGAAAGGTAAACCCTAAGGATTTGTAGTAGAAAAATTCATTTGGAATAGGGTGACGTAGGCCAAAATAGGTTAATATTTGATCAACAAGTGGGTTTACTAAATGATTTAACCCAAAAATGAAATAAGTGTGTGTCCTTATTTAAATTTTGGATTAAGGTTGGAAACTAGATACATATTTAGATTATCAATTAAGTATTTAAACCAAGATATACATATATAGCAATTTGCAAGATCAATCAACTAGAACATGTGCTAAATATATTAAATCATGAGAAATTAAGTTCAATTATATATGCAAATAATTTAGACGTTGATTTGGGTGTGATATAATGATGAAAAATATGGATATGTCATGTAGACACTTTATCTCTCTTTATGGGAGTGTAAATCCAATTGGGACCAAACCATCAAACTTAGACTAAACTGTTAAACACTATATGGTATTGCCATCCTTAACTAATGGTTTCAAGTAGGGAGATGTTAACACCGCAACTTTTTGTGCCCTTATGATTGATTGAGATATGGCTCATTATAATAAATTAGGTCGCAAAATGTGTGAAACCCTCTTAAATCATTTGAAAAGACCCGTTGGTTCGAAAATCATTGCTTGGGCAGATTTATGGATAAACGAGTCAATAGTGTGCAGGGCATAGCCCCTCTTTGAGTCAGAAAAGCAAAACTAGTTTATTGCTATTCTACCAGCAGGAATCTGTGCAAGTCTCACAATATTCTGCCTTTGGGGTTTGGGATCTCATCCCAAGTAGATGTGTTTCCGGCTGAGAGGAAAAATGAAAGGAGGGGAGGAAACGAAGAAAGATCAGATCCGAAGGGAGAAAAGAAAAGAATTCCAAAGCAGAAGGGTCAAAGGGTCTATGGATTGGGTGGTAGTAAATGCAGCCGAACCTACTGCATAGACGGATAAAGCAATACCGATGAATAAATGACAACAAAGTAGAAGCAAATCCAACGTAACAATCACACAAATCTAACATAAGAAAGATCTCGATATTAAAACACATGTATTCAAAGACAAAGTCTAAATATATTGTATTCAATGTTTGTTTCACATAAAAGAGTTCAAAATATTCTCCTTACTCTATTTATTTCTCATCCGAAAAGTATTCACCCCTCGAATACAACAAGTATTCGAGTATGTATAGAAGTAGGAGAAGAAGGAAGGCAAAAAGGAACCAACCACCTATTTATATAAAAAGTACAAAATAACTCAAAGTCATGTTGACTTTTGACACTTGATGGATGACATCATCCCATGGTGCAACATGGATGATATCATCATTTGTGCCAACATACTTTAGACATTTACAAAAAGAAAGTTGAAGAAGAGAGAAATTATTCATTGTCGTCGTCGCCCCGTGGCCGAAAGGGGATATCCTGCCTCGTGCACGCTCAGTGACGAGATGTGGAATTGGGCACGATATTCCATGAACTTGTTAATCATGGGCTCTAATTGATCCGAGAAGGATCCTGTGTCGCTCACCGATAGCCTTGCAAGTCTCCTCCCGCTCTATGAGCTTCTCTCGGGAGTTTGGAATATTCATTCTCGCTTCTATTAAGAACCCGATGAAGTCCCGAAAGGCCAAGCAGGTTATTGATGGATTATGTGTCAAAAGTGACCTCTAGCCCCAGCCCTTGCGAAACGATCTCCTTGAAGATTTGAATGGTTTCGTCAACCTTCCTTAAGGCGAAAGAAGGAGTAAGCAACCCTGGAGACATCGTTAGAACGATTTGTTCCATCCGATGCATGCGTTCCTTTACCTTATCAATCTTTTCGAGGACAAATTCTAGTTGATCCATCTGGTAATCCAGAGTGGAAAGGATTTTATTGAGGCCCCTGGGGAGACCGAAAACGCCGAACTTGACCAGATCTTCGACTGAACAGTTGAACATTCTTTGAAAGGTCTCATGCTACAGCCTAGCATGGTCCAACTCTTCGGATATGGGTCCTACTAACGCCTGGAGTTCTTTGTTTGCCTTGTTGATGTTCAGATACAAATCGGTGAACTTGGCGATCACTCATTCACTGTCCTTGAGGATCTGGCTCCTCCAGGTGGAAACTGCCATACCCTGCTCGCCGATCTTTGCATATTCATTAATTTTATCTTGACTCAGAGGCTCAGGAGTTTCGGCGGCAGTTGTGGGAGGTGCACTGCCCATCTTTTGTAAGGCGTGGAGCAGATGTTTATTTTGCTCTTTCAGTAGCCTTTTCTCTTCTTTTGCTTCTTGAAGCTTCTTGCAGAGGGCGTCAACTGCAGATAGGGCCTCTCCCTGAAGGCTTTCAGAAGATGTCCCCATTGTGACTTGAGTCACTGTGTAATCTGTTGAAGACAGATCCTTTTTATCTTTCAGAGGATTGGGGTATACGATCTCCATTACCCTCTCTCTCGAAGCACTTTGAGAGAAGCGTGTGATAGGATTTTGCTTCTTGGCCCCCTTTGATGGGATAACGGAAAAGTCCATCGGTGCGATGGGAACTTTCCTTTTCTGTTGACTTAGGTGCTGGGAGATCCAGGCTGGACTTAGGGGAGAAGGACCAGAAACAGAGAAGGGGCAACTACAGTAGTAGAAGGGAAAAACGTGGAGACACGTGGCGGCGACATCGAGAGGGAGGTCAAGAAGTGCTCACGGGAGAAAGAGATACTGCAGGGGAGGAAGACATAGGAAGGGAAGGGAGCTCAGAGATGAGGGAAGAAATGGAGGGGGAGAGGTCCGCAAGAGAGGAGAAGATGGACGAAGAAGTAGGAGGAACAGTAGAAGAAGGGGGAGAGGACACAACCGAAGGAATGGTTGCTTGGGTCGCTTGAGGAGGGGAAGGAGGAGAGGGAGAAGGGATAGAAGGGACCTCAATATTTGCAGTAGTGGCGACATCCTGAGTGGATGTGCCTATCGAAACATCTTCCGCTATTTCTTTCTCTGGAGAATCCAGAGTTATAACTTGTTCAGGTGTAGCGGAAGGAGGACTTTCATGAGCTTCCTCTTGGGTGGAGCTGGATTCACCCTCTTTGCCTTTTCCTTTGCCTTTTGGTTGCTGTTTAGCCCAAGGAGGTGTGTTGCCCAACGGAGAGGTTGTGAAATCGACCCCGAGGTAGATGAGCCCGTTCATTTGGCACCAATGCTCTGTTCTGCGCAGAGTTTCCTTGACTCTCTCCTCGATTGTTTGAGGAGCTTTGGTCCTATCAATCACTGCGAAAGGCCAATCGTCCCCACCCGTGTCAAGATACACTTGGTCCACTTCTTGCTCAGTAGTTTGGTAGCCTTTGGGGATGATGGCACACCGTCTTCGGGATGATTTCTGCTAAGGCCAAGCGGGAATGATCCTTCCTCCTGAGCTCAACCTCATGATATATGTCGATGTAGATATCTTCGATCTGAGGGATGTGGATCGGGTCGAGCTTGGCCTAAGTGCAGACAATTTCTGGGTCGAAGGTGGGTCTTCTTTGGGAAGTTATGTTTCGATTCAAGCAGCTCTAGTTCGGAAAACATGTCTTTCACCTTGTGGTGAGTGAGACACGTATACCTACCCACGGTGAGGGGGAAAGGAGTTCCACCCTTCTTTCTCTTTAGACACTTTTCATGGTAAGTAATAAGTGCCTGACACTGCTCTAGTAGGATCAACTTGGGACCCAGCATACTGCGTAGTTTAGTTGGCTCCCAAGAATTGAGTGAACAGGGCCCCCATTTCTCTCAGAAATGCTACGATGCTCTTGGTTGTGCGACCGTGAGTCATATTTGGCCTCAACAGGCAGATGATAAAATAGAAGAATGCATCGTTGATTTTTGTGAATTGGGGAATGCTATTTTCCAGCTTCAGCTCTGGATAATATTCATAGATTTTAACTTGGGGCCAAACCCCACACCGCATCAGAGCTGGATAGTCCCTTTCTGAAGCTACAACATAGACCACGTAGGAGTTCATATAGAACCTCCCCATTGTGTTAAGTTGTTGTAGCTGCTCCGATATCGTGCTGCTTATGATTTCTGCCCACTCAAAGCGTTGATCGGGCACATTTTTGTTCATTGTTTCAAGGTACCGCAACATCCACTTGTGAAAATAATGGGCGTCAGGAAGCCCAAAGACTCTACTCAGGAACGTGATGGTGTCGCTGAGTTCCTCTGAAAAGTCACTACGATGAATGACTTGTGGCCACCAAGTCACCACCTTTTTATTCTTCAGATAAACCTCGTTCATCACCGCATGCACCGATCCTCATTGTCGTCCCTGTGCCTTGATGCGTCTTCCGGCTTACGGCCACAAAGTGCCGGTGGTGAGGGATGCCGAGCATTATTTCAAAGTGGCGGGCATTGAGGTTGATTATAACCTCGCCCTTCTTATTGTGGACACATCTTGTGTCTTTATTGTAGCATCGGAAACAACCATCATGAATTCGTTGTTCACGGCGCTAACTGGGATCCCTCAAAGAAAGTGCAGTGGCACCGCTATCAATTTGTCCATCCATGGACTTCTTGTGACCCTCGGGTTACGGCGAGAAATCTTCCATGTCAATATGGCCAGCTTCGAGTCTCGATGTCTAGGTCACACTGCTTTGCGACTCGGGCATCCTGACCCTCTGATATTTATACTTCATTTCTTCTTCTGTGAGCTTGGCCTTGCCTTTAGATTTGGTAGGTCTCTTGCTTGATGTTGACATATGTAACTCTGAACTCAGTTGCTGATCTGCAAGAAGGAGAAGGGAAACCCAACGCAAGAAGGTCATGTTAGCTGTTCGATCTTCCATTAAAGCGTTGACAGAAAGAAGAGTTAGCAATTTTAAGGCTTCAGGGCGCAGGGCGCATGTATACTGCAAGCTGCAGGGTTAAATAACAAGGCGCACAGGAAAGGGCCATCTGCAAGGGATAAATCAGCACCAAAGGGCGCATGGCGCATGGACACTGCAGACATTTTGTTGTTGTAAGCACAAGTGCGCCTGCACCATGTGTATATATTTTATAGAGGGCGCAGATATTTTTCATGTTACACGGGTACAGGATGCGCCAAAGGGTGCAGGTATAATGCATGTAACATCATTTTTTCATGCGCCACAGGAGAACTTGGTGTGGTGCATGGAAGGTCTGCATAACATGATGTTGTTGTAAGCATGGATGCGCCTGCACTGTTTTAAAGTTTTGCACTTGGCGAGATTTTGTTGGTGTTGCATAGATGCAGGGTGCGCCAAAGGGCGCAGGTTTAAGCGATGCAACAAATGAGTTTGGTGTGCCAAAAGGGGCGCAAGGAAAGCATTTGCAACAAACGAAGGAAGTGCGCCATGAGGGCGCACCTGTTCTTAGTGTAACAATCATGGTATGTGCGCCATTGGCGCGACTGTGTATCATGTTGCAGGGGTGACAGATGCGCCAAAGGAGAAAAATAACAGTGTCTCCCTTTCAAGCCATGATTCTTTCTCTGAGGGGTTTGCATGTGGTTAAGCTCCTTTTTAAGGATTCATTTGGGTTATGAAGAAGCTTATTCAGAGAGTTCCAAGCCATTTTTTAGGACAGAGTTTCCCCTACCAGCAGATCTGGAAAGAGGGGGGAAAAAGCATGGGTAGAGAAAAACAACAAGGAGGATGGGGAGCTCATGTTTTGACAATCTTTTTAACTCAATCCAAACCAGCAAGCAGCCAATAAACAAAACACCAAACACAGAAGCAATGAGGACCTCTTACCAGGATATATAACGAAGAAATGTGCAAACGGGTCCACAAAGCGATTTGAAAATGACAGGGCAGGTGCGTGCTGGCAGGTACAGGTGTAAGAGAAAAATCACGTGATTGTGTCGGATGACAATGACAGTGCAGACGCACCTATATATAGGTGAAGTAGTAATAAATGCGCCACTAACTTTTAAGTGGCGCATGAAAAGCATTGTCGACACAAGAAAGCGTGCGGCGCACCGTGTCGCACCGAAAGTCTTGCCAACACGAAGTTACATGCGCCCTTAGCGCACCGAAAGTGATGTTGACAGAGGAATATGTGCGCCATTGGCGCACCAAAAAGTGGCGCAACAAAGGTTTTGTTGACATGAAGGCGCATGCACCTTGGCGCATGCAAGGAAGACTCAACATAGTGAGGCGCATCAAAACGCTTGTTGACACGAGAAAGCATGCGCCAAAGGATTTAAAGGGGGCGTAAGAAAACTTGATGTTACACGCAAGGAATGTGCGCCCGACCAAAAAAGACCAAAAAAGGCTAAGTTTGGAAAACTAGATTTCCGGGAAGGGATTTGCAACGTTCCGAACGCAAGGGGTCCCTGACGAGGGGCCGGAACAAAATTTTGGTAGGGTTATTTGTAAAATTGCCCCCAACAATTTTACGGGATAACAGACCCAAAACCTAACTATGGGGGAAACCCTACAAAAGGTCATTATCTCGGGTTGAAGTGCATTTCATACACAATTTATATTGGCATTAATCCGAAGAGGCCCCAAATTACAACAGTTCTCTGCTTAGAGATGTGATATCTATATTGATGTAAATATATTTGATTATTTGATCACTTTATAATGTTTGTAATGGATTACTTTCTTAGCGCTTGACTTTCCTTTGATGTTGTTTGGCCCGAGAAAATTGAATATAGAACCTAGTTTTGAGTGCTTCAGACATATGTAGGGGTTTCTCCTATTATGTGTTACTACTTAAGAGAAATTTAGGAGATATTTGAATTCTTTTCAAGAGATGTTTTCGAGGAGTGATTGAACATGTCAAGTGAGTAAATGAATGTGTTTGAATTGCTTATATAGGATTCGATAAGTATAATTTCACATTAAGGATGACCCACGAGGAAAGAAACAACCCATAAAATATATCAATTTGAGAAAATTACCGTTGGAAGGGATACGAGGAAATCGCTAGTTTTGGACCAAATTATTTAGTGGTTTGGTCTAGAAAGGGTGTGAGGTTAGGAATCTTTATGTAGGATAATTACAACTAATAGACTACTTTCAATTGATGTAAGATATTACGTTATCAATTGAGTAGTGTAATGGACAAATAAATTCTTACAATAGGACTAGGAAATATCAATTAGGCTCATAATAGGTGCACAAGTCATAATTTAGGGATTAATCCAAAAATGAGATTATCAACTAAATAATTGTAAAATTTAGGTGTCGAACATTTTTGAAAATGTAAAATATTTTTAAAAAGGCATTTTATAAAAATAAATGTAATTTTACTATAATTCCCTAAATTTAGTTGTATGCACCCTAATTTTTATTTTTATTTCCATAATTACTTACTACTAATTACCTATTTTCCTCAAATGTACCTTAATGTTATCCTTATTTTATGTAATTTATGTTAATGGCTCATATTTACATAATTTTTCACTATTTTCCTCGACATGCTAATTACCCCCAATTTCCCACATATACCGCCATGTGACACTAATTTTCCTACTTTTATGCCAATTCCCCTAATATACCCAAATTTACCTCTACTTTCCTATTTTTATGTTAATTTCCTAAATAAACAATTTTCATACATAAATGAAGCCGATAAGACCTTGATCATTGATAAATCATCACATTAGGTTAATTTGGACTTGATTGTTTCGATCACGCACCACATTAAACCAATTATTTGATTGTTTTAATGTGATGCAAAATAAGAGCCAATCCAACCCTAATTGACACCATAGTATCACGTTTGATTTATTTTAAAGTTGATTGTCCCTAATCATGTACCAATCAATGTGGTACCGATAAAACTACATCAATCGTTTGGTTAAGTAATTTTAAGGAGTTGATTAAATCAAAGCATAGTTTAGAGCAATATAGGGCACTATTTAACATCAATTTCCCAAAAGTTACCCTATCGTTACTCAAATATACCCTAAATGAACCTTGATTTCCTCAATTTTACTCTAATATATCTAATGTATCACTAATCTCCCTAACTTTACACTAATTTCCCAAATGTATTCTAATTTTAACATGCTTTCCTATTTTTGTGTTAGTTTCTCTAAGTTTCTTGCTAATCACCCCATTATAACCTAAATTTAACCATATTTTACATTAATTCCCCTAATTACCCCAATTTTTAGTAATTACCCTAGTTCTCCCAATTTTCCACATATTTCCATAATTGCTTTAATATTACATTATAGTACCCTAAATTTGGACCAATAGAACTTGGTAATAATTATTTGGCATTTATCCTAGTTTATTCACATTTATACAATTAATTAACTTATTCCTACATAGTTTAGTTCTCCATAATCGTTAGGTCACACTTCTTACTTGTCAAGAACCTTCGTGAAGTATAAATAACATATCCTCATACTTTTGGTCAACTTTTTCCACTTTCAAATCAAGTCCTATATTAAGTTGGGGTAGAATCACCCGATATGGGCATAAACGAGTGACATTTCTTACCCTAGCTAACATTTTTTCCCCTAAAAATTCCCAACAACTATTTTTTCTAATACACAAGCTAACTAGGTTGGCTTAGATACAATTGAACAATTATACATTTTTCCTAGATTAGATATAACATCATAATCACCTTGCTCATTAAGAGGGCCTCATCTTTCACATCTTTGGCTACCTAAGGGATCACAAAAACACCTAAGATAAGGACTAACATTTCCAAATCCCTCCTCAAGGCACACTAATAAGTTAACAAGTCTAAATACATTTGATACGACTACCTTAGATCTCTATCATATGCTACAAATTACACCAAAGATCATTTTTAAGTTTTGGAGGTCTCATTTGGGTCTTCTTTACCAAACACACTACTATTTGACATCTTGACCACATTCATAGGGTGATAAAACTACATCATTCGAGTCCTCTTCAAATTATTGTTTTATATGCAATTCTTAACTTATTGGGGAGTCAGGAAGCTATACCAATAAGGATTAACCCATTTTTAGGTTCTTCAAGTATAGAGGAAGCTAGAGTTTGAAGAAGAAGGAAGTCATATTTTGTTACAAAAGTGTAATTTGTGAATATTTGTCTATACATTCAAAACCCCGAGAGAAAAATATTTTAGGTTCCATAATCCATCTCCAAATCACAATACCATATGTAAAAATTAGACCGAAGAGGAAAAAAATATCCAAATATATTTTACCTCGTTTATACAAACCTAACCTACACTCAGTTTTAATCTTCTACATTTTACAGGCGGTTCAACAACAATCTACACAACCCATTTCCACATTGACATTCCTTTCTTCAACTTCCAAATCTTGTGCAATGGTGCAATCATTCTAACCCTAACTTTTACTTTCATTTATCAAAATTTTAGAGCTTGTTTATATACAAATTTGACCATTACATGATTGTAGGATATGGGTGTTTACTATATTTCTAACTCTAGATTCATCATCTAACATTAATATTTATCTTAATTAGATGAAAAACCTAGTTTTAATATTTCATTTTGGTGAACCCACTTATTTAATTAAACACATAACTTAGATATTTGTGCCTCACCTCTATGTTATCAAATTTCTAAATCTAATCAATAATAACTTAGCTCTTTTAGGTTTTCTAAAAACCCTACTTTGCTTTTGGATCCTTTACAATACCACAATGGCTAATATTAATGAATCCTCCTCCATAAATTTCCTTAGTGCTAGAGTTCATGATGAGGCACTTATAAGATAATTATAATAATACATAAGGAAATTTTTTTCTCGGGCACCTCATCTATTACATGTTTCCCAAAAATAAAAAGGTAATTTCCGATAAGGATAAGATAGGGAAAGTCGGGTTGAGCCCTCAAATGATACGAATCTACCTTATACTGTATCTCCTCTACCTCAGTGCTACTACTCAAGTGATTAATCAAATATTACCCCACCTAATGCTCCAAATATGGGAGAATCATGCATGATCTCTCAAGCTAACATACCTACACACTATATGACCTCAACATCTAAATCGTATACATTCTATGTGGTTCAAGATCATATTCCTAGTGTTTCAGATCCACCAAATTCAAGACATGTAAACAATAATAGATTGTTTGTCACAAAAAATTATAAAAATTCACTATGAGCTCTCTTGGGTGACTTAAATAACCCGTTATCTGTTAAGATTATTAATTATCACTACCATTAGGGTTTGCTCCACCAAAGTTCTCATTCTATGATGGTAAGACTAATCTCGCCTTTGTGCCTTCATGACCTCTTGTATGGAATATAAACATATTGATACCTTTCTTACAAATTTATTTCCACATAGCCTAAAAGAATAAAAACTTGATTAGTTTTACACACTTCCTCTTAGTTCTATAAAAACATCTTAAGGCAAACGATAATTTTTTTATTCATTTCTAGATCAATATTATAAAACACCTATCTTTTGTATGAATCACTCAAGTTAAGAAAAAATCTCACAAAATGGTTGTGGATTATGTATTACAATATAAAATTGATTTCATGAGGGTCTAAACACATCGATGAGAGATAATTTCCTAAAGTATACATTATTAGTCTTATTATGAAGTTACAAGAAAAACTATGTTCATATAAGACCAAAAATAGGGTTAATCTAGTGAAAATATTGAACACTTGTGTATTAATGAAATCATATCAAATTACATCCAATAAAAATAAACATTCAAATCGTAATCATATATGAGTAAAATATGGTAAATTGTACTATCATAAATGAGCTAACTAAGAATGTAAAAACTAGGGTTAGAGAAGATTGTACCAATTTTTTATCAATATGTTTAGTGAGTCTATTATGAAACTATTTGGGGAGGATGTAAATATTGTCATCATATTGTCCTAAAATTATGGGATCGTACATTTACAATTTGGATGAATTCATTTTTCCTGGACCAAGTCACTTGAGTGTCTTTTGTCTGTTTTGTTCATATTCATCCTCTATTGACTATGACTAAGTTTGGATTTCGACATTCTGTTCCTCTTTGTCTATAGGTCTATATATTTTGATCAAACTTCTGCAATCGTAATTATGCATATGATTAAGTATTTTTCTTCTTATCCTTTCTCGGGGCCTTAATGTTGTTAGTGGTTGTGGTTTATGTGAGATCCACCACTACTCAAGAGGTGTCAAACTTGTATACTTATTCCGTGTGATGAATGTGTGTAATATGTATATTGCAACATGTTTTGGAAATGAAGACCCTATTTGGACCTCCAACTCTTGGAAATGAACTTTGGCATGTGATGTAGCTTTATAAATGGCCTAGGACATCTTTCAATGATGTATGTAAAATCAAAGGTGATTGTATATACTTTAGAGATTTATTAAGCAATTGGGTATTTTTGTGATCTCCTATGTAGCCCAAATATGTGAGGTGTGAGGCCCTTAAAACGAGTTAGGTTATGTGCTTATATATGTGATGATGGCTAAAAGATATTTCCACTTAAATGGCATATGAGGAACTAGGGTAAATTACGGATTTGGAAATGTGACTCTTAGGTGATGATTGTGGCAAGATCTTTTCTTTGGAAAAATTTAGCCATACAAATTTGTTCCGCATGGTCGACTTCATCTAGACACGGTGCATAATGGAGTTTGTAAATTAGGGATGGTGGTGAGATGCTTGAAGATGTGTCTTATATTTTTATAATGTGGTTTTGACACGTCAATGACAATTAAAAAGTATGACCTAGTGGTTAGTAGTATTTATTGATAAATTCATGTGTATGAATTAGTCAATTTGTTATGCCCCAAGGTTATGCCACAATGGTAATATGTTGCATTGGCTACCACTAGGTCATGGGTTTTATTCCTAACTTACCCAAGGTGCGTGGAGTGGGGAATTCACACATCGCATGGTGGTTATAGTTTCGTAGGGACATTTTGAGGTAGGGGTCACACTTCTCCACGTGGGCCAAGTAGAACACGGTGGGGCACTCCAAATGTAGAGTGTTCAATGTAAATTAAAGACCCAATCCCACCCCCATTTTCCACTATCACCATCATTTTTAAGGATGTGAAAAACAACACTAGATCAAATGAGATCAATCTCCATAACAAAAATGATATGGTTGAGTCCATTAGAATGATCATGATGGAGGTGCCACAACATATTGAAGATGAACCTAATGGAAATAACTATCAAGAGTGAGATCTAGGACTTGGGAAATTGGGTAATGTTGGTGACATTATCATTCTAGACTAGGGTTTAGTGTGGAGGGGGAAGTAACGAATGATTTAGTGAAGCTTGGAGATATGGGAAAGAAGATCTCATCATGGCACAACCAATGGTATCCTAATGTGCAATTTTTCTCCCAAGAAGAGGAATCTAGACGGGAATGGAAATGGGATCAAGAGAGCATATTGGAGGTCAAAATCGGAAAGGCCATTATTGAGATTGTATGGAGATATGTGTCAAGGGAAGATGCTATTCCCTTTTGGTTTACCTATGATCTGATTTTTTTGTATATGAAAAGGGTGATTCATTTCAAATCTTTGGAGACAACGAGTATGATCACATGGTTAAAATATATAATGAAAAAGGATGAAATTTTGTGGAAGCAAAAAAAAGGCGGAATGGAAGACAACCATAAAATTTTTAGGGAAGAAAGAACTAGAATGATGGTGAGGAGATAATGACCGTCTTCACTAGATGGCAAAATTTTAAAACCGATAGGAGTTATGGGATGCATGAAAATATAGATAATCGAATGGGATTTAGAAAAATATTATGCATTATTTGAAATTGGAGGAATGTTGTATCTCTAAAATCCTCATATATTCGACCACAACAAACAAAGATTTTGGGTACCTAACGCCAAAATATATTCACAGTCTATACTTATCCTCCTTTTGAACACCTCTAAGGAGGATGTTAGGAGCATTAAAGATATTTTCCAGGATAATAGAGTTGGGGTCTATGAAGCAAGGGGATATAATATTGGTTCAAAGAAATATGATATCACATCTAGAAGGGTAGATATGAAAATGAAAGGAAGAGTTTGCAAGCAATTAGAATTAATTTATCAACCTGGAGGTAGTCATTGGTACCACTCTTGCTATGAAGTGGATAACTTGAGTCTTTTGATTGGGTGAAGGAGATTGAGATTACCCAAATTAAATCTAAAGAGCCACTTATTATTGATCACAACTCTTAGGACTTGGATGTGAATAAGGTTGATAAGACACCTCCATAGGAACCAAGTCTTGGAGAAAAGGAAATATACAGGAAATTGTGTAAGGAACTATGTTTAAAAAAATTCCAAAGGGAGCTATCAAGGATAACAAGCTGCCTCAAAATTCAGAGCTAGTCCTAACTACGAGGGATGTAGTCATGAAGGTTTTGGTCCTATGGGGATCAAAGGAGTTTTAATTCACTTTAGGGTATTTTCTCAAATCGCCAATTGTTCATGAAAACTTTGAATGGGATAGAAAATGACCATATGGTACAAGTTTCCTTTAAGGAAGCTCATCCCAAGATTTTGCAGTCTATTGTGCATGTTGTCCCGATAACTCATAGATGAAATTGCGATCCTTTATGGAGCGATAAAGTGTTGTAGTAAGTGATCTACATATAGGAGATGTACCTAGTTAGATTGGAGAAATAAACGAGAAGGATATAGGACTATGATGAGATTAAATGGGATGATCAAAAGGAATTATAGTTGATATTTAATGATGAAATAAAACTTCAAGTTAGGATAGAGGTTAAGTTTATTCACCAAATGCATTCATACAAATAGGGCATAAAGGAATGGGTTTCTAGGATCCAATGTGATGTTGCATATGGGTATATAATGCCTTTTTGGTCATCCTTAAAGAAAGGGAGGCACATTCAATGATAGAGATAACCCAATATTTTTGTAGGTTTCTCAAAAAAGAGCTTTGAAATTTTAAAAATACAAAATTAACAAACATGGTGGTAACTCACTTAAATAAATTAAATTGAAATTTCGAAAGAAAAATTTCTCAAGAAAGGACACTAAAAATAAGGTAATAGTCCCCATCTATAATATGACTGGGATCCTACAAAATTCTAGTCATATTCCTTAGGTGTAAGTAGGAAATGTGTCAAGAGATGTAGCTCATGTATGGATCAAGAAGACTAGTTTTAATGCCTACGAAAATGGAGATTCATGAGTACCATAGTGGGAACTATTAAGGGTGGTAGAATCCCTTTCAAAAATATTAAATCTTGGTTGGTTTCTAAATGGAAGGAGGAGAACATTTCTACTTTTCATTTTCTACCAAGAGAAAATTTCCTAGTAGGATTTCAAATAGTTCAATCTATGAAATCTCTTCTAAGGAAAAAATGGTTCTTGCATGGGAAAAACATTGTAGGCTATCCCTAGAAAAGTAATTTTGGAATCACACCAAGAAATCAATTATTCAAATAGTTATGGATTAGATTGTTTTCCTTACCAATAAAGTATTGGTAATCGAAAATCTGTGAGCTATTAGTAATTCGGTTGTAAAAATGGATCCTAGAATTAAAGATAGATAGTTTGTAATCTTCACAAGAATAAGGGGATAACGGTTTATTTTAGTAAACCTATGGAAAAATTCATTCACATAACCTTAGGTAATTAGTCTTTCAATATGTGCGTGGAATTTGAGACCTCACTACAATGATGTTTCACTTTTGAATCACCCCATCATTTCTACAAATCCCATCCTTATAGATTCATTTGGTGGAATGACACAAATAATCACATACAAAGTCTACCCATAACATCTATGTGGATAAGAAGGGATAACCTAGGAATTCACTATCAATTTATAAAAAGGTGATATGGATTCCCAAAACATATAGACATGACCTGCAAGATTTCTAATGATTTTCAAACACACCGTTATAGAAATGATTTCAAGGAGTCTTCTATGATGGACAATAGAAACTTACAACAAGAAAGAATAACAACACAAAGGAATTTGGACAATAAAGGACTTGTAAAAGATACTTTTAAACATTAGAAATATATGTAGATCACATCCTCTAAGGGGATTCTTGGTATAGAGGAAAGTAGGCTAGATGCTTATCCTAGTAAGGAATTAGAGGATTTAGGGGACAAGCAAGGGATAAAAGATAAGAAAGGTGAATGGGGAAATATTTTTCCTCATAAGCTGATTCTGAAACACAAAGTGAGATTAAAACAATTATAACAATGGTTGAAATGGAGAATTTGGATGTTGATAAAAGTCACTTTGTACATTCTTATTCATCTTTACCCCTAACCTCTAGTTTAGTTATGGTTGATTCTTCCCTTCACTTTGTATAGGTACAACAAGCTAGAGATAATATGAAAATGGATACAAGTGAAAAGGAGAATCATTATTCTACTCTAAAAAAACTTGATGATAAGACTAAGACATGATAGAGAGCTACTAAAGTTAAAAGAAGGGTGCCTAGAAGAAATCTACATTTGTCTGAGAAAAATATAATAATTGATTCTTTCAATTCACCACTGTGCTCTATCAAATGACATTATGATAGAGGGGATGATACCTTGCATTGGTGTCATGTTGATACTCTCTTGGAATGTTAGGGGCCTTAATGCCCTTGATAAATGGAACTTGGTTAAGTGTCAAATTTAAATTCGAGACATTGTCTTAATTCAGAAACTAAATTGGAGGAAGATCAAACATATGCTAGAAAACCAATGGAATTTTTGGAAAGGATATATAATCCATGTAATAGGGACTTTGGGAGGAATGTGTATTTTATGGAATCAATATATAGTTAAGATGGGATTCATCTCAAGAAAGGAGAATTTGATAGCTTGTGAACTTCAATCTTACCATGAAAACATTTTAGGGATATATTTAATGTCTATTGACCTAATCATCCGATAAGGAAGAGAGAGACCTAATATTGAATTTTAGAAGCTTTCTTACTTCACCAGGAAAAGAAGATTATTGTGGTTGAAGATTTCAATGGTATCCTCTATTCAAAGGATACAAGGGAGGCAATAAAAATAGACTATATCGGAAGGTGACTTTTAGAAGTTTGTGTGTTCCAAATCCTTAATGGATTTGTATCCAAAATAGGGGTAATTTACTTGGACAAATAGAAAGAAAGGATTATGCAATATTATGGAAAGGCTAAATAAGTTATTTATTTCTCCATTATGGATGATTGCCGATTGGATTCTAGATTCTCGCTAATTTTAATGTGTCAAGATCAGATCACACACCAATATTCCTCTCCATGAGAACAAATAAAATACTTAAAAGATGTCCGTGTAAGTTTGAATTGATGTGGCCTTGACACCCAAGATTTGAAGAATAGCTGAAGTAGTGGTAGAGTCAAGTGACAACAAATCCATGTTCTCGGAAGTTCTATTTTTCATAGAAACTTAATGTTAGTGTAGGTTATTATTTATCCTTTTATTTATTTATCAAGATAATTCTTACACTTATGTTAGCCCTACACTTGCTGGGTTAGCTTGCTTAGGTGTACTAGTTGTGTGGAGTTAGCTTACTAGTTGTGCAGAGTTAGCTTACTAGTTGTGTTGAGTTAGCTTCTCGGTTATGTGGAGTTAGCTTACTAGTCTTGTGGAGTTAACTTAATTACCTATTTCAGTTAGTGGGATTTCTTCAACAATTATTTAGGTAGTAGTTGCACTTCCCTCATCCTATATGTACATCTTTCTTATTGAGTAATTCAAGTCATTGTATTGTAATGTATTGAGCATTATGGATTATGATGGATTTCTATATATGGTATTTTAGCTCTTCTATTTTACAAATCTAATGTGGTGTGCTATTATCATCTGAGATCTTAGCTTGGAATAATCTTATTATCGTTCCTTTCATGGTATCAAAGTGATAGATGATGTAGACATCCATTTATAATTTTTATTTGCAAGCAAGGGTTTATTATTTTCATGTATTCGGAATTTGTTAGCACTTTTCTGTAGCATGCATTTTTATGCAAAATGGAGTGTGCCACTAGATTTGGAAGGTGCTAAAACCCTGGAATCGACTGTAAACTTGACCATGTTTTGAGATAGTCAAATCTGACGCCAGATCTGCGTGATCTGTACCCTCTAGGTGCATTGTTTTATCCATAGGACGTAGATCCACCCTCCGGGTGCATGCTTTTATCCATTGGATATAAGCGTGTACCTTTTGGATTTATTCTTTTACCCTTTGGATATTTTTGTTTTGGATGTAGTCTTTTATCCATGAACGTAGATATGTACCCTCTTGATGCATTCTTTTTTCCATTGGATATAAGAGTGTACCTTTTAGATGCATTCTTTTACCCTCTGGATATTTTTGTTTTGGATATAGTGTTTTATCCACTAGACGCAGATCTATACCCTCTGGGTACATTATTTTATCCATTGGATATAAATGTGTACCCTTCATATGCAATGATTTACCCTCTGGACATTTAGGTTTTGGGCGTAAGCTTTTATCCTTTGGTTACAAGCTTGTATCATGTGGACACACTCTTTTACCCTTTGGACATTTGGGTGTCATGTGTACCTTTTAAAAAACATCAACATTAAAATATTATTTTAATAGCAAAACCTTCTAGAGCTCATAACTTTTGATCCGTAGCTCAGATTAAGGTGATCTTTTTTTGAAATTGTGTATTTTTTTGAGATCTACGCATTGGTAAAATTTTTATACACATATTTCAAATGTAAAAGGTACTTTTACTCATTTTAATATTTACATGCACTCAATTATAAAGTGCCAAATTTGGGAGGGTGTTGTAATCACTTGTGGACGCAATTTTGGTTGAGCCCAACGTCTTAAACTTTTGGGTGTTGCATTCTTGTATCTATGGGTGTATACATTTATATCTCTCTTGTTTGTTGAGATATTTTGGATATGTATTTTCGACACTTTTTTTTGGCATGTTGACAATCTCTCTTGTGGGGAGCTATTCTGGTGAAGCCCAATGTTAGTTTTTCAGTGTTTGAGTAGTTGATTTTGGAAACTCATACAGATATGTGGTGTCACTCTACCCATTCAACAGTATGGGAGGGTGTGGTGTTGATACTAATTTTTTGGGTTTCGTGTCCTTGCCTTGTTACATGTTGATATTGCTTCTTTGGGTTTCGTGTCATTTCCTTATTACCTTGGCTTTTCTTGGATCATGGCACTCCTATTTATTTGGATCTCGTGTCCTTGCCTTATTGCCTTGGTTATTGTTCTTGGATCATGACACACCTATTTGTAGTAGTTGATCTTGCTTCTTCATATTTTTGTACTTGCCTTGTTACCTTGGCTTTTCTTGGATCATGACACTCCTATTTATTTGGATCTTATGTCCTTGCCTTGTTTCCTTGGTTATTGTTCTTGGATTGTGGCACACCTATTTGTAGTAGTTGATCTTGCTTCTTCAGATTTTGTGTCCTTGCCTTGTTACTTTGGCTTTTCTTGGATCGTGGCACTCCTATTTATTTGGATCTCATGTTCTTGCATGATTACCTTGGTTGTTCTTGGATTGTGGCACACCTATTTGTAAATGTTGATCAAATTATGTTTGGTGTTTTTTTACACTTTCGACATCACTCTATTGATAGTCTCCTTGCATGGAGCTATTCTAGTGAAGCCCAGTGTCAGTTGTTTTGAGTTCTACGATCGAGCAGTGGATTCAGACCATAGTGCGCACCAAAATTCTTTAGCATTGTACAAGTTTTTTGAGTTGAGCTTTGTAGGATATCTTGCAACGAGATTTTTCTCTCTACTTTGTTATTACTAGTTTTGGGTACTTGCAGTTTCCAATTTTGCTAGATATTGTATGTGGGTACCTCATTAGGCTTTGTTGCGGGACCCACCTTATTTTTCACCCACCTAAGCTATGCTTACAAGAGGGTGTCAGTGTAGGTTATTATCTATCCTTTTATTTATTTATTAGGATAATTCTTACACTTGTGTTACTTGTACACTTGTTGGGTTAGCTTGCTTAGGTGTACTAGTTGTGTGGAGTTAGCTTACTAGTTGTGTTGAGTTAGCTTCTTAGTTATGTAAAGTTATCTTACTAGTTTTCTTGAGTTAACTTAACTACCGGTATCAGTTAGTGGGAGTTCTTCACCAATGATTTAGGTAGTAGTTACACTTCCCTCCTCCTATATGTACATCTTTCTTATTGAGTAATTCAAGTCATTGTATTGTAATGTATTGAGCATTATGGATTATGATGGATTTCCATATATGGTATTTTAGCTCTTCTGTTTTACAAATATAACGTGGTGTGCTATTATCACCTAAGATCGCGGCTTGGAACAATATTTTTATCATTCCTTTCACTTAAAGTATTTAAAGTAAGTTGGAGATTTGAAACAAGGAAGTTTTTGGGAATATTTTTAACATAAATCAACACCGGAAGCTATTTTGGTAGAAAATAAAAAATCAAATGTTATTCTTCCATGAGATGAAAAATTGTACGAGGAACAATATTTGATAACCTGGACTTCATGAAGTGTACCTTAGATAAGAGATCTTTCAAATAAGAAATTAATGGAATCATGGATTAAGGAAGGAGATAGGGAAACTAAATTCTTCCATAAATCTATGGTAGCATGGAGATAAGTAAGTAGATTTAGGAAACTTAAAAACATGGATAACGAGGTTGTGGAAAATCCTGAGGAGATCATATCTACATCGGTGGAATTTTTCAAAGATTTGTTATCGAAGAAGAGGACCAAGATGAGGAGGCGATGGATAGGTTTGTTTATCCTATCCCTAAAATAATAACACTAGAGTAGAATGTGTTACTACTAAAACCCTTCTCCTAAGAAGTGAAGACTGTGATTTAAAAAATGAATTCAAATAAAGCCTCTAGGTTGGATGGATTCCCATTGGACTTATTCAAATGATTTTTGGATATCTTTGCTACGAGATATTACAACAATAGTTGATGAATATCTAATGTATTTTCATATGCTTAAAGACTTTAACCATACATTTAATTCATTAATTCCCAAAAATCTAGATCTAAAAACATATGTTGACTTTCAATCTATCTCACTTTTGCAATACATTACATGAAATTGTTTCAAAATCCATTTCTAATGATCCTTTTCCCTTTAATTATTTCCCGAACTAAGGGGGATTTGTTTCTAGGAAGATACTTTTAGATAGGGTAATAATGACCCGGGAAATTCTTCATGGTTTGAAAATGAAGAAGAACTTGAGTATGGTGGTTAAAATTGGTATTTAAAAGGCATATGTTTGAGTCAATCAGAATTTTATTAAAAATGTGTTGCTTGTTTTTGGTTTCAACATGGAATGGGTTTCTTGGGTGTTACAAAGTGTGTAATGGGGGTGGTTTTCTATTTTTTTAATGGAAGCCCTGTTGGTTTTTTTTTTTAGATAGGGAGATACCTTATCGCCCTACCTTTTCATCATTATGGTGGAGCCCTTAGGAAGAATGGTTATGAAATTAAAGGAAAGTGTAGACTTGTAAGGTTTGAAAGTGTATGCTACATATCAACTGAGCACACATCTACAATTTATGAATGATCTTATCCATTTTGGTCATCCAAAGGTCAAATAAGCAATGCTTATGAAGAAGATAATGAAAGCCTATGAATGAGTTTCAAGTCAAAATGTAAGTCTATGAAAATCAAAAATATTTTTATTAATATTGTATGGGAATGCGAAAGAAAAATGTATGATATTCTAGGGATTAGAATTGGCACTTTACTTGAGAAATATTTAGAGGTAATTTTATTTCTTTGGAAAGGAAAAGTCAAATTTATAGAAGAACCTAATAGATAAAGTCCATGCAATATTTTCGGGTTAAAAAGCTAAATGGTTGAGTCTAGCTAGTAGAATGGTCCTTACAAAATATGTGATGTATATAATTCATGTATACCTCTTCTCAAGATTGCAAACACATGTGGGATTGATTTCTCAAATAAGCAAGATAATTCATCATTTCCTTTGGAGAAGGAATGAGGAAAAAGTAAAAATTCTCTTGCTAAATGGGAAAAGGTTTGAGACCAAAGGATGTGGGGAGGGAGGGATCAAAGATGTAAGATTTTGTAACCATGTTCTAGGAGTAAAATTGGCTCGACATATCTATGAAGAGGATTCTAATCCATAGAGCCAAATGTTAAGAGATAAATACTTAGATAATGCAAGGCCTGAATGCATTTTCATAGTGCAAGATCCGTCTCGTGGATCACACTCGAATTTTATAATTTTGTCAAGAAAGGTGACATGTGAAAACTTGACTTGCGAGGTTGGGAATGGGGAATTAGCTAATTTATGGGATGATTTTTAGTAAGGATTTCCAGCTTCGATACATCAAAGGGACTTAGATGAAAGTCATATTTTGTTAGTAGAGAAATTTGGGGTAGCAAGGTAAAACATTATTGGGAAACTACGAAATGAAGCAGGATATGCTAGAAGATGAAAGATATTAAAACATTATCTAAGCATTGAAAAACAAAGAGAAACTCTCTGTACACTCCTTCAAACTCGTAGAATTTTGGTTTCTTCATGCCTAGATACCCCATGTTCTTTGGGCATTGTTTTGTGAGAGGATTGGGTCTAACATAAATACAAATAAATTAAACACTTAACCATAATAATATAAATAAATAACACAAAGTAAATATTACACACTAGAATTGACGTGGAAAAACCTCTACGAGGAAAAAAAGCCCACAAAAACATGGATTTCCATTTATGAGAAACTTCAACCATTTACACATGGTTAATATGCATAGTAACACCACTTTTTCACCCCACTTCTTATCTCTCACCCCATTAATTTTTACGGGCCCTAGGTGCCCTATTTAGTTTAGAGTGATCAGGTGTGACTCTCGAAACACCTTTTCACTTAATTGATTTATAAACCAATTAATATAAACTTTAGTTTATATTTAATAAATAAAAATATATTTATATTTTTATTTATTAACTATAATCTAAAGTTTATAGTTATATTTAATATTAATATTAAATATAATCTTTTTAGGAACTTAGTAAGGGGTTAAAACCCACTTAAGATTATTGTTCAACACTCCCCCTTAATATTAAGTGGGGTTATATGCCAACATTACCTATTTATACAACAAGATTTACAATCCTTAAACCATGATGAGGGTTATAGGCTAGGATATCACTTTTCTAGGATTTATAAACCTTTATCATGCTAAATTTACCTTTTTGTACAAAATGATTTGGAATCCATAAATAAAAAGTGATGATTTAGGAAAATCATGGTTTGTGAGACTACATCTCACGGTTTCTCATGGAAAATATATAAGCACCTTAGGAGCATTTTATAAAATAAGGACTTCCTTTACAAAATGATGTTTTATTACTAGACTGCATAGTAAACTTAAATAAAGAAGTTTACTTAGATCATAAAGATATTTACAATGTTTTTATGGAAAAGAAGTATAGAGGTGGAAAAAAAAACACATGGCCAACTGTTAGGAGGTGGCATTGTCATGCACACTCCCCCTCAATGGAAAATTTGAAAGGTCAAGCATTGCATGAAACTTGTAAAAATTCATAACACATAATGACTTCGTGAAGATATTTGCAACTTGATCTTTAGTAGGACAAAACTGGAGATCTATATCACTGCAAAGAACCTTCTCTATGATGAATGCATATGACCATATATATACTTTGTCCACTAATGTTGAACTGGATTATTTGTGAGAGAAATACGACCTTGGCTATCACACAAGAAGGGATAAATTCCTTTAACTTCCATGTGAATTTCTTCCAACAATTGCTTTATCCACATGGCTTCTTTTGTTGCTTCCATTGCACTTCTATATTCCACCTCGGTAGAAGATATGAAGACTATTGGTTTTTTCTTGCTAATTTAAGTAATTACTTACGTAATAAACTTGAAAACATATCTAGTCATAGATTTTCTATCTATTATATCACCAACATAGTTAAATTCACAATATCCATATAAATAAGCATTATTAAAAGAATTGTAATGTGAAACAAAACTAATTGTTCCTTTAACATATCTTAACACTCTCTTGATAAGTTCTAATGATCCTGATATGTTTCTGCATGAATTTGGAGGTACTATCGTATATGCAATATTAGGCCTAGTGATTCTAAGATAAATCAAGTTGCCCGCAAGTTGCCTATAAAGAGTAGGGTTTTCTTTCTTACATGCAAGTTTAGGATCTAGTTTACAACCAACTTCAATAGGAATAACAACATGTTTACAATAAACCATATTAAATCTTTTAAGTAAATTAACAACATATTGTGATTGAGATACAACAATAGAATGTTTATCTTGAAAAATAGCCATGCTTAAAAATGATGTAATAATCTTAGATCAGTCATTTCAAAGTATTATTTCAATTTAGCTTTAATTTTAAGAATTAAACTATTTGAATTGCTAGTAATAAGAAGATCATCTACATACAATACAATAAGTATAATATGATTATTTTCAAATTTAATAAAGATATCATTATCATAAGAGTAATTATTAAAACCAATATCTTTGAAAAATCTGTTTATTTTCACATACCAAGCTCTATGAGCTTGTTTTAAGCCATACAGAGAATTTTTCAATTTACAAACAAAGAGTTATTTTCTAGGTTCCTCAAAACCTTTAGGTTGGGTCATGTAGATTTCCTCTTTCAAATCACCATTCAGAAGGCATTCTTAACATCCATCTGGTGAATTTCCCAACTATATTGAGCAACTAAGGCAATGAGAATCCTAATAGTGCTCAATTTTTTACAGGGGAAAAGGTTTCTACATAGTCAATACCAATTTTTTTAGTAAACCTACGAGCTACTAACCTAGCTTTAAACTTATCAACATTTCCATCAACATTATACTTGATTTTGTAAAGCCACCGAGATCCAACAATACTACATTTTTTTCGGAGGAGGGACAAGATCCCGAGTATGATTTTTAATTAAGGCATTGTACTCAGATTTCATGACTTCTATCCATATTTCATCATGGCATGCCTCTTCGAAAGATTGGGGTTCAAGCTCATACATAGTCATTAAGGCATGGTAAGTATGATGAATTCTAGTCATCTTACGAAGATTATTAGGATTAGAGTTTTGGAGGATAGACTGCGCCCATTTAAATCATTTAACTATAAAGGAATCAAGAATAGACTCATTTTTAATTTTAGTATCATTTTTATCATAAATCAAATCATTAAATTCATCATAATCATCATTTTATAACTTATCAGATTCATTATAAACATGAGAAATAAAGGAAGAAATATAAAGAGGTTTTTCAAGGATCTTAATATTTATGTTCTCAATAACTTCTTGTTTAGAAAGATCATAGATCATTAGACCCTTTGTTTTACCTTCATAACGTATAAAAATGAAAGGATAGAAGGTGTAATCTAACTTATTCCTTTTAGCTTTAGGAATAAAGATGGAGGTTGGGCTACCAAATATTCTCAAATGAGATACATTAGGTTTCTTGTTAGTCCACTTTTCTAAAGGTGTTGTTTGGAATAGGGATTTAGTAGGGACTCTATTCGAATGTGAACTACAATATTCATAGCTTTAGCTCACATAAATTTAGGGTTGGGCTAAGTGAATCATGGTCCTGACCATTTCAAGAATGGTGCAGGTTTTTCCTTTCTGCTATACCATTTTGTTGAGGAGAATAGGGAGTGGTAAGTTCCCTCTGAATTCCACTTTCAATACGAAAGGAATCAAATGTTTTACTAATGTATTCACCTCCATTGTTTTTTCTAACCATTTTAATTTTATGACAAGAAGTATTTTCAACTAAAGCTTTAAATTCTTTAAATTTAGATAAAACATTATATTTTTTAATTAAAAAGACCAAATCATGCAAGAATAATCATCAATAAAAGTAACTACATACAATGAACCATTTAAAGAAGGTACTTCTAAAGGTCCTCTAACATCACTATGAACAATTTCAAGAGGTTCAAAGGAGTTTGCATCATGATGGCTATGGAAGGGGTTTGCAGATTGCTTTATCGCATAAGCACCCTTCATAAGTTTTCACAAGCATAGAGAGAGGGTCCGATAACTAGGTTAAGACGAGACATATCATACATGCTCCTAAAGTTAACATGCACCTGACCTTTCATGCCATAACTATAAAACGTTCCTATTTTGTGAAGAAAGACAAGAAATAGATGCAATTTTTTTAAATTTAAATATATATATATATATATATATATATATATATATATAAAGTCATTCTTTTGAATACCTTATGCAATAGTAGTATATAATTCATTTTTAATGTACCATTTATCTTTAAGTAAAATTATGCTATAGTTATTTTGAGTTAGCTGAGAACATGATAATAAATTCATCTTTAATTTAGGAACATATAGAACATCATTTATATAACCATTGAAAACTTTATCTTTACCTTGACTTTGAACATCAAGAATAGAATGATCGCCTAGATAAATTTGATCATTACATTCTTTGCCTAGAAGCACCACTATCTAGGATCCATTCATTTTCTTTTATTTTTAGTAACTAATTTATCATATAAAGTAATAACTTTAGGTTTTTTATTATTCATTTGATTTTTGCGATAATTTTTATCGTGTTTGTTTCCTTTCGATTGTTGAAATTTGGTTTCTTTTTCTTATTCCTAGAATCTTCCTTTTTATGAACAAATTTTCCAAAAGTATGACATTTTCCATCAAACCAAATTTTAGGTGATTATTCACTAGTTTCTTATATGTATTATGTGGTTTATAATTTAATTTTAACTTCTAATTCTTATTAAATTTAGAAAAGTTATTATTAGGCTTATGAGTGAGAAGATCCTGAGTGACATTTTCCTTTGAATTAAAGTTCATCATAACTTGCTCTTCCTAAATCGGGAGAGCAATGAGGCTAGATAAGTCAATATTTTCTTGCTCGGTTTGATATTTAAAGTCCTGGGATTTAAATAATTTTTTAAAACTTTTCACGAATGCTCATTTGAATGATAAAATATAATAGTTTATCTTGAATTAAATCATAATTGCATCCATCTAATTGAGATTTAATATTTTTAATTTTAACAAGAAAATTGACGACTTTTTCATCCCCTTTCATGGGAGTTGTCATTAATTCAAGAATAAATTTTATGATTTTAGAAAGTCTCATACCTTCATACATCAATTCTAGCATTGTCTAGGCTTCACTAGGGCTTTCTTGGTTTCCGATGTGCAATAGAAATTCATCCTACACACTTCATAGAATGATCAACATTGCTTCTTGCACTTTCTTTTCAAATGTAGAAATGTTTTTCATTGTCGCTTGTCTACATGCATGCACTTTTTCCATGCCATTCACTATTGCCCATAGTTTTGTGCCATGAATTTTACTTTGAATCGAATCTTCTACATGTTGTAATTAGTTCTATTTAACATATGTGAATTATCCATGCTAAAGTGATTAGAACTCATTTTTATTTACGATTTAAACACTTTCAAGAAAAAATCTATTTTTTTCCAAATTTGAATGAATATTTAGACTTGTTTTGTACTTTCGACTAAAAAAAGGGTTACTTTGAAAAAATGAATTAACGTCACCCTCTTTTTTTTGTTAGAAATCAATTAAAATAGGAATGATTAAATGCAATTAAAATAAATTATCCCTATCATTTTAAGTATCACTCCAAAGTTGCCTAGAATTTTTGGGGGACTCCTCCTTCCCATTGCATTTTATTTCTTGCTTGTATTCTTAAGGCATAAGTGAGAGAAGAAAAACAACATTAAGTTTAATAACATAACATAGTCTTCTAAATTAGATGACCAAATCTTTTATGTCAAATTTTAAATTTCTAATCTAAAGGATATAACAAACAAGTTAATATATCTCACAATTTTTAAATCCATTTCCATTCATAATGTTATACCTTTTATAAGCTTATTATATCTGCAAGTATCAACTTCACATATATGCAAGATAATAGACAATTCATAATATAAGAGGACTAACTAGATCAATATACCGTTTAGAGGACACAAGGAAATAAGAGTGATTTTAACTTCTATGGTAAGGATTGTGATAGTTATAAGGAGTCAACTTTTTTTTGGGAAAAAATAGGAACACATTTTATTCCATAAAAAATGGTGTAGGCAACCTTTTATGAAGGATTTGTCATTCACTCTTGAAAATGAGCATAAGAAACCAAGAAGTTAATATTTTTGCATAAATGAAGTCCTAGACAAGAAACTATATGATTTTGGTGTTAAGAGTGAATATAGGCTCATCAAGCAAGTACGAGATCTAATAAATAAGCTAATATTGTCTATGAGGTGGATAGTTCCTATATTTGTAAGGGACCACATATAAATAGCCAAACCTCCCGAGTTCATGTAAAATAAAACACAAGTCAATATCATAGGAGAGGTTTAGTATCATGATCTCCTACCAAGCTCCAATTACTCATTACTTTCTAAAGGGCTACAACAAGAAGAGACTATTAAGATGCTTGAGCATATGCTTGTGGCCAAGGTGCCCCATTTGAAAACACCATGACCATTTTCATCTGTGACTATAGTAATGCAAGATTATCTTCTACAACTTCCAAAATGTCAAAGCTTTCATTCTACAATGAAACCAACGTTGACACCAAGTTCACAACTTTAAAAAGCATAGCATCCAAAAACACCTTATTTATGTTCTACGCACAACTAATGAGAATTTATTCTACATATTCAAATAGTGACTCATTAATTATCTATTGAGACGATCACGTGGAGGCCCCAACGACACAATATTTGTAGTGAGCATGAACACCACTCATTTGTATTACCATAATCTTCCTCAATATTGGAAGCCCACCATTTGGGTATCAAAGAAGTGTTTAACAATGACGTCCTTGATAACCCTCCCTAAAATTTGATTACAAATAATGTGGTGTAAGTAATTATTTAGGGCACAAATATCTTCATGAGTGAAAGTCACCCCATCCATCTCCATGGTTATGATTTTTACATAGTAGGATCATAATTTCAAAATTATAATGTAGTAATAGAGCCTCCCATGCGTAGCACGGTAAATTTTCTAGTCAACGGATGGGCTACCATCATATTTATATCGAGATAATTCATTACATTATTGGATTTTATTATGAAGGATAAATAATTCATATAGGTTTTCATAGATTTTAATAGTGAAACAAGAGTTGACATATTTTGAATACTAAAATAAATATGAAATTTTTTTCATTATGTGGGTGTTCACATATTTAAAGCCTAAATATTTATAATATTTTAAAATAATATATATTCATCTTGTTTTACGGGAATTAAAGACTATTTTTTTATTAATAAAAATGAACTAAATTATTGTAGCAAACTTGCTTAATGACAATTAAACAACTTTGGTGGGCCTACTCTAAGAAAATTATGAAAACTCTTTTCAAAGAAAGAGAGGATTGTGTGTGAAACAAAATTAAGAGGGCCATATTTATAACCTAGGTAGGTTCAATTACCCAACCAACCTTCTCGGTTTTAATAAATTAATAAAATAAATTTACTTTGTAAAATTAATCTAACTTCAATAGCCTCCTTTATTACCATGTGAGAAGATCGGGTCTAGTATAAATATAGTAAAATAAAAAATTTAACTATAACAATATAAATAAATAACACAAAGTAATACTTCACACCAAAATTAACGTGGGAAAACCTCTATGAAGTTAAAAACCCCACAAAAACATAGATTTCCATTTATGAGAAACGTCAATACATGGTAAATATGCCTAGTAACACCACTTTCTCACCTCACTACTTCTCTCTCCCTATTAATTTTTATGGGCCCCGAGTGCCCTATTTAATTTAGGGTGACCAGGGTGTGACTCCCAAACCATCTTTTCACTTAATTGATTTATAAACCAATTAATATAAACTTTAGTTTATATTTAATAAATAAAAATATATTCATATTTTTATTTATTAATTATAAACTAAAGTTTATAGTTATATTTAATATTAATATTAAATATAATATTTTTAAGGAACTTAGTAAGGGGTTAGAACCCACTTAAGGTTATTTTTCCAACAAGTTCATGAAGGTACATAGTGTGAGTTGGTTATAAGGTTCTTTCATAGGGTGAGCAAGGGGAACTTGATTGGACCAGATTCAATTATTTGGAATCCTATTTTCTCACCGTGAGCAAATATTTTTACTAAGTTGACATGTCTCACATTATTATCTAAGATAGACTACAAAAATTACTTTGTCAAACCATTAGTATGTATCTTTGTGTAAATAAGAAGGGAATTTATTGAACATGTACTTCTATATTGCTCTTACATATGAAATATGTGGTGGCTCTTTGTATTTATTACATATGGTTTGGGTCAACCCTCACATAGTAAAGGAAAAATTTTGTGCATGGCCTCAAGGTTTAAAATGGATAGAAGGACTATAATAGTCTTGTCTAGTAAATTTTATTTGGAATTTGAAAACAACATAATAATATTATCTTTAAAGATAAGGAATTGACATGGGAAAGATGCTAGAGTAAAACAAAATTGGAAATTTATGAGAATGTGACTTTATTGTATAAAATCAAGAAAGATAGGAATAAAATAAGGAGTTATAGATCTTATAGAATTGACCACATATAAATCTCCCTCAAAATGAAACAACTCATCCAACTATAAGTCTAAAACACATTGATAGGGGATCTACATGAACCACCACAATGTGGGATGATCAAGCTAAATTTTAATGGTGTGTCCATCCTAGAACAAATGGTGTGGGATGAATTCTTCATGACCATTACAGTCACATGTTATGAGATGGATCTTTCTTTATCCCTTGGGCCACAAAAAAATGAAGTAAAAGCTACATGTCTTTTAGAAGGTTTGCATTTGGTTACAAAAAAAGGGTATATGAACATTTGGTAGAACGAGATTCCATGGTTATAATAACTACTATGAATAAAGGGGATACACCTAATCAGAAAATAAATCAACAATTTTAGGGAGATCATTTATTAGCTAATGATTTTCAGTCCATTTCCTTTCAACGTGCTCTTCAAGAAGTAAACAAGGTTCGCATATTTGTTGGTAAATGAAGGCATTGGTTTGGATCCTATTTCTTTTATTAGTAGTTCTTGCCTAGCTAGATGGTTGAGAATAAAAAAGTGCTTATAGATTGAAAAAAATTATGGAGAGTAATGCTTAAGGAATAACTAACATTCTTTATGAATCATAAGTGTTTGAGGATGTTAGTTCTTATAAGGAGCATCTTGAGATCAACATGATGAGATTTTTTTAATGAACATTATGCAGAGACCATTGTTTCTTAATATCTTTAGTATCATCTTTATGTTGGTAGATTGATTACAAACCTTTTGAATCAACATGGTCTATTCTTTGTCGTAAATAGGAACCAATTATTTAGAAGTATTTACTTGGGGCATTGAATTGAAATTGATCATGTAAAAATCAAATGGTTGTTATCTCGCTTGTAAAATTGTTTTATAATATCAATTAAAGGGTGATGAACCCACCAAACCTATTTTACTGATTAAAAAAGAAAATTAGTCAATTTTTTTGCACAATGAGTTAAGGGATAAACTTATTGGCAAGGATTAATCACCAAATGCTGATAGGTCTAGATTTATGTATATATAGTTCCTTAAGTATACATCCTTTGAGAATTTATGTCAAATGGTCAAAGTATATGAGACCGAGTTCAAGCTTGCCAAAGCATGTTGAGTTATGAGACCACACTTTCACTTAGTAATAATAAATTCCAAATAAACCCCTCATATAAAGGAAAATCAACTAAGAATTAAAAAACTTAAAACATCGAATGTTGTATTATCAGCTCATGCAACAACTCTTACAATAGTTCCTATACAATGATGTAATTATTTGTCACAACATCCTCTCACTATTTTACAAAAAATTCTTGAGTGTAATCTAGTATTGTTAATATGACAAGCCAACAAGGACCAAAGTAATATTATAAGGTATCTTGTGATTGTCATCAATGTCATGGATATGCTATGAACAATTATTTTGGATTACACAAAAATATCCAAGATATTGTTAATGAAAAATTCTCTACAATAGCGAGCCACACACTAACAAAATATTAGTTCAAACTAATCCATGAATGATTTTGTTTAATGATTCATTACCAAAACATGTAGAAACCAACAAAGTAGATTAAGTACATATGGTTTATCATATAGTGTCACCTCCACCAAGCTCTACCAAATATTCCCACCTAATTGATAAAATTATTGGTATCACGCAAAGTATATCAATAATAACACTACCTATTACCTTTTCTAATTTAAAGTTTCCTTACAAAAATGAGGAAGTATTTAGACCTATATCATTTGCACACATGTTGATTCAAAAACTATTTAAAATGTTATTGTAGATAATGGATTCAATCAAATTATTTTCACAATGGCACTTATTACATATATTGACTATACTACTTGATACCTCATGGGTGCCATAGAGGTAGTTCATGACTTCGATTGTTAACAAAAAACCACTCGAGGGCATGGTTTCATCATTATAGGTTAGACCTAAGAGGATAGCCTCCTAGTCCCTTGTAATCCATTTTAATGAAAATTTCAATATTTTTCTTAGATGCCCTCGTATTCACAAGATGCATACTATTCTATCCACATTACACAGTGTGCTTGAACTTATGTACACAACAACATGGTGGTGATTGTTCCTAACATATGATACGAGTACCCTATTTGATATATCCACGACACTGTTTTAGTTCTTGCTACACAAAAAGTGTCTCATAGTGAGGCACAACCTTTTCCAAGTACAACACAAAAAATTTATCATATTCCTAGACATATCACATGATACCTATTGATAGAGCATAAAAAATCTTCATATTGTGACTCCTATTTCTCCCTGGATGCATCCTATGGTATTTAGGCATGTACAAAAAAAATTCAGGCAACTATTATGTAAGCATAACCCTTGAGGGAATTTGATTGACTCTCATTTACATAAAGAGCCCCGTGTTATAATAACTACTTTTTGACCCATGAATAGATTCAAAAATACACCATTGAGGAAGATAATACAAAGCATCATATTGTACATAATTCTATATTAGATTTGGAAGGACATTACCTGTCGACAAACTCAATTACATTACATTCTCTACATCTTGGTATAGGATATTGCATACACATGATCATTACTTAGCTTCTTAGTAATTTCCCCATACCTTATTCTCTCTCTCTCTCTCAACATTAACTATTTCACATGAGTGGTCACTTGGGGAAGGTGGAGATATGGAAATAGGTCAAGGAAAAGGAGTGGCAGAAAAATTTGATGAAGGAAGTAGATGGGTAAAACCCATTGGGAAATTTGGGGTAATTAGAGTGATTAGAGATGAGGATTTGTATGCATCAGATCTAGAGGTGAAGGTGTGTGGAAGCAATAATCCACATTTAGGGGAAGATTTTTTTCCTTACACGGGGAGGATGGATGGATCTAGAACATTAGTAGAAGAATGGGTATAGACTTGCTAGCTAAGAGTTTTTGGCCCACATCTTATGAATCTAGAGGCAACACAAAAGATTCTAATTTTATTAGGGCTTTATTTGCAGAGAAGAAGAAGGAAATGGAGTATTGTATGGTTATACGTGGGAATATTTTCGCAATCAAATAATCCTAGTATGTGTTGGATCCCCAAAAAAAGGAAAAATTGTTAGAATCATTCAGTTTCTTCCGGCAAGAATTTAAAATCATCAAGAATTACTTTTAGTTGTCTTTTGTATAGATCGGGGTGATACCTAGGTTAGGGTGAGAGAAGATGATGATGTTGCAATATTTATATTGGTAAGGTTAGTTTCCAATTCCAACAATATGAAATTTTATAGAGAAGTTAAAATAGATTGGAAGCTCAAAGAAACTATAAATAAGTATACTATTGAAAGGGCCCAAGTTTAAGAGCTCTCACATTGTTCACCTAAGATGGGTATATGGATGTTTCAACTCTTCCTCTCATAAAAATGGTGATTTATAAAAAAATGGTGGATGAGGAATTTAGGATTTTGGTGGACCTTGTACTCTTAAGGAAACTCCCTACTGATGTCTTGGAAAGGTTGGTTTTTGGAATTAAGTTGTAGAAGACATTTCGAGGGTTTCAAGCTACCTAACCTCGATAGTTGGCTAAAGGTTGGTTTATGGTCAAATTATAGATTTCAAAAGATAGAGATCGAGTCTTATCTTTTAATTGGTTCTATGAGGGAAAAAGGGTCTTAGTGCAGTAGTGGGGACCTAATTTTATGAAACCAAAATTTGGTGGAGGTTTGAAATTATGTTGGATTATACTATAGTCTCTACCTATAGTATCTGATGACTAGAGATTTTTCATAAAATTGGTGAAGTTATGGGTGGTTTTCGTAAATTATATTAGATCCCATATATTTTAGGAAGGATGCCTCCCTTATATGAATATAGGTTAAGGTGAATGCCAATGAATGTGTCCTTGAAGTTTTAATTATGAATATCAATGGGAAAGAATTGGTTCAACTAATTGAAGATGAAGATTTGGGAAAGAAAGAAAATATTTAGCAAGGTTCAACAAATCTTGGTGGACATAATTCATAAGAACAACTTTTATCTATCCTTTTTACAAGCCCAATCAACAAGGATCTTTAATCACAAACAAGGTTTGAAAAATAATATAGTAATTAAATGATTTTACAAATGTGGTACAAAGGGGAGAAACAAGAAAAAAGGTTAATACCTTTAGTGTTTCTTTTTAAGCACAACATAAAAGGTTATGCTAAGGAATTAGATCTCTCTAAAAAAGGAAAGAAACAAAAAGTGAAAGTAAGAAAGTAAGTATAACCTGCACAAGTGATCTTACATGAGGATGAATTAATATTATTGGAAGGGGCATGTTCACTTGAGAGTTTATAAGGAAATATAGAGTCCCAAACAAAAGTAGCTATGGAAATAGAATAATCCCATCGAGTTTAGGTTGGATATAAAAGAGGTTGTATGTTCACCTAAGACCTCGGAAGGAAAGATTGATCCCCATATAGGATAAACTATAGAAACGGAGGAATCCCATCACTATGGGTTAGCTATAGAAGAGGCTTTGGATTTTTATATAGAAAAACTGATCTCTCAAGAAATACTAGGCTAGGTTGGTAGCATTCGAACATGGAGGAGAAGGTAGATCTAGTGGAATATAAAGATTTTACACATGGCCTAGATCTACAAATGATTCCCAATTTTTTTATCCTAAACCAAAGTGGGGTAATAATTTGGTTCCCTTATCATCTCCAAAGAGGAAGAAGTAGGGATGAAAATATCTTGTTGAAAGATTTCTCAAAGAAACTTTTGAGGTTGTAAAAATGGGATGTCAAAACACCATTTTAGAAGTGTTCTCTACCACCAAGTAAACTTTTATTACGAGGAAGTATTACCTCCTTACTCAAACCTGAATCCTTAGGCATATGGTTTAGTTTTAGGTGTTTCATACATGAATGGAAAAGACAAAGGAGATAATTGTTGTAGGATTAAATACTACTTGCAGAGAAACCCGAGGATGTGGTTATAGAAGATGGAATTGAGTATGATGTATTAAGGGGCTACTTTTGGTAGTGATAGGGATCTACTAATGATGGGAATTCTAAGGGTTTGGGCTTGATGCATAAAAATATGTATGTTTTGGAGGGTTGGAGCTTGGATATGCAAGGATTAGTATTAAGAATAAAAAAACTATATAAGGATGGACATGTCTTGAGTTTTTGTGAGAGACACAATAACATTTTTGGATATTGAATATTTATTTATTATTGAAGAATTTGTGTATGATTTATAACTACAAAGAATATCTATGGAGGCATCAATAATATATGGGAAAAGGATTAAAGAGTTGGTGATTCTTAAGGAAAAGGAAAAGGAGTTAATGGAGGCATAACATGAAGAGATACATCTAGACAAAGACATTTAAGGAAGGAGGAGGGTAACAAATTGAGTTAATTAGGTGACATTTGTTTACAACTATTTATTATGGTTAATGATCTAATGGGTGCTATATAATATTTGTGGAAAGGAACTGAGAAGGTATGTTACATGAAGACTATTTGATGGTGAAGGTTTGTAAAATTGAAGGGCTACATGTATGTGTTTTGTTGCAAAAAGTTTATGAGGTGATTTTTGTTATGGTTAAACGAACAATGTGTAGAGTGAAGGGATAATTTTAGAACTAGGTAATCCCATGTGGTTTGCATGTTTACTTGTTATTCAGATGAGATTTATGTAGATATAATAAAATTGGTAAGTTTTTGTTTGAAACATGAGGGAAGATTTTAAATATCTTTTTTGTGGTGTATGGTTGGGTTGTAATTTAAATGGGTATTGTAATTTTTTTCCACAAAGAATTATTATTTGAAGATATTGGAATGTTTGTACTCATTTTCTAATATTAATTAAAAGGGTGAGGGACCCATCGACCCTCCTTTAACCATAAAAATCATTGAATATTTCAAATATTCTCCCTACTTTATACTAGGTCGTTTATTTGACAATGCAACGCATTTCATGTGTTTGATATGATTATTGAGGGAACAATACTTACCCATGACTCCACCTTGTATTTTTAAACATATATAAATTATGCCTTATGGATAATAGTACCAATTCTAGCTAACCATTTTTCTCATTTTGTGTATTATATTATGGAAACACAAAAACATTGCAATATTGTAGACATTAACATTTGGTAACTTGTCCTTGTGTAATGTCAAGTTTGATTATGTTCCCTTTCCAAGACAAATACTCACATTCAAAATCAAACCATTTCCTCTTGCTAGCTCTCATATGAATTGATTATCTCTACAATTTACTTTGTCATCAATTCTAGGAATGTTCTTTGATAAAAGTAGTAAACAATCTTTGTTCTTCATGTCCAAATTTCATGTTTTACATTTCTCCTTCTCTATCCAAAGCCATACAACTAGGTCAAGATGTGGGGATGGTCTTGGCTGAATTCTACTGTCCTGGATTTTTAAATTCACTAAATTTATTTAGAATTTGAATATCTTCTTTGGGTCATTTCATCTTCCTAGATTGGTCTTATTAGAATATTTCACCTACGGAAGGTTATATAAACAAGTCAATGTCACTTTATAACTCACTTGACACTCTTACAAGATCCTATTGAAAATATCATTCCAATAAAACTCCAAGGATTCCTAAATCTACCCAAATCAACCACACATCATTTAGAGCAGTCCCTACTAAAATTATGAAGCACTCAACTAAGTCAAAGGGTCTATATTATTCCATTTCTAACTACGCAAAGGTCATACCATGTCTTAGCAAGAAGAGCAATGCCACTCCAAACATTATTCAAGAGTTCCAAGAAACAAAGGGTTAGGTCACATAGCTAAGGCATACCACATCCCACTACTATCACACTAGTACATTATACACTATACAATTAGCTTGCTATTATTGTGTCAAGAGACATAATGACACCAATATCGATTGGTTATCTATTCACACTTACGCAAACACCTAAGATAACTACATGAGGCTTGATCCCGCAATAAGGGCATGCGGTGAAACACTTGGATTAGCTTAAAATATGGGATTTTGATTACCAAGGGTAGTCTAGCCTCAACCACACATACATGTTTTCTCCTTTTGGTTTTCTAACGCTATAATGAAGGGTTCTATAGGTTTCTAGGGTTTCCACTTTGTTGGAGGTTACTATAGGTCATATTGAAGTTGTATGCACAAGAGAAACATATAGTGAATATCATTTCTAGATAAACAAAACATATAAGAAGTTTGAGATCCAGACTATTAGAGGGTCCAAGACCGTACAATTTCATGTCAAGACCATACAAATAAGGTTTGGAGCACACATTAGTTTTACGATCCTACTCCTAATCGGTTTCATGTTCAGAACTTGCCTTTGAAGCACTTTCAGTTTATGATTTTCCTATTTTATCATCCTACACATTCATAACCTTCCTATATTACCCCTTACAATTTTCTCTCTCCTATTGTGTATTTGAGAAATTCCCTATAATTTACTAGTTTTTACATGTATGCAAGCATTATTCGATTGTGAATGATTAATGTAGGAAGTTAATTAGATTAGAATAGTCCACTGTTAAAAATCCTTACATCATTATTATTATTTTGTGCTCCAATAACATAATATATGTCTAGAGAATTTAATTAGGGTGTAAACATTTGGTGAACCCAAATCTTGGATCAAGTTTATTAATCAAACCCTAGGGACCCTAGGGATTCATTATCTTTAGTTTTATCATCAATCTCCATATAAAATATTTGTAAGCCTTAAGGGATCTCAATAGGGTTTTATCATATTTAGTATCAAGTGTCATATTATTTTATTTCATAAGTTTATCCATCTTTATCCCCAGATTCATGATATCTTTGAGGAATTATATGATGTTGCACCGATTTATAACGATACCTCCTGCATATCTAGCACCCATTAGCACTTTGAGAACCTTCATTTTAATGATGAAAATATTACCTTTAGCCCACGATGAACTTCTATAACAGGATACCATTAATAACGATCTTTTATTGTATGTTCAAGTCAACATACATAATATTCTAACTAAGTGAGCCCTTGTTGATAATGGGTTGTGACTCAATATTTATAACATTTCCATATTACATCAATTTGGTCTTTATGTTGCCAATCTTACTTCTTGCATGATGCATATCCATGGATTTGATAGTAATCCATGCCTGTACTTAAATAAATTACCTTACCATTTACCATGGGATAATACACTATTGATACAATATGTCATGTAATGCCTAATCATCATAGTTACAACATTCTCCTTGATCATCCTTGGATGCTTTTTATGAAAAATGTTCCTTCTACCCTTTATGTTATTTCAAATATTATTATAAAGGATCCGTGTGTAGACGATTGCACTTGACCCGCACTATTCATATATGGTGCCACTAATACCGACGATGATTTATTTTTACCGCATCCAATCTAGCCCGACTCCATAGTTAATCGAATGTACTCCCTACCCTCCTCCTACTTATCATCAATATGAAATGGGTTACCAATACTTATTATGCTAGGGGTTTATAGGATGAGGACTTAGCCATTCTAGCTAGGGAATCCATGCACCCATATTACCCGATACCCACCCCGACAAAGGTCTTGGCCATACTACATGACCATGATGTCAAATGAAATTGGTTATAATATTTATTCCAACTTCACATGATTCATTCCTAGGAGGTTGCTATGGTAAAAACCTATCACATATCTCACACTCATCCACCTTGATCTCATTGATGATAGTGCATATCCTAATATCCCCACTTTAGATGCATTTTATAACGAGGAATCACTTCTTGAATATTTGGGTGCATATGAGGATCTCCCTTATTTCTTTCATAAGGATAGACAACCTCACACTTTACAAGCGCATGCCTATTTTAGTGAGGGTGATGTTTGTGATATATTTGTGGATAATCTTAACACTATTCCTAAACATCATTATGAAGAAGATCACTTTATGTTACTTAATGACGATACTACATCCTTCTAATTTGTGACCAATGTCAATCCTTGATTTGTTCTCCTCACAAATTCCCTTAACACCCAATAGTTGGAGGCTATTCAACAAGTGTTGCATGACTTTCCTAACCTCTTCTCTTATATTACAATTATATTCCTAACATTGACCCCTCTATTATCAGGCATAATATTATCTTTCAGTTTGCATGTTAAGAGTGTAAACCAATGAATTCATAAAAGGCACCACAATGTTGTTATGATGGTTAAAAAGGAAATATAAAAGCTTCTTGATGTTAGTATTATCTCATCTTGTGGATTATGCTCAATTGGTTTATAATATTATCTTAGTAGCTAAACTGACGGTGAGATATTATGTCATATTGAATTTCATGATTTAAATAAATCTTGTCCCAAGGATAGCTTCCTTTGCCTTACATCGATATGAATGTGGATTCCACTTCCGGTTATGATATGTTATCTTTTATGGATGGTTTTATAAGATAGAAAAGAGAAAATCAACACTTTGTTGATTAAGAAATACATCTTTTATCACCCCACGGGGTACATTTTTCTACATAGTTATGCCTTTTGGATTAAAAATGTCGGTGATAAATATTAACCTACCATGATGCATATATTTCATGATTATATTCATTTTTTAATTCAAACGCTTTTGGTGGAGCTACGAATCGGAGTGTTAGGGACCCCACCCTACAACCAAAATATCCTAACAATATTTAACTCCAAAGAGCCCTAACATGACAACCCTAAAAGATAAAAATACAAGACTATAAAAAGGGGCAACAAACACCTAGACAAGGCCCACACAAACCAATCGAACCTGACAACGTGTCACCATAAAAAAATTACTCCTACTTACATCACCCATTTGAAATAATAATTTCTTCAAAACCGTTCCAATCCTCTAACCTATCTCGAAATGATTGAAATGTTTAGTTCGACCACCGCCAATTAGCTAAATGATTGGCCACTTTATTGGCCTATCTAAAAAGATGCTTGATACTCCAACCTTTTAGTTTCCCTAGCCAAAATAGAATGTTGGATATGTAAAAATTGAGGTGCCGATATAGAGCTAAAAACTTAGAAATTTCATGAACAATCACTTGTGAGTTCACTTCCACTATGAGTCTTTCATAGCCTCTTGACATCACCAACTTGACGCCTTCTAGTAATGCTTGAACTTCAATGAGATTATGGGTCCCTTCACTTAAAGGAATATAACCCACCACTACCACCTTTCCATTCTCATCTCTAACAACACACCCCACCCTTGATTTGACCGGGTTTCCTCTAAAGGCCCCATAAAAATTCAATTTGCGAGAACCCCGAGGGGTGAAGCTCATTTTGTATTTTTCCTTCTCAATTTTTTTCGAGCCGAGACAGATTTGCCGCACCGAACAATCAAACCGGGAGTTAGGAATTTTACCAACATCCATGCTTTCCTGATAGTTGCATCCATACAAGAATAATTAGAACATTGGGAACTTTGAGAATTAACGTTCTTAGAGATGGTTGTTTCACTTTACAAGAAATTTATGAAGCTCATAAACCTCCTCCCGAAAATCCCGAGATTTTACTCCCACCAAATATGCCAAATCAATAAAAGGGGGCATAAATCCATATAGAATTGAAAATTCCTTTGCCCCTCGGTCTTAGCCAAGACACCAAATGAGTCAGCAATATTCTGTTAGGAACCCAAACCAAACCTAGTTTAAATATTAACCAATTCCAACAAGTAGCCGCGAAAGGATATAAAAGCAATAAATGATTTATATCTTCTTCAACATTATTACATAACACACACTTGGTTGGTCCTGCATAAACCCAACCTTTCCTTCTTTCCTGAGCTATTATTTTTCCTTTCATAATCAACCATCTAAAAATGGCAACTTCAGACAAAAGTTTAGAATTCTAGCACCTTATCCAACTCAGAACCCCTCTACCCGATTAGATAATTAACTTATTATAGCCATCCTTAACCGAATAAGTCCCTAAAGGGGAACCCAACCAAATTAAATGATCATCCTGATCCCTGAAGGATACCTTCCTCTATGATAAAAGCTTTAAAAAGACCCACTTCTCTTCTACAAAAAGACCCATATCATTCACGTCCTTCCATGCAAAAGAAGGAGAACCATCCATCGCATGTAAACCGTAATCAACTACTCAATCTCCCCAGACTTCCTTAGAAACAAACTTGATGTTCGAGCTCTGGAACATCCTTAAGAGGCTACTGCCCATTTTAGCTATCTTCCCAAAAAAATTCCAACACCCCATTACCGATTTTATAGGAAACATGAGAAGATAGAATAGACCTGCACTTCAAAAGGAATTTTTTCATGTGTGAGCCAGCTGGGAGCTCTTCACTGGAAAATAAAAGCTCTGGTCTTCCAACCCCAAATAATTGTATGAAAGGAATTGAAACACCAATCTACTCAGATCTAACACAAAATTCCAAAGAAACTCAACTCCGAGCACCACGTTCTGAAGATCGAGATCAATGATTCCCAAACCACCTAAATATTTTGGCAATTTCACATTATCCCATTTCACCAAATGAAACTTCCTCTCCTCACTGCTTCCTTGCCAAAGAAAAGACCGTAGAATCTTTTCTATCTTTCCCAAAACCACTTTAGCAATGTTCATCCCCGATAACATATAAGTAGGAAGAGCACTCAAAACCAACCAAATGAGAAGAACTCTTCTAGCCAACGAAAGCCATTTAAATTTCCAATGCTGAAGCCTAGAATCAAAAGAATGCAGAAGATCCTCCCACAGAGAGCCTCACCTTGCTCCCGCAAACAAATAAATTCCTAGATATTTATGTGGGAGAGTGCCAATTTCAAAGCCCAAGACATCCTCGATTCTTCTCTGCATACGCAACGAATTGTTAAAAAGAATATCACATATTTATGAAAGTTTATGAGCTGACCCACCACATTGGAGTAGTTGTCAATGATTTAATATCAAAATCCATCCTATTTCAAGACCACTCAATTTAACTACGCTGAATTTTTGAATGGTAATGACAATGCAATGTATGATTGAATCCTAAAAATGTGTTTTCAGGGTCATCTATGTTAATTTTCTTGGGTTTATTATCTCTCAGTATAGCATTGAGGTTGACCCAAAATATATTCAATAAATTGTTGACATGCATCCTCCACACAACTTGAAACAACTTAGGTACCTTGAAGGAAAGATGTAAGTTATTCATTGTTTCATCACCTAATTAGTAGAAAAAACACAACCATTTACATGATTACTTAAAAAGGTACATCTTTTGAATGGGATGCATCTTGTCAAAAGGAATATGATGACATAAAATAATATTTTTGAATACCCATATGCTCATCCCACCCATGCTTGACAAACCATTACTTGCTATACATACCCACTATTGACCATGCAGTTGGAGCGCTACTTGCACAATATGATGATAATAATTAAAAACATGCAATCTATTATATCATCCACACTTTTTTTCCTTATGAGAATAACTATAGTACCATTGAACAATTATGTTTAGCCTTGGTTTTGTTGCTAAAAAATTAAGACATTATATGCTCCACGAAGTCCACATCATCACTAAGGTCGATCCCTTATGCTATTTACTCTCTCACAATCACTTGTACATATATATCACTTAATGGGTCATTATTTTGACTATATTTAACCTAAAGTTTATCTATAAAAAATATGTTAAGGAACATGTCATTGCTTTGATCAACTTGGTGATGCACCATTATTTAACTCTTCCCCAATAAATTGACGATTTTCATGACGAGGTCACAACATATAATATCGATATTGAGGCATGTACTATGCATGTTGATGGATATACATGTGTTATTAGTGTAGGAGTAGGCATTTTCTTCATTACATCCCATGCGGTGAAATTGCGCCCTTTGCATATCACCTATTGTTTCATGTATCAATAATATTGCCAAATATGAGGCTTTAGTACTAGGCATCTATACTACAAAAATGGCATAGACTCACCATATACACATATTTTGGGATTCTAAGTTAATTGTTCATAAAGTACATAATATTTTTACACAAAACATGATTGTTTGATTCTATACAACTTTGTTAAAAACTTACTATCGACCTTTGACTCGTATTCTATTTTTAATATCCCATAAAAGTATAACAAGCATGCAAATGATATGGCTAAGTGTTGCTTCACTTATCCCTCTCATTATAGCTAATGATTGTGCTACCTTCATGATTCAATTCGTTACTAATGCCTCCATTACCATTGATATCATTAATACTCCTCATATTCTTGTTGTCACCCATAATGCTTAAAACCCTGAATAATATAATGACATTTATAGTTTTCTCCATCAATAAGTTTTTTGAGCTAATGCATCTCCAAAAGAAGGATGATGGATATGACATGAAGAGATACACTATACATTTATTGGTGGATATTTATTCAAATGGTCCTTAGATGGATGATTATTATAATGTTTAGGGATTGACGATACACAATTGGCTCTCTCACAAATACACGATAGTGAATGTGGTGGTCATTTTAGTTGAATTCCATGTCCCAAAAATTACATCGTCAAGGGTACTACTAGCCTATCATGGAACAAAAATGTCATGAATATGAAAAATGACATGATCAATGTAAAAAGCATAGTAATTTTAATAATGATCTATCTCATATATTACAACCTATTGCATCGTCTGCCATTCTTGTTATGGGGATTTGACCTTGTTCGTAAGTTAAACCCACAACCAATTTAAGGACATAAATCTATTATTAATACCGCATAATACTTCACTAAATAGGTTAAAGTAGTACCTTTAGGGTTAGATAAAGGTGAGGGCATGTGCCATTTTATATTTATGAATATTACTACATGTTTTGGGGTAGCTTCGATAATTATTACATCGATAACAAATCATCATTTAAAAACCATATGGTTAAGAAGTTTTGTGCCAATTTTAAAATAAAAATATATATTCTCCACTCCTTACTACCCACAAGGAAATGGCCAGGATGAAGCCACTAATAATACCCATGTCAATATTTTATGCAAACCCATCATAAAACATGGAATTAACTAGCACAATCAAATTATCTATGCCTAACACAATCAAATTATCTATTCCCTTTGGGCTTATCATACTAGTGTTTTCACACCTATGAATGCTACCTCTCTTTCTTTAGTCCATGGAATAAAAGTTTTCCTACCCTTAAAACTCAAAATTCTCTTACTATAAGTTTCAATCAAAGATGTTGATAAGGATAATGATTATTATGAAAAGCTATTGCACAAACTCAAATTTATCAATTCTAGATGAGTACAAGCCCTTGAACATATTCATGTATACAAGGAAAAACTCAAGCAAATGAAAGACAAACAAACAAAATACCGCAAACCATTCCCCAAACTCCTCTGCAACCTCAAGATGAGATAGCTGAAGTGTTTTAAACACTTGTAGGATCTCAAGATGGTTTGGTTGTGGATGCTCCAAGTTTTCTTCCAAATGGAGGAGGAATGCTACGAGAAAGTTGGTGATCAAATGGACAACCTTTCGGTATGCAATTTCGAATGAAAAAAGAGTAGAGGTTTGTTGCAATTGCTTAAAGCTTCCAAGGATTGTTTTGTGAAGGATATAACCTGTTATTTATAATGGAAGGAGAGGCTATGGAGTGGATCAAAGTTCTTAATGAGATCATGAATGAATTTTCCTGAAATAGCCATTGGATTTAGTTATGGCAATTTAGATGGATTGAATATCCATTGAGGGGCAATGAATTTTTGGTTGGAAATAAGTTTTTATTCGAGAAGGTGGTTGTACGTGCATTTTTGTTGCTTCCACCTTTGTAGGATTATAGAAGTGGAGTGGAATGGGGTGACTAGGATAGTGAAGTGGATCTAAGTGGAGGATGAGTGGGTAATTAACTATTTAATTAAATTATCCAAGGGTCATAGGAGTATGGTTTAAGTGTGATTAGAATTAATTTAATTAATTCTAAAGGGATGTGGGTGAATACTTAAAGCATGATAGAATTAATTAATTAAATTAATTCTAAAGGGGATGTGAATGAATTTTAGTGAGATGTGGGAGGATAGTGGTCTAGAATGCATTCTAGAACCAATTTTGGTATATTATGCAAAGGATATGGATAATTAGGAATGACTAGAAATAGGTATGTACTTTTAGGGTGTCTACATTTCCCCTTTTTAACATGTTATTACGAAGTAATAAAATTTTAAATATAGTAGACACATATAGATTAGTGAGCGGAAGATAGGGAATGATGCAACAAATAATGAGAAACTCAAAAATATCAAGTTAGACAAATACTTGTAACCATCAACCCAAACATGCAATTTTCAAACTTGTCTCAAAAGCCAAAATCTTGCTCAACAAACAAAAATGCTTCTGCAACTAAAACCAATGTCAAAAACACTTTCAACAAGCTTAAATACATTTGACAAACATAATCTAGCTTTTACAAAAGTTTCATAGCATCAATTTTACTCATTTACCTTGTAGACCTATCTTATTGCGTGTAGCCCTCAAAATGTCAAATTTTGATGAAAAAAATAAAATACATTTAGTCAAGCTCCAATGTTAAGTAATTATAAGATCCATTATGTCCATTTAAAATGATGGCAAGTTTCATAAACTACTTCAAGCCTATGAAATATTATTCTCAAATTATCGTTCCAAGCAAGGCCTAAGTACTAGCCTTAAAAGCATATAAACCTTGGAGTTCGAACAATATATAAAATTCCATGAAAAGGTAAAATATGTTTCAAATACCCATTTAGGCATTCGTGTTCTCGTGTAAATTTCATGGTTAATCTCCTTATACAATTTCTCCATTCTTGCAATTGCTCTCTTTTAGACCTAGTTGAATTAGGTCTAGCTAGGGTTTTAAGCACTTTTCAAGGGTTTGGTAGTTTCTCAAATTTCCTAACCTTGGTAACACCTTAATCCACTTTTATCATCTTACTTTTACTATTAACAATGCTCGTTTACTCCCTTAGTATCATTTTGGATGGATTCTAACTTCGAGCTTCACAAATCTTACCTTACTCTTCACACCTCCTTTTGTTCTTAAGCTTTGTTTTTGCTTCTTTCCTTGGTTTTATAAAAAATTTTCAACATTCTCATCACTCACATACTACCTAACTATCTTACACTTCTTAACAAATCCATTTTTCCTCATTTATACTCCTTTGTTCCTTTGGCTAATTGGCTCTTTTTGTAGCTTCTTGCTAGGCTAAAATAGAGGCGTTGAGCATTTCCTTCTTATTTTATGATTCATTAGACTATCTATGCTTATTCAAAGGCTTTCATACATTATAACAATTCTCCCAACATGTTTAGACCACAACCATTTATAAACTTTCTTTACAATATCACGACAATTCTATCTTAGACTTGACTATATAGTGTTGTCTCGAAGACTGTAACTTCACCTTTGTTTACATTCAATACCCTTGAGTCCTTCCTAAGTTCCTTATACTTCCATATAACACCTATTCCTCTTATCTTATACCTTAAAGAGCTTTCACAGTTCTCCAAATCTTGGCCAAAATAAATCATTCATAAAATCACTTCCTTCTAAAGCCCTTAAGATTGACATTACTAGTTGGCTAACTATATTTTCCAATTTTGATGTAGTGTCTTCCAATATTTTCCCATGAAATTTTCACACCACATATAACACACCTACACCTTCATTTCCACCATTTAATATAAAATTTCTATGGCTAAATCACAAATTATACAATTTTCTTGGTTCTCCAAACCATAAGTTAGGGTCTCGGATCAACGAGGTAGAGGATTTTGGACTTATTTTTGTTTTCTTTGATTCTAAAAACTTTTAAAGACTCTCAAAATTCATGTAAAATCATAAAGTATTCCTCCACATTCTCCTTCATGCAAGACAAAACCCAATACACTATACTCACTCCCAAACTTATCTAAGTCTTTGTATGATTGTACAACACTAGTTGACAATTTTGAACACTTTTATAGAAAATGTATGAATTTATTCAAATGTTACATCTTCAATGACATTCCCTAGACTCATCCAAAATATATTAATGATCTCATAAGGTTATATCCTTCTATATTTAGACCTTGCAATGACTTCTCAACCATTCCAAAGATACAATCAACAATTTATTACCTCAATTACATCTTTACAACTTTGTATTTGCATATGACTTAAATAAAGGGTTTATATCTTGAGACACCTTCATCAAATTCTAAATTAATCCCTTTTCATCTGGAATAACACTTCTTATACATCCAATTACCTCCACATGTCATATAACATTAACATTCATAATCCATACAAATTGCATAAACACGCTTCTAAGAAATTCACGCTTTTATTGAAAGGAAATCTTTATTTCATCATTTTTCCATACGCACCAACAAACCTCATGAGGAACTTCATACTCCTTTCAATGTAGTTCCTCCTCTCAGACCTAACTAACTCTCTCAAATTGAATTTCCTCCTTCTTAACAAGTGAAAAGGTAGTTATGGATTAACTCAAGGTCATCCAGCCATGGTTCAAGCTGACTAAAGGTCAAAACAACTTGAAACAAGGTAAATAAGCCTTAGTTGCCCATCTTAAGGTCTTAAATGCCATTTTATAACAATAATAGCTTTTACGTTTACAGTAGACCCTTCCATGTAAACTTAGAAATTAAAAAATTTAAATACTATATTTTGAATGAAAAGTACACAAGAAGATACAAACACTCATGAATGGATCAAGGAGGCTATGAAACAACCTAGAAACACCTAATAGACCTACTAATATTCCTCAAAAACCAAAATATGAATGAAGACCAAAATTTGACTATAGACAAGATGATGCTCCTGCATAAAGGAAGCATGATGGACTTGTGTGATATGAATCGGTGAAGCATTCATATTCCCTAGCAAGTGTGGATGTTAAAGGGATGCCCCCTCAAGCAGATGGGTGACACAACAAAGTGGTGAACAACTGCTTGGTAGGAAGAAGGAAAGGGCAGATGAGTCAAGGAGTAGAAGAATAATGGGAGTGAGTTTTCTCGTAGCATGAGCTTCCATTTTGACAAAGTGAAAGTTAGAGTGACATTATTTTTCTATTGCAAAATATAGTTGTCACCATGATTATTAAAGAATCATGATGTTTAACCCATTATGTGCGTAAACAAACACAAACACAAACACACACACACACACACACAAACACACACACACACACACACACACACACACACACACACACACACACACACACACACACACACACACACACACACACACACACACACACACACACACACACACACAACAAACAAAAGATAAAAAAAAAAAACCCAATATACACAGTAGATGTATACACCATGGCTATAAATGAACCAAGATGGGAACATAATATTGGTAATTGGTCCAAAGAAAAACAAAAGATAAAAAGAAAACCAAAATCAATATACACAAAGACAAAAATATGAATTATGGCTATAAATAAGCCAAAATGATAATAAAATATTTACAAATGGTCTTGAAATAATAACAAAAATGCAATATAACTTGAAATAAAGACAATTAACTATGCTCCTAATGTGTTCCACAGTGATAATTAAGAAAATTTAAATGCCCCCAAGAAAGGATACTAACATGCAAGGAATGGTAATCAGACTGAAAGAGTGGAGTTAAGAAACTTCTCATGACACTCTTTGTTGGATCCACAATGAAAAATGATTTGATATATAAAAGGGTAATTGCCCCCAAATAAGGATACTGATATGCAAGGGAGAGAATGAGAGCCGGTATTTCCCAAGTGAGGATGCACATGAGGGAAATGATTGATTTGAATTACCCCAAGAAAATATACTCACATGTAAGGGATAAGATGATTTGTTGTGATAGTCATAAGATGGTTGGAACGATCACTAGGGTATAAGTTAAAAGTTCAGTTTTGTTGGGTTGCATTGATTTGTTGGGATTTTTGATGATTTTTGTAAATTTTTAGGATTTTTGATTATTTGAATGTTTTTGGATTTTGATAATTTTTTTTGGGATTTTTGTGATTATTTGATTTATTTGGTTTTTTTATTATTTTATTTTTTTGATTGTGTGACTCAGTAAAGAGTGCATTGTCGAACTCATGTTCCCACAATCGTAACGATTTCATTCCATAGGAAGAATGGATTATAGATTATAGAGCGATGAGATGTCCTACTCCATTCTTGAGTCCACACAACTAGTAAGATGTGAGGGCTCAACACCAAGATCTAAGAAGGACGTGAGACAAAAGAGATAGTGATATGAAAATGAATATGATGGATGCAAAGACACAAGGTGTAACAATGATCCATTTGGGAAAGTGTAACTCGTCTCTAATCAAGATTATTTGACATGTTCCAAGATCATTTCACTTTATAGATCTTGACTAGACTTAGATCCATTGATGGCCTATTGATTGATAAGATCCAGTTGAAGGTCTTGTTATCTCTCTTAACATGAGCAACTAAATTAATTCTTGGGATGTATAGGATTAAGCACTTTTGATTCAAGTTTTCTGAAGGCTTTCTTTCGTTTGATTTTTTTTGAAAGGACCCCCTACATCTTGCACAATGCCACGAGTAAGAGGCAAGGGCTCAAAACAAAAAACAAAATATAGGTGAGTAAGGATACCTTCCTCCTTTCCCAGTCTCACACTTATAGTAAGAAGTGTGGGCTTAACACTAAAGACTGCAAAGGACGAAAGATGTAATGAAACACACACACACACACACACATTAGTAATTTTGATTGATTTTGCCTTGTTTTTTGATATTATGATTTTTGGGAAGGAAATTTTTCCCCCAAATCTCATCCTCGTGCGACTAGTAGAACATAAAGGTTCAACACCCTAAACCAAGATGGACGGTCAAAAGATTCGAGATAAATAAGTTTAGTGCTTTCTATTAAAGAGAGAACTTGTTTGGAAGGAGGATTTGCCATCAAAGATTTTAGACAAGATCATAGGTAAAAATATATGAAATGGTAGAAATCATAATAGATATGAGGTACACAATGCCTAATATGAACAAGATTAACCTATGTTTGATAGGGAAAAAGTGGGAAGATATGATGATGTTATGATTGAGATATTTGCTAATTGATGAAAAGTTAAAAATGTTTATTAGATGAGTTGATAAAGATGCAAGACCTCATATAAGGTGGAAAGTACACCTGTGAATAAGTAGTTTTTTGCTTCTACATTTTTATTTTCAAATAACGCGTTGATGAAAAGATGGATATGGGATATTTTTCATTTATTTTTGATCCAGTAAACAATTTTAACCCCCTGGGCACTATTTTAAAATTTTACCAGATACTTCCAAAATCTGATTTTAATTGATCAAGAAATGGTTATGGATTCACTTTTGGGTGTTTTAAAATCCACTTAACTCAATTTTCCTCTTGTTTGATCAATTTTCCTTTAATATCAACTTTCATGATTCAAGTGGATTTATTACAAAACCATTAAAAATGATCACAAGCTGAATTTCAATGCATATCAATCTGATTTGTTCATCCAAAATTGAATTATGCATTCATTCGGTTTGTTTGTGGATAATTGATTCAAATATTTAACTTAATTTGAATTTCCAATTGGGTTGCTTTGCTTAATCAATTATTCATTCCCTTATTGAAATTAAATATATTATAATAAGAAGTAATAAGACCGAATGAAATAACTCCACAAATCCACAAAATTGATAACGAAGTTCACCCATATGGTCTACGTCTCGGATTCATTTTAATTTTGAATTGATCTATTAAAAATCACTTGAAGTATAATTTTTACCTTCCAAAGTGAATAATAGACCTTTGTCACTGCAAAATGAGTTGATTCATATTTGAAAACTCGTAATTTGTCATAAACACGTTCCCAAATCCATCTGTGGCTCTGCAATATCTCCACAATGTGTTCTCTATGTAATTGAGTCAGAAAAACCTTACACCAAGAAAACTATAGTACTTCATGGAAAATGATGACATCATTATCTTTGTATCCGAGTTATGAGTAACTCAGCCGATTAAGCCAAAGTCCTAAAATTACTCTATGTGCCTAAAAATGGAGATCTTTGCAAAATTGCTCAATTTGTTCACTACACAGTCATTGTTAAAAGTGTGTTTAAGTGGTAGCAAGCTACTTATGTAACTCACTAAGCCCTTTGACGTGTTGTTAGAGTGCATGTTTTGCAATATCTCGGTCGTGGGGTCGAACCCCCTCCTCCTCATTCTCCGATGGTTTGATTTTCTATTATGGGGATTTATCCTACATCTTCCACACATGGGATTGGCTTATTATTTATATTGGGCATACCCGCCCACTATTCCCATGGTTGCGGCCACGCTTTAGCCTCTTTTGCTTACCACGTAGGTTATAGCTTGGTTTATCCCCACCTTGGAGTTTGACACGTGAGGTGGCTCCAATATGTGTTTATCTCGCCATGTAGGTGACATGTGGCATATTTATCTTCCACGTAGGTGATGGTGCAAGGTTTGATTGGTGGGCGGTTGATCGGTCCACCAAGTTTGTAGGGGATAAGTGTTGTGTTGTATAGATGTCGATCAAGTTGGTTTGCAAGTAGTTAGGCCGATTTTTCGTGGATAAGGTCAATCAATGGGGAATTGACCACCCCATAGAGTTTATAACTAGCATGGGATTGTGACACCGTGTGCTATGTGGAGACATGGCTGAGTTGCACCCAACACAATACATCTCAATGACCAGCTCATTGAACTGGCGAGTTAACTCGGTCCATACACAATGCAAGTAATTTAATCCTATAATGAAAATCCCACATTCCTCTTACAAAAGCACAAATTTGTATATATATACATAATCATTACAATGGTAATATGAAGTTCAAAGGCCAAGGCACCCCTTTGTAAAAAGGGTGTACCAAACCTAGCTGAGGGCCCGCAGCCAACAAATAGCGGAGCCCACCTATCCGCAACTGAGTGTCGAAGATCGGTGTTATAAACCAAAATTTAACTTCATACCCATTGTGCCACTTTTCATCCCATGATTTTTCCACTTGTGGCTGTGCAAGCGTCCATGTCAAGCAGACCTACGCGTAGTCCATTAATTTTACCATTTGACCAAAAATTTCATGGTGATATCTTTAGCATACGAGCTCCGTTTTTGAGTTCTTTATATTGACAAAAATATCTCAAAATGATCTTTTGCGCTATAATGGTTTAAGGGATAATTTGGAAACATTTGAACTCAAAATGTCCTCTGGATGATTCCTCCCCAATAAGACCATTTTGGTCCCCAAAAGGAAACTCATCCAATTGAACTCGTAATAGATCCTCTGCATATCACAAACACTTGGAACCTAGTTTATAACATGGTAAGCTAACAAATTGAAATATATGGAAAATCTATTATACAATTGGATTAGTTCAATGTCAACACCAAAGGATATGTTTACTAATCCATGGTGAATACTAGAACCGACATGACAACCAAAATGCCATATTCATCTGTTCACTTATCTTGCACCACCATCAACAACTATGCAAAATGTAACTTGCATCACAGTTTGTTAGTGCAATAATTATACATACTATTTGTAACCATGTTTGAGTTAAAAATATTAAAGCCCAAAATAAAGTACTAATAAAATGTACAAAAATCATGTCATGGTCACAAAACGTTTGTATAATAATTACAATTACAAAAATGCCTACATGATACATTTGCACAGTTGAAACAACAACATACTCTGAATACATGTTTTCCAAAATAGACATATTGATCAAATGACCATGCCCCCATAAGAAACATCTCGTATATCTTCTTTGTCAAGATTCCAAAAATGAAGTTTTCAAAACCATAATCCAAAGAAATTCATCCAAGTATGATAAACCTGTCACTTGGATTTCCTCTTTAGATTACTTCATCAAAATCAAAGATAAAAATATAAGGGAAATTTTCCTTTTTACAAATCAACAAGAATCTGAAAATTTCTTTGAAAATTTGCAAGCTAATCAACTATCACAACTATGCAAACATAAAATTGAGAAATTGTTTACCCACCAATTTAATTAAATTTTCCTTTTTAGGTGGTTGATTTTCTTCAATATTTACCTGAACCACTGCAGGGGTCATATTTACAATTGTTGGTTTAACATTGCTTTCCTTGTTAATAATTTTCCAATTTTGTCTAGGATAAAGCTGCAAACATTTATCAATTTCATGACCTTTTCTTATTACAATGAGTACAAAATCTCTTGTCCACATTTTAAGGAAACTTACCCAAACTGATTTTTCTCTGAGCCTTGTTTAGGAGAGTGATCTCTCATAATATTTCCCAACAAATATTTTTGTTTTTCCTACAATTGGATACACAATGGTTAGACATTCCACAAAACGTGCATGGATAACTATACCACATTTTCTACATATCATTGCCAAATTTCTTAAATTGAAATAATGGATCAAGATTTTTACCATTTCCCGATGCTTATGGTAAACAAGAGGTGGAGGAATCTCAATACCTCTTCTTGGTGATCTCTTACCAGATCCATTTTATGACGATGACGAATCACCAAATGCCAAGGGTGAAGACACTTTGTTGTCAGAATCTCATCTTCTTTTAACGGTTGTGGATCCTTCTCCAAATTCCATTTTCCCTCTATTAGTGTAACCCAAACCCGCAAAACGAGGAATATCATCAACTGAATGGGGTTAGATATACCTTGATTATCCTTACCAAGGCCATTACCATTAAATCCCATTTTAATTAATAGTTTATATCTAATGCCCTTTATGTGTTTTTCAAAATCACTAGAACATTACTTGAATCCAATTTTGAATGGGAAGAGGAATCATGTGGTGCTATACTTACAGTGAATTCTTCCGTCATAGTGGATGCATCTATAGTGGAAGGTACCTCCTTCTTTGGTTCACCACATTGCAATACCATCAAGAGCTCATCCTTGGATTCAAGCTCTTTTTCAAATGGGCAATCTGTTCCTCAAGGGAGAACAATGACATCTCAGGAATGCATTTTATTCTTGAATCTGATGATTAAATTCCTCAATATCATCGAGCATTGTCTGTTTAGACATCTTTCCCATGAATTCCTATAACACTTGTTCTTCTAATCTCTTCTGAAGTGGAAAATCAAGCCCAAATTTTCAAAACAAAACTAGAAGTCAATTTCAATTGAAAGAAAAAACTGAGCTAAACCGGATCTGATAGCAAAACATGATCCATAAATATTTTTAACCCCGTGGGTACTATTTTAAAATTTTACCATATACTTCCAAAATCTGATTTTAATTGATAAAGAAATGGTTATGGATTCACTTTTGGGTGTTTTATAATCCACTTAACTCAATTAAACTCTTATTTGAGTAATTTTCCTTTAATCTCAACTTTTGTGATTCAAGTGGATTTATTACAAAACCATTAAAAACTAATCAAAAGTTGAATTTCAATGCATATCAATCTAATTTGTTCATCCAAAATTGAATTATGCATTCATTTGGTTTGTTTGTGGATAATTGATTCAAATATTTAACTTAATATGAATTTCTAGTGGCTTGCTTTTGCTTAATCAATTATTCATTCCCTTATTAAAATTAAAAATCTAATAATAAGCAGCAATAAAACTGAATGAAATAACTCCACAAACCCACAAAATTGATAACAGAGTTCACCTAGATGGGCTACATCTCCAGATTCACTTTAATTGTGAATCGATCTATTAAAAATCACTTGAAGTACAATTTTTACCTTCCAAAGTGAATAATAGACCTTTTTCACCTACAAAATGAGCTGATTCAGATTTGAAAACTCTACAATTTTTCATAAACACATTCCTAAATCAATATGTGGCTCTGCAAAGATATCTACACAAAGTGCATTCTTCGTGTAATTGAGTCATAAAAACCCCTACACTAGGAAAACTATAGTACTTTGTGGAAAAAGGATGGCATCATTGTCTTCGTCTTTGAGTTATGGGAAACTCTTCAGTTTTGGCAAAAGTCCCAAAATGAATCTATGTGCCTCAAAAATGGATATCTCTACAAACTACTCAATAAGTCCTTTACAGATCATTGAAGTGTGTTTAAGTAGTAGCGAGCTGCTTATATAACTCGTTGAGCCCTTTGACATGTTGGCAAAGTGCATGTTTTGCAATATCCTAGTTGTGGGGTCGAACCCCTCCCCTCATTCGCCGGCGGTTTGATTTTCTATTGTGGGTGTAGACACCCATAATTACGCCCGAGAAATTTAAATACTTAAATTGCGCTAATTATCTCTTTTCTCACAAATTGACGACATATCGTCAAAAGCACTCATATTCCCTCTTATTGTCATTAATTAATTACAATACGCTAATTGATTAAGTCACCTATCCAACTAACATCTTGATTAATGACCTTCCGTTAATTATTCACCCTTCTATCTAGACTAATTAATTATTATTAATTAATTAGCTTTCCCTTCCATTTAACCAATAAATCAATATTTAATTGATTTAATCCCCTTCTAATAGCCTAAATCATACTAATATTCCTCTAATTAGCTTCTATAAGCTTACATCTACCTATTAGTTAATCACCTTTGATTAATTAAAACACCCCCAACTCCCATGACTTGCTAAGTATAAATTAAACCCTTCTAAAGTAAGGTTACCTTTTATAAAGCAACCTTATCCATTCCTAATCATGTTTTACCTTTATCCCACATGCAAAGGGATGAAGTGTTTCCTTTATCCATTGGGCTATATAAGGAGCCCTCCTTCTACCTTTATACCTACACCTAAACTCCTTGAGAAAGCAAGTGCAAAGCATATAACAAATTAGACTAAGAGTTTGTCCTTTGTTTTCTTGAGAGTTCATCATCTTGAAGAGTTAAGCCTCTTTCCTAAGTGCTTAGGTCATATGGGAGGTGTCAAAAGGGTCTTGTAGCCCAACTTTGACTAGCCCTCATTCCTAGGTTCTTGGAATACCAAAGACAACCATTTTTGATTGCCATGGAGCCTATTTAGGTCCATTCATTTATTTGTTGTTAGAGAATAGAGGATTTAGATGCTTAACATTGTTAGTTTCAAATTTTTTTATATTGATGAATGTTAGCATCTAACCCTTGTTTAATTCTTATCATGATGGTGCTTAGTATGTTGTTTAATTTTTGCTAATTAAGGCTATTTAGGTGTTAGTCTTTACTTGTATTAGCATTAGTTTTAAAAACAACACATGCACACAGTGGGGGTTTATCCCACATCTTCCACACAGGGGATTATCTTGTTGTTTATATTGGGCATACCCGCCCACTATTCCCGTGGCTGACCATGCCTTATACTCTTTTTTTTTTCCATATAGGTTGTGGCTTGGTTTATCCTTGCATTGGAGGTTATCACATGAGGTGGCTACGCATGCGTTTATCTCGCCATGTAGGTAGCTTTGTGGAATATTTATCGCCATGTAGGTGATGGTGCAAGGTTTGATCGATGGGTACTGATGATCGACGGATGAGTTTGTAGGGGTTTCTTGTTGTGTTGTATATGTCTATTGAGTTGGTTCGCTTTGGTAGTTAGGTTGAGTTATCGGTGGATAAGGTCGATCGGTGGGGAATTGACCACTCCACCGATTTGCTAACTAGCTCAGATTTGTGATGATCTATGTGGAGACATGGCCGAATTTCTCCCAACATAATACATCTCAATGACCAGCTCATTGAGTGACGAGTTAACTTGGTCCATACATAATGCAAGTAATTCAACCATGCAATGAAAATATGACATTCCTTCTACGAAACACAATGTGATATATATATATATATATATATATATATACACACACACACACACACACATAATCATTAAAATGGTCATACAAAGATAGGAGGCCAAGATGCCCCTCCATAAAAAGAGTGTGCCAACCTTGGCTAAGGGCCCCTAACCAACAAATAGCGGGGCCCACTTGATCGCAACCGAGTGTCAAAGACCAAAGTTATAAACCAAAATTTTACTTCATACACATTGTGCCACTTGTTATCCCATGATTTTTCCACTTGGTAGTTGTGCGCGCATCCATATTAGCAGAGACTTGTGCGTAGTCCCAAAATTTTCCACATGACCGAAAATTTCACCTTGGGTGACATCTTTAGCATACAAGCTCCGTTTTTTGAGTTATTTATATGAACAGAAAGATCTTGAAATAATCTTTTGATTTGTAATGGTTTAGGAGAATTTGGAAACATCTCGAACTCATAAATGTCTTATGGATCACTTTTTGCACTTTTTTATTTTTGTGGATTAGGGTTAGCAATGGACTCATCGTTTTGGAATAATTCCATGGTTATGTTAGTTGAATGGTCCTGATTTACGAGACTTGGGTGGATGATGTCCAAGCCAATGGAGTAGATATAAATATTTTCAATAAATTGATGATTTGATGGGTCTTGATTTACGAGACTTGGGTAGAAAAGGTCTAAATCAACGGAGTATATAGAAAGGTTTTTAATAAATAAGGATTTATTATTCATGATGTTTGGTTTGAAAAGGTCGTGAAAACCAGACAAGAGGATTGAATTTTTCAATAATACATTTTTATATAAATATTGAAATGGATGCGGATACCCTTAGGAATATGCACATCATTGAATACACAAGTATGGATATCTTGACATGTAGGCGATATTGTGGTCAAATCCATGAGAGGGATTTGTGCAGATGTATTCTCTAATGATTTGATAATTTTATATGAATTAGATGAACCATTTACATTTGATGACTATTGTGGAGCAGTAGTATATGTCAGAGTGAATGTTTGAGGTATTGTGGACTCGAAAGACTACCTAGTTACAAGTTTCCAAACCAACGTTTGTAACATCGTTGTATCCTTTGGTAGCCACATTGTGAGGCATAGGATCTAGTGATGAAATGATAGGATCAAAATCAACATTATTCAATGGTTGGCCCTTTTCTTTAAGTTTTTCATTTGTAGTATGACTTGAAAAAGGAGTCATGAATAACTTCCAATTCTTCAGTTGGCATGGTTATAGTAGAAGTGTCTTTGACTTCAATGTCTCCATTGCCATGTAAATCTTGGATGTAATGAAAAAGTTTTGAACACATGTCAAGTAAGATGGCCTTTGATGCAGTGACATTCACAATATTCGATTTGTTATACCAAGTAGGTTTTGGTTTCCATTTTGCGAAGGGTATTATGATTGGATAGGTGAGCATGTTAGCTTCTTCTAATTGATGAAGGGCACTTAAAAGGATTTTTCCAAGAGACATTAATTGTATTTTATTGATTTCATATAGAGTAGTTTCTTTACTAGGGAAGGTAACTAATTGACTTTGGTGATTGTTGTTGCTTCTTTGTGGGATTGATTGTTTGAAGGATTCATGATGAGACCTCTTGCAATAAGAGTTGTAGACATCTAAAATTCCAACATATTAATTCATATTAATTTCTCCCGTAAATAACCTAACATCATCACTATCTAAACCTCTATAATAATAATCACAAGATTAATTATTATTAATCCCTTTATCACATATACCCTTCATCATTTATCTAATATCTTATCATTTAATCATTAATCTTTTAAATCCATTATTATATCTTATTATCCTATCACTAATCCCTATTATCAATTTCTAGGAATTAAAAATTCCTATTCACCTACCACCTACTCTACTCCTATCCTACACCTAGCTTCTCCATCAAATCACATCCCTAATCACAATTAATCTCACCTAATTCTAACCTAATAAAATGTTCCACCTTCAAATCTAGAGGCTTCTATTTCTAGAAGCCTCTCTAAACTTCCCTCCTTTTTATTTAAAAATTAAAATAAAATTCCCTCTCTCCATTGAATTAAAAATTCAATAGAGGATTCTCTTAATTTATAAAATTCTTTAATTTTAGAATTCTCCATTCTTCTCATCAATCCTCAACTATAGATTTATATCCTCCTTGGATTAATCTCCACCCTTAATCCTTCCTCCCACAACCTATAAATTGGAGTGCCACCCTCCATGGCAACCAAATTTTGAAATTGCAACTAAGTGCTATCAAATTTCCTAGAGAGCTCTACAATAATCTTCAAGCATTCTTCAAGAAAGATATCAATCCATAAGGGGAGGTGTTTTCCAACTAAATCCAAAATCTGAAGCAAAGTAAACTCATCTCTTTGAGCACATCCAAAGCATTAAAGAAGGAGGATTGCAACTTGTAGGTAAGTGTAGGTATAACATCCTCTCTCCTTTTTATCTTTCTCAATCGAGGTAGATATTAAGTGTGTTAGATTAGGAATTAAGCTAGCTTGGTTCTTTGTTTGTATTTACAACTAACACTCTTTTTGTTCTACATTTTAGTGCCCACCATGGGGTTTATCCCCCATTTTAATCATTTCTAATCATATTCTATCCCTGGAACATGTCATCAAAGTTTTAAAAATTTCATTGTCGTTTACACCTTCAAATTCGAAAATTTGAGCTCAAATTCCATTCCCAACATGAAACATCACTTATGACTTGTGCTTTGGCGCCTATGCTACAAAAATGATGCCTTTGCCCTAAGTTAACACCTATGCTCTATTTTTGTGCTTATGCCATACTTTGGTAGCTATGTTACATAGTTCATTGCCTATGCTCTATGTTATAGCGTTGTTGTCACCTACCTTCCAAGAGCCATAACTTTTGATCCCGAACTTGAAATGACTCCGTTTTTCCCCCCGGAAAGTTATCAAAGATATCTATATAATTAAAGTGTTAATTTAAAATTTTATAGGATAATTTAATCATAGTTTTAATTTTGCTAAATCTTGTCATTTTAGCTACCCATTGAGTTATATTTTCTTGTTCCAAACTACTAACACTTTGTTTGCGAAACCTTCTTACGCTTACCAAAGAAAAAAATTAATCTAAAATTACTAATCCTTTCTTGCAGCCCGATCGGTCAAAGATATTGGGTTTAAACATCAAACTACTAACCTTTGTTTTGTAGGGCCTCCTCTTGAAGACCCATTCACATAATCTTTATTGTTAATTTCTATTTTACATCTACCATATTTCTTGTGTGTTTTACATTTTTTCTTGTTTATCCCAAAGGAAAAACCGTGTATACTCTCCTCTCATGTCCTAGGACGATCTTGAGGATAAAAAGTGGCTAGCCTTATCCTTTTTCTTTTATAGGGGTAATGTGACGTGGAAGTGATATCAACACACTTACCTTAGTCTTAGGAGTCTCGTGACCGTGGACTTCACCTCCATACACATAGACACACCCCGTGTTCCAACAGGGTATATAAATCCTTGGAGAGATTTCGTTAATAGCTAAGTGCTTGCTTGTTTCAAGAGTGGCGTGGCGAGGGGATTCCAAATCCCAATAGCTAGGCCTTAGACAACATCCTTGTAACATGGACTTGGGCCCCATATACCACAAGGTATATCGGGGACTCCCTTAGTGAGCTCGTACATCCTAGACTACACAACCTTTTAGCTCTACAATCAAATTATAGTGTAAGGAGGCTGCAATCCCCAAGATAAGTTTATTTTCGAACCCACAATGACACATAGGTGGAGAGCCAATTTATGGCACCATCATTGGTGTGTGGTATTGAAAGCAAGTTATAGTTTGATTGTAATCCCATTTAACTAGTTAGGGTGTGTATTGCATGTTTGTTGCTTACTTGTGAACACCCTTAACCATCTTATCATCTTAAAATTTTAATCAATCAAACATTATCATAATCAACCATCCTTAATCAAACAATCCCAATCCAAATCCCATCACCATCCTTAATAAACCAACTTAATCAAAATCTAATCCCCCACACATCCTATCAAACCATGGCCTTTGATCCTCAATCCCCCTCCCCTATAAACCATCATCTAAACCCCTACCTCTTTTCTAAATCCATCGACAAAGCTACCCGATCATCCCCACCCATCAAAATCAACCATCTTCCTTTCACCATTAAATCCCAAAACTATCGAACATCTTAATAAAAATCTCAAATCCGACCTAAACCAATCCCCTCCTTGCCATCCAAATAAACCATTCTTAAAAATATACGATATTAAATTTTGTATCAACCAATCACCTCCTAAACCATCATCTCCCAACCAACCCCATCCATAATTTCCCCTTCCTAATATCCATACCCCTCACCCCATTAACTTCCTCTTTGAGGAACTGAATCATCTCAATCCACACCCCAACCTAATCAACATAAACCGTTATCCCCACAAGCCAATTTCATTGAATTTTACTACCTCACTAACTTTGACCTAGACCAAGAGGACCTCCTTTATGTCCTTGTTAATCTAGTCACCAATCCCAAGCCCACACAACCATCCCAAATTCCAACCTCCAAATCCCCTATCAATCATCATGACCTACACCTTCCTCCCATCAAAACTCATGCGGATAATCCACCACCATCAAAAATCTCAACTCCTAAATCCAGTCATCATAAAACCTATAATTGAGTCCCATTCACATATCCACAACAATCCCAACAACTTAACCCAAAATTATTATCTCCCACATCTCATCTTAGTCCTCCATCCTTGTCATCTTCATCATCCTAATCCGATCCTATGGAATTTCTCCTAGATATTCTCACATCCCCTAATCCACCATCAAATTTAGCCTCTAAGCCTATTTCATCCCCTCCATCACCTAAACCCAATCCTGTCAAAACTATCTCATCCACCGTGACTCCTAAGTCACCCTCATCCTCTTCTACCCCTAATCCTAAATCATATAATGTGGCTCCTATGCCACCCTCATCCTCTTAATCCACACCTAATCCTATCTTAACCCCTTCATCACCTAAACCTAACACTATCTTATCCTATAATCCTACTTCATCTCTGCCATACCCCAATCATAAAACATCTAACGTGACTCCTAAGGCACCAATTCATAAAACATCTAACGATGATCCTTTCCTTTTCATCATATCCTCCTCATGTCCCTTTTCAAATGTCATCATCATGACTAGGGAAGCCTTACTACCATCCACTTGGGGGTATCATCCATTTTAGATACCCCTCACTTCCCATCCTACCCTACACCTGGGGAAAATTGAACCCATCCATCCATCCACATAGGCCACCCTAATTTACACTTGGGGCACACCACATCTATCCCTCAATCCACCCCTTATACTTGGGGGCATATCTTATCATCTTCCATATCCCCATATTATCCTATACCACATCCCTCATCCTATATATATCTCATCCCACATCCCATCCAATCCTAACCTATCAACCAATCCCTATCTTATCCAACCTATCCAATTTCCCTCAATCCTTCCCTTTCATCCTACCCAAACACACTTTGGGACTTATAAGAGAAAGTCACATCCCACCTTACATCCCTTCCCCTCCCCATGAGCTATCCCATATGGAATCCTTTCATCGCACCTATCCTCAACCATTCCACCCCATCCCAAATACAAAATATCAAAATCCAACATCAAATAATCTAAACATCCAAAATCCAAAATCTAAAAATAAAACCATTCAAAATATCCTCAAAAATCACAAAAATACAAAAATGCAATGTGTGTGTTTTTGCTTGTGTGTGTTTTCTTGCTTGTCTGCATTTACATTTTGGCTAATGATATGAGGCCCCTTTTGTTTCTTTTTCTTTTGTATAATCCAATGATATGAGGACCATATTTTTGTATTAATCTATCTAATGATACGAGGAACAAGGTATTTGGTAATTCAATCATCACAATCTTTATACCTTGGTGCATTTTTCTTTATGCCACATCAATAACACTGCTAATGATGATAACAATGGGCACTTTATGGTATCACACCCCCTTCTATAATCATATTTTAGCCTTATCATCATCCACACCTAATCCTCATCATCATCTAAATAACTATCTAACTTATTCATCCTCCTATCCAATCAATCCTTTATCAATCAATTAATATCCACATCCAAATATTATCATCTCACATCCAACATCCAAAACTATCACCCCCGGCTAGGGAATTTTTTAACATCAATAAAAATAGAACATTATTTCTTATCACTTCATCAATCATCATCCCAATCCTCTCCTCATAAATGTCCTATCATCTAACTTGATCCAAAAACCAATCCTTATTCTCTCATCCAAACGTCCTCAATCTTCTAATCCTCCAATCAATCCTCAAATATAACATTCTCAAATCCAACATCCTCAAATCCAACATCTTAAAATACAACATCCTCAAATCTAAATCCTAAATCTTCCCCTTAATTAGGGCATCCTCTAATCCACCAATCTTAAATCTTCACCCTTGTCATACATCATTGACTGGGGCATCCTCTACTCCAAAATCCAATATCTCCTAATCCTCTACTCTCATATTCCTCTAATCCTCTCTCCTAATATTCTAATCTCCTATTCCTCTAATCCTCTCTCCTATCTTCTAATCCTTGAATCCTATTATCCTTAATCTTGTCATCCTCTAATCCTCTCTCATCTACTAACTTGGGCCTCTCCTCTTTTTGAGTGGTTACCCAACTCATTCCTCCCCACCTAACCCCTCGAGGGGGAATCATATCACCATCCTAACATATTCTCTTATTTTTCTTTGAACGGTCATTGCTCTGTAATAACCCTTCAAAGAGGGGCAAAATGTAGACATCTAAAATGTCGACATAATTAATTTCGATTAATTTATCCCGTAAATAACCTAACATCATCACTATCTAAACCTATATAATAATTAATCACAAGATTAATTATTATTAATCCCTTTATCACATATAACCTTTATGATTTATCTAATATCCTATCATTTCATCATTAATCATTTTAATCCATTATTATATCCTATTATCCTATCACTAATCCCTATTATAATTTTCTAGGAATTAAAAATTCCTACTCACCTACCACCTACTCTACACCTATCCTACACCTAGCTTCTCCATCAAATCACATCCCTAATCACAATTAATCTCACATAATTCTAACCTAATCAAATTATCCACCTCCAAATCTAGAGGCTTCTATTTCTAGAAGCCTCTCCAAACTTCCCTCCTTTTTATTTAAAAATTTAAATAAAATTCCCTCTCTCCATTGAATTAAAAATTCAATAGAGGCTTCTCTTAATTTCTAGAATTATCTAATTCTAGAATTCTCCATTCTTCTCATCAATCCTCAACCATTGATCCACATCCTACTTGGATCAATCTCCACCCTTCATTCCTCCTCCCACAACCTATAAATTGGCTTGCCACCCTCCATGGAAGCCAAATTTTGAAATTGTAACTAAGTGCTGCCAAATTTCCCACGAGCTCTACAATAATCATTAGACATTCTTCAAGTAAGATATCAATCCATAAGGGGAGGTGTTGTCTAACTAAATCCACAATCTGAAGCAAAGTAAACTCATCCATTTGAGCATATCCAAAGCATCAACTAAGGATGATTGTATCTTTAAGTAAGTGAAGTTATAACATCCTCTATCCCTTTCTATCTTGTTCAATCTGAGGTAGCTATTAAGTGTGTTAGATTAGGAATTAAGCTAGCTTAGTTATTTGTTTGTATTTACAACTAACACTCTTTTTGTTCTACAAGGGCTATCTCAAGTTGAGTTCCTATTTTGATTATGTTTTTGAAATTATTTAGACAATATATTTTCATTTGGAATGAGAGTTCCGAATTAAGATTTGTGATGAAAATGCCTATCAATCGTTTTTTAGGTATAAAGGAATGAAACCGGTTTATGATCCCTTGCCATCGTTGAAGGAGGGAGGTGAAAGTTTCATTGTTCCTTTGCTTTGCATTGCAAAGGTCTGTCATGGTGATTTTTTTTGACATCTCACAAAATTTTTCTATAAAATCTTCATTCGATGCATTGCATGTGGTCGTCATTGTTTATTAAAACCAATGTTTGATTTAATCAAAGGTTAAAATTGTGTTTGAATCAAATTGATGGATGTTATGGTTTTTGATTTGATTTGGGAATGATTTTAAATTATGTTATGACTGATTAGGGAAAATATTTGCTTAACTTTGGATAAAGTGAATACCCAAATAATAAGAATCTTGGTGTGCTTAGAATTTGATTAATGTGAACAAAGTGAATGTTCATCGTATAAAAGTTTGAATTGATTGATACGTGAACAAAGTGAATGTTCAATGTATGAAAATTGTGTTTGATTGGATGTGCTATGGTTTAATATGTGAAAAAATTAAATGTTCAATGTATCAAGGAATTGATTTCACTTAAATTTGATAATGTGAATATCAAAATATAAGACTTAAAGGTTGAGAAAGATTGTGCTTAAACTTTGACAAAGTGAATTTTAAATTAGAAGATGTAAACGTTGAGGATAATTGATCAAATATGTGCTAAAGTGAATGTCAAAATATGAGATATAAAGAAAAAGAATGATTTTGATTATAATTTGACAAAGTAAATCTCAGAATATTAGGTATTGTGATGTAATAAATTACTCAGAGTATGAAAAAGTGAATGCCAAAACAAAATACTTAGAGATGAAAGAGGAGTGATTAAATTTTAACAAAGTGAATGTTAAAACATAAGACTTGGGGATGAATGGGATTACTTAAATTTTAACAAAGTGAATGTTAAAATATAAGATTCAAAGATGAGGGAGTGCTTAAATTTTAACAACGTGAATGTTAAAATAGAAGACTTAGAAAATAAGAGGGATTTACATATTTGCTTAGCTTCGATGAGGTAGGTATCCGAAGCAAAATATTTGTGATTGAATTGTGATTTTGCTTGACCTTGATAGAAGTGAAGACCAAGGGACAATACTTGTATTGAAATGGATGTGCTTAAATTAGGATATGGGTATCTAAAATTTAAGACTTAGACATGATACAAACCGAATGATGTGCTTACACTATGGAAAATGAATCTAACGTGTAAGACTTATACGTGAGAAATATTTAATGATGTGCTTAAAATTTGGAAAGTGAATCCTAAGAGTAAGGATTATACATGATATGGATGAAAGGATATGCTTAAACTTGGAAAGGGGATCCAAAGAGTAATAATTAGACTTGAAATGATTCAATTTGGAGTGGATATCCAAAAAGAATGGTTTTGCGAAGTTTGAGAAGAGATTTGATTTTGATGAAAGTGGGATAAGATGCAAATCATGAGAAGAATGAAGTACAAATTAAACCAATTTAAGAGAGCTTGGGCTAGAATAACGGTGGTAAGGGGGATTTTTCAAGTAACATGTCTCAGTTGGTCAAGCTTCTTAGATATGAATCTCTCCCTAAATATAAAATTCCTATCCAAACAAGTGCAGTACACTATTTCTAGTCACCGGATTTACTTTACCCCCTTGATTAAAAAATTTGGATTTTACTTTGTTTGATTAATCAAGTCAGGGCCATCGCTATGGATAACATTGGCTCTAATCCTTGCAAGGGTTTACTAGTCAAGTAGGTGGGGATCCTATTTCATTGGCTAGTTTGCTCAAGGTTCTAAATACTTTGGGGTTCCTGTGGTACTCCTCATAATGAGTTTTTGGCTCCTAGACATGAACTTCCCACATTACATTCGGATGGGGGATAAACCATTCTCTCGAATTTTTTAATTAAAGAGTGTTTTATAAAGTTTAATAAGAATGTGTGATAAATTTTTCTTGATTCCATGAGCAAGGAAACCTGTAGTTAGTAGTTTTAATTCAAATACAATCTTCATAGAGACAATCCTGCAAAAAACAAGTTAGTAGTTTTCCTGAGGTAAAATCACGATAGAAAACACAAAAGGCAAACTCACCATTTCTAATTTTTAAGATCACCAGAAGGGTATGAGAAAAGAGCATACATGGAGGAATGCAAGATTAAACTAAATAAAATTTTAAAGAAAATTAGACACCTAAAATTATTAAATGTGAAACCCTGCAAGAAAATGATTAACAACAATATGAAAACATAGATTCGACAAAAGTTTACTTGCTAGAAATATAGAAAAATGTAAAAATCACAGCATGTGCGCTAGCGTAATCGACTACGGTAGTGCGTGAAATAACACGTAAACACATGAAGTAGAAGATAAGCACATGCAAACATGATTTCATTATAATGCTAGCACATAGAAGACTACGCTAGCACATGAAAAAAACTTTCAGTGTGACATTAGAGTGTACAAGACTATGTTAGCACGTGGAAGATGCAGATGGATAAAACTAGTTATATAAAGGCATGTTAAATTCTAAACAAATGTGTACATAATGAAGCTAGTGTGTGTAAATACATGCTAGCGTAAGTCATGTGTAATGCTAGCGCACACAACCTAGAAATGGACATAATGGATGAAATATGAGTAGAGGCCTAGTTTTTATATTTTCCTTCTTTCTGCACCTAAAAGCCTTAAATTTGAACAATGAAATTAAATCAACTCATAAATAAACATATGAGAAAAATTTAATCTAAAATCTATAAAATAAGTGTGGGTGTTCCATCGGGCGTGCGAGAAATGTATACAAGGAAAAACTCAAGTAAATGAAAGACAAGCAAACAAAATATTGCAAACCTTTCTCCAAGATCTTTTTGCAACCTCAAGATAAGATATATGAAGTGTTTTAAACACTTATTGTTGGAAGCACAAAGAATGAGAGGGGGAGGGGGTGAATCGAGTCTTACAAAAACTTTTCCTTTATCAACCTTAGCTTATATACATCATTTATTGCATTCATTCAACATACATCATTAGTGTGAACTTATTTGGTGTGTATTAACCATTCACAAGATCATAAGACAAGAAAGAACACAAGTACACCAAATTTAATGTGGTAAACCCTCAAGGGGAAGAAAACCCACTAAAACCTCTCGTTAATATTACACATAACAAAGGACTTGCAAGAATATTACACATCAAGCAAGATTTGTTTAATGAAGAATCCACTTCACAAGGATCATCCACCCCTAGAACCTTTGCTAATATTACTCATAACAAAGGAATTTCATGAATATTAATCATCACACAAGATTTTAATAGATGATCACAGATGCTATGCTGCTCATACAACCGACAAGTGATCCAAGTTTAGCTCTAAACACACTAAACCCTCATCAAACTTTTCTCTCTCATAACTCACTCGATTCTTCTTCTTTACTGCAGAATAACTAGGTCAATTTACCTTGTGAATATGATACTCAATATTCTTTAGGTCTTCATCACTCTTCTCATATATGTTCTTAACCCCTCTTCACTCTTCTTCAATCTTATATAGGTGGCTCACAACCCCATGAACACCACACATTCAAAATGAACAAATACAATGCACTTTTATACTTGAAATACACCTTAAGTGACCACAAATCAGCTAATACCATTAAGGAAGGCCATGAAAAACATAAAAAAACATATACAAAAACATATAAATCAACATAAAAGACCCATATGGGTCAGCAATACACCAAGACATCCAAAATGCACAACTAGGCCTAAAAGGCTAGTTTCTCCTTCACCGAGCACCCCAAGACCTCAAAAGGATTCATCCAGATTTTCCATGCATCTAAATGATCAAAACATGTCAAAAAAATCCTCTCAACATCCTTCAAAATCTCGGGAACTCTTCTTGATCCATTCTTCTCATAACACCAACAAGTAGGATTGTTTCCTACTCATTCTAAGAACCACCAGTTGACCAATCTTCAAAGATGAAGACCTATCACTCACTAAACACATAAACACCATGGCATGTAACCAATAAATTGAATTCAAACAAAACAAGGAAAACATATAACCATGTTATACATCATGAATCAATCAACAAGGCCCTTATAACAGCCTTCTCCTCTTCAACAACTTTAACTACCTAGAAACCAGTTTTCTATCTTGACCATCTCACACACTTTCTGAAACTTTCAAGCTCTCTAAATTCATGTAATATGATAAATTTTCATCACTATCCATGCTAATGGATATCCATAATCATATAAGCCAATATATTGGTCTTCCAGACCAATCTTTAGACCAAACTCAAGTTGTCCTGAACCAGTCAAACTAGGTCAACTTGTGACCTTCTTCATGCCACCTCAAATGACTTCTAGATCTCAAAAAATGCATCCAAAACATCATATGAGATGTATAAAACACCTCAAAGTTCATCAATCATCATCACCAAGTCCAAAAGTGCCCAAGAGCACTCATTCTCCATGACTGCTAAAACTACCTTTTAGCCCAAAAATTTCAACATGTGAAGTTCATCAAATGGTATCACAAAGCTCTATAATGACTTAAAACATGTAGCATAGATCCCTAAAAATCAGAACAAAAATTTATACATAGGGTATAATGGAAAACCTAAGAGAAAAACCTTCTTTCCATGAAAACATACAAATCTGGGTGGGCTCCACTAACTTTCATGAACTCAAACCACCACCATATGAAAGATGGAAGAGACCTCTCCATCCCCTAATCATAAAATTCGATGATTCAATCCATTCTAATCTCACACCATCAATTTTTCTCCTATCGCTCATGAACTAGGGTTTCAAACTCATAAAAAACAACTTACCTTCTTAGTAATCATTCATAAATGTTAGGACCTCATTTGATCTCATTCTAACTCTAAGATATTCTTAACTCCATGCCTCAACATCCATGAAAGGATCAAGGTCCCATGAAAACATAACACATACTAACCAAGATGTTTTCTCTCATTTCGAGATAAGAAACATGCATTCTTGAGCTTGATAGGACTCAAAACCCCATATATTGCATATTTCATATCATGTTGACTTAAAAATTTATCCAAACCTCTAGGAAAACTCTTTTCATCATCTCCAATTATAATATTGTCATAAATATATTTGAATCTTCACCACCACTAGGACTTGCGTGACTAATCCTTAGGGTTCTACCCAGTACATGTCACAACTAAGTGTTCTAACACAACAACCATGTATAAAACCACAAAAATCACCTCTACATTCTTAATATAGTATGAAATACATTCCTGAGTGTATCCAAGGGCTCACACACTTCTACAAGTGACTATCATGCACTAATAGGCCACCAAACACTAAAATTAGGTCTAGTTTTGACCATGCCAAAGTAGAAGAACACCATACATATGCTTGAAACCTATTCAAAAGGACCTGAAAACCTTGAGAAAACATGTATCACTCATCTGCATGCTTCCAAGAGCTCATATACCTCTGCAAGTGATCATAATGCCTTATTAGGCCTTCAAGTACCTAGACTAGGTCTAGATGAAGACCTACAAACCCTACTCAAACCTATACATGCACTCTGAGACTCACATGAATGTCTAAAAACACTCTCTTCATGCTTTCCAAACTTCTACTATACATCTTAAGCCATCAAGAAAATATATCCATCATGTGTTATCACTGGGCTAACTAGGTCTCCTAATTAGGCCTATTGGACCAAGCCATTCTCACAGTCTTCATCCTTGCAAGCATGCCACATATCATTTTCCTATAACAACATCATTCCAAACATCCTCTTACACACATATACCTCATACACCTTTTTCATTAATGTGCATTCACCTTTTACATCAATGATAACACTAACTCACTCATGCCAACACTTGTAGGATATCAAGATGTTTTGGTTGTGGATGCTCCAAGTTTTCTTATAAATGGAGGAGCACCTTTGCTACAAGTGAGTTTTTGATCAAATGGAAAATCTTTTAGTATGTAATTTTGAATGGAAAAAATAGTAGGGGTTTAGTTCAATTTATTAAAGCTTCCAAGGATTGTTTTGTGAAGGATATAGCCTATTATTTATAATGGAAGGAGAGGATATGGAGTGGATCAAGGTTATTAATGAGATCATGAATGCATTTTCCTAAAATAGCCATTGGATTTGGTTATGGAAGTTTGGATGGATTGAATATCTATTGAGGGGTAATAAATTTTTTGTTGTCAATAAGTTTTTATTCAAGAAGGTGATTGTCAGACGCGCATTTTTGTTGCTTCCACCTTTGTAGGATTCTAGAAGTGGAGTGGAATGGGTGACTAGGATAGTGAAGTGGAGCTAAGTGGAGGATGAGTGGGTAATTAACTATTTAATTAAATAAATAGTTAATTAAATTATCCAAGGGTCATAGGAGTATGGTTTAAGTGTGATTATAATTAATTTAGTTAACTCTCTAAGGATGTGGGTGAAAAATCAAAGCATGATAAAATTAATTAATTAAATTAATTCTAAAGAGGATGTTAATGACTTGTATTGAGATGTGGGAGGATAGTGGTCTAGAATGCATTCTAGAACCAATATTGGTATATTATGCAAAAGATAAGGATAACTAGGAATGATTAGGAATAGGTGTGTATTTTTAGGGTGTCTACAATGCAAATATGATGCAAATATGTGTAAAAATACAAAACAAGGACTTGTTTATGGTTTATTTGTCTAGATTTTTGCTTTATACATGTTGTTTATTACATTGGTTTGATAGAGATCATATTTAATATTTACACATATACATTCATGAGATATATTGAATTTGATGCGAGAAAACACACATGCTAATTACGATTTAATATAAATAGAACTAAATCTATATTTTAGAGTAACTAATATAATGAATGATACATAAGTAATAAAATACAATAAATAGAAAATCAACAAGAATGAAATATTATAAAACCCTAATCAAATGAGATAGATATATGAATTAGCTAATTTTTGAGCAACTTGGAAGTGATCTAGACTAAGGCAATCACTTTGGAACAAAATATGAAGAATGTCGTCAAGGCTTGTTGGAAGTTCTGGAACCAAGAACTATTTAGGACAAAAGCAACCATGGGAGGACAAAAGTGCCCATGGGAGGACAAGAGAAATTAGGCACTAGTGAAAGAATATGGGTGTTAGTGTCCACCTAGATGCTCAGTTTTGATATTTTCGGTGCGGGAGGAGCTTTCTTTATTGATCTTTGTTTGTTACTCTAGATTTGTTCCAATGTTGCTTTTCACACCTATAACCTAAAAAATATATACCTAGCTACACATAACCACAAACCACACCAAATCTAATAAAGAATATGTGTAATTGGGAGTCAAAGCCCGACCTCATGACAATCACTCGAAGAGTGAACTTTGTACTAAGCACTACACTACATTTTAGAATCTATGTAGTTCTGTGTGAGAGTGTGTGTAATGATGCCGTAAGTTGCCCTTGTGCAAGCTGCACAATGATAATGAGATAGTATAGAATATAGAAAATGTATAGAATGTGTGAGATGGAATATAATGAACTTCCCCTCCTATGATGTGTATGCAAAGTGATGAAGCTCTTGTCCCTTGAGTGAATGTACTAGATGGATTATTTGTAATGCTCTTGTGCCTTTGGATGCAAGCTTAGGTGATAGTAGATAATGTTAGTGCTTGGCCCCTTATTTGAGAGCTATAAATATGTATATATATGATTCCCTTGTTTGAATTTTGTAATTAAAAACTGGAAGGCTGACCCAAAAGTGTAAAAGATGCCCAAGAAGTAAAAGAGACCCAAAAGAGTGAGAAAGGGCTAGAGAGGGTCAAGAGCACCTAGAAGGGACAAGAGAATATGAGAACTTGTGTCCTAAATGAGAACTAGTGTCCGAGGACTTAAAAGATAAATCAGTCAAATACTAACATGGTTATAGGGTGTGTAAGATCAATAAAAGTATAAGAGACAAAGCAAAAGGCCCAAAAGACATTGTTAATTACTAGTTTTCTTGCTTAGGAATCATGTATATATTAGTATGCTCTAGGACCTAGAATTGTACCCAAGTGCGTGATTTTGTATCTACATTTTCCCCCACTTTATTTTTTTAAGTGAATAATTGATAGCATAAAGTAGATAGAAGATGCATACCTTGTAATCCTATAGGGAAAAGTGTTTCGATAGCATCTTTGAGTGGACAAGTGAAACACGAAGTGATCGTAATGTGAAGCATGGAGACTAGGAAAGGGAAGTAGACCCTAGGGGTGAAACGCATACATATTAACGTGTTGTTGTAGCTTGTACTTGCTAATGTGATCTGATTTTTGTTACGTATTAAGGACGAACCTGCAAAAGACGAGTGAGAAAGTAGTCAAATTCCCTTATATGAAAAATCAAAGTAATGTATCTATAAGTAAGTAAAAGTGTCTAAAAGTAAAAGTAAAGTTTTTACTTGATGTATGAGAGAGTAAAGCATATAAAGTTGTCCTGTTGCTTTGGAGATTTTTCGAATTTGAATGTGTTGTTTCGAAGGGTGAGTTTTTAAAGTGATATCATGCCAAAAGCAAGTTTTTGGGTGATCTCATGCCGAGAGTGAGTTTTTGGGAAACCTCACGCCGAGAGTGAGTTTTTGGGCAATCTCACACCTAGAGTGGATTTTTAGGCAATCTCATGCCAAGAGAAAGTTTTTTAGGTGATCTTGTAGTAAAAAAGCACACACTTTATACATTATTTAGTCGCATGAGTCTCATACTACTATTCATATGGTTTTTGAGTGAAGAAAGTACTAATTATTCCTCATCTTTTGGCCATTTTGATTTACTTTATGTCATCACTTCCGACCTCCCATACATGCATCCCAATCTGTTTCCATTGTTTTCGGTCATTTTAGCCATGATCGAGGCACCCGCAGTGCCCTGGTCCTAGTCAGGGCACCTTAATTCTTTTCCCACTTTCTCGCCACTTTTTGAGTACTTTCTAGCCGTTTGAGCATTTCATATTTCTTTTGGTTGGTCTCTTCTGTGGTTAATTACACAATTTGAACAATGAACCTTATAAATATAAAGTTATGAAACCATAATGAGGGACCAAGTACTAAGCACTACTATCATCACCTAAGGTTACATCCATTAAAGGCTACATTTGCATCCATCTAGCTACATCACAAGGCATAAGGCTAGTTCATCTGCATCACACAAGCATAGGAGGGAATTTTATTCTATTCCATCCACCATTCTATTAAATTTTATACACGAGTTATTGTTCGCTACTTTCACAAAGTGCAACTAACACAAGAGCACATAGGGCATGATTACACACACTTGCACATAGAACTACATCGGGTCTGAGATGTAGTGCAATGCTCAATTAGTAAGTCCACCATTATGGCAGCTAAGGTTAGTCCAACCCCTTCATATGCATCTTTTGTTTTTAGGTTTTTGTGCTTCTCTTGGGGTTTTATAGGTCTCTTCTTCATCATTGATTACCAACGACACACAATGCAATGTAGTGAAGTTATTGTGACAGTGTGCAAAGGCTTCAAATCATATAGTGACCCTACAAATATGGTTTTTGGAGCTCTTGCATAGACCAAGGTGAGAATGCAAACTAGGGCACCCATAGGCACCATGATACTCTCCTAGGTGCCCCAATCCACTTAGATTTCCCGGATCTACAAGTTTTGGACCTTGGCATACTCGTTTCATCCTCTTTTTCTCCGACAGCTTATGTAACACAACCCAACAAGTTCTTGAATTATCTAAGCTCCTTCCAACCCTTCTTTGTATATTAAGGTTTCTATTTTCATTAGCCTAGTTGCTTGGGTCACTTTTTATATTTATTTACCGCTTTTATCTACTTTTATTTATTGTTGTTCCTAGTTAGATTAACTACCATTATTCCACATTTTAGTTAATAATTTTGGTGAACTCGACCTTTGAATCCACTTTATGTCTAGGATTTATTCTCCTTTCGCCATGGCTCAATCTTATGAAGAGTTTACAAAAGTGCATCTTAAGGCCATTAATGAACATATTGTTGAACATCCACAAGATCTAGATTTACTTTTACATGTTTCTCGTGAGGAAGCTACTAATTTGGCAGAGCTCACTGCTTCCGCAGCCATACCCACCTTTGTTGCTACTAAAATTTCTACCATTCTTATTTCTTTCACTACTCCTACCAATCACTTCACACCACCCCCAATTTCTCATATCCAACAATTTTCATCCGTTGGTACTCAAGACCTAACTTCTCTTTATCAAGACCTTTAAGCTCAAATTCGTTAAGTTACAACAGCCACTTCACATGTGTCACCATCTTTAGATTCCACCTTGTTATTGCATACTTCATTCACACCTTCCATCTCCACTTATCTGCTTCCTCCTAGTTTTTTCACCCCTAAGCTTCCCATTTTCAATGGGCATGGTGACCTTCAGAACATCTTAGAGAATTTCATGTCACTTGTCTTGATTTTTCTTGATGACCATGTTCTTTTGGCTAAAATATTTCCTCGTAGTCTCCATGATTATGTGATACATTGGTTTTACGACCTACTGTTCACTCGGTAACTTCATTTACGCATCTGGTGATGCTTTTCTTACTCATTTTTCTATCAATATCAGCTCTAAGATTTCTTATGCTCAATTAGCACAACTGAAATAGGGACCTAATGAACACCTAACCAACTATGTTTTGAGATACAAAAATAATCTAGCTAAGATGTCTAATGTGCTAGTGGACTCGAACTTCAGGATTTGTTTATTCAGAGTCTCTTGCCGCCACTCCAGAAAGTGTTCTCTTTGAGACCTCTCCTCTTTTGACCAACTTTGTCACATTCTCAAGCTTCGTGAAACTAAACTCTTATCCATAGGAAAACTTAAGTATCAGAGCAAGCTTCCTTGTCCACTCATTTTCAAAATAAGGCACCATTCAAACCATTTGTAACTAAGCTTGTTGATGCCAAAGTTATTGTCAATGTAGTCACTACTCCTAAAGAGGTTCAATCACCACTACCTAGGCAAGCATTTACTAACTTTCTTATGGCCCCACATCTCATACTACAACAAATTCTTGAGAGCAATCTTATCACACTCCCTCCACCACTCAAATTAGATCCATCATGACCAAAAGGTAGGAATTACAATGAAAAATTTCGATGTGATTATCATAGATGTGTGGGACATTCTACAAATCAATGTTTCAAGCTCCGCATAATCATTCAAGATCTTATTGATAATAACAAGATTGAATTTTTGGAACCCACAGATTCTACACCAGTCAATGACAAGGGTAAACTCAAATTATTTAATAATAAATCCCAATAGCATGACAAGAAAGCATCTGACTCTTCTGCTAATCATACATATCATGCAATGCCTCCTCCTACATCAAGGGCTCTTGATTTCTTAGTTGCACATACGATGCTTCGCCACCGATCATCTCTTTCTCTAACCATGATTATCATGCAAATTTCACATCTAATCACTTACATATTAAGGCATCTGTTGATTTGGTCCCTATCAATAACACTGAGGTTGACCCATTATGGCCCATTAGTGCATGCTCTATGCCTCTCCTTAAGGCTATTAGTTATCCTCTATCATAAAAACAAACCCTTTGGTGTCATCCAACTACATGTTACGGTTGGTCCTGTTCTTTATACTTGTGCCTTTCCTTATTGGAAACATAGTTGATTTGTGTGACATGCTTCTCGGTCTCAGTTGGATTCGCAGTCCCAATCTATCATCTCTATGAATCACTTGCGACTTAAATTCATCCATAACAATTAGGTTATTTCTATTGATGGTGTCCCACCATCTACTCCATGGTTGTCATCTCCTCACACATTAGTTAGCACATTACCACCTACATAATCTAACACATCACACTCTATGTTGCTCAAAGCACAATCTACTCCTAGTTCACCTACTCGCACATTGTCTACATGACCTCACCACTCTGCTAGTCCTACACATAGGTATCAGGTCATTCCTAGGGCCGTTATTGCATCTAGACTTAAATCACCACCTCAGTTTATTCAACGTGGGTGTCCATCACCAATACATTTTTCTCTGACACAATCTTTATCATATATTCACCCATCGCATGCACATAGACTTCATTCACTAGTGTAGTGTCTATATTATATACCACCACTCTTAGAGCAGGTCATAACATTTAAACACCACATACATTGGATGGAGGACATTTGTCCTTCATTGTCATTGAATAGTTCATACATTCACGCACACTTGGGGGCATAACATATAACACATACCCCCTCCTCATATTCACATAGGATTATCTATCATATTTGCATTATTGTACATTCATATCCTCACATAAATATATTCATCACATGTTTTAATATTGTAATTATCTGATGACACACTCTTATGGTTTGGTTCACACTTGAATGTTGAGGGATACTTACTACACATGAACCCCACACACTGCACCATAGGTATTACACACTGTGTTTCTTCACATATTTCACGTCATATGTCTTACATCCTACATCATACACTCTACATTTAGTCTACATCATTACACATATACACATCATACATCATACTAGTTGGCATTATACATACATCACACTTTTAGGGTCTACATTATATACTTGCATTACACATTTATACACCACACATTGTCTATACACTATACTAGTATTCATCATACATATGTCACACTTTTATTTTCCACGAGTCTAGCACCACATACTACTCCTCCTACATACTACATTACGCACAACCTCACTTTCTTAGTTTATCTACACATATTAACTAGCACACTATACATTGCATTTTACACATCTTACACACCATATGGTTGCCTATTATAATCACACATACTACAAAATATTCTACGCACTACACTCACTACCCTATGACATAATCTAGTCCCTCGGTCCATACTTGAATGCCAAGGGTTTACCAATTAAATATACCTTATCATTCTTACATGTTTATCATTTGACATTCTATTATACGACATTACTAGATTAGTGACATACGCTTTAGGCTAAATGGTCACCTATCCCTTCATCTTGTAGTGGTATACGCTTTAGGCTACATCACCACTCCTTATATTCATCTAGTAGTGATAAACACATTAGGTTATATCATCACTCTTTCGATCATATTTTCATGATATATGATTTGGCTATAGGGGTCATGCACATACTTCATTTCTAGGTGCGTCTCATCAACACACACATACACACTCATCACAACGCTGCGTTAGATACAATATATATTTCGACCATTTCTTGATGATGCACTCTCATTTTTGGTTCATTCTTGACTACTGAGGGGGAAAACCAAATGAACCTCATTACATACATTTCCATTCACTCGGGGGCATGCGACTCCTATCATTCCATCTTGCATTCCATTCCATCCATCTACAACATATTGCATATCTTGGTTGTTTTTACTATCACTTGCATTTGCTTATATATGGCCACTTTATCACGCATGCTAGTTAGATCTATTATATGTCATTTATCTATACCATACACACATGCGCATTCATGCCTTTGTTTAGTTGTGATCACATATATAGGTATTTTTCACGCAGCACGGATGCTCACCTTCTACCCATCCTATATTGGTCCATGGGGAATCTACATTCATTTCTCACAAATGCTATTGTTTCATTGTACTTAGCACTTTACATTACTTGCTTATACACACTTTTGACATATGAGATATTTTTATAACATGTTAACGGATGATCCATGTGTAGCATTTGTTTACAAGACTATTTTCTTCTATGGCTATCTTTTTTTGTACTTTCTTGTTTTATTTACTCTTATATGTGGGCCTTGCCATTTATTTGGCATGCACACTTGTTTGTTGTATGATGACATGATGGACTTGTGTGTCTTGTGAATGTAGACACTAGTTTTTGGTATCGTTTCTCCCTTTCACCCCACATTTTCTCTCCTTCATTGGGCTTACCCCTAAATTTGAATATATCCCATTTCCTACCAAAACTACATATTGAATTAATCAATCTTAATTGGTTAATTGATCCCTTTTAAATACCTAAACCTCATTATCCAAATATTCCAATTAAGTCATATCACCCCACCTAATAATTAAATAATCCAAAACCACTCAAATCATAAACCCCACTCAATCAAATAAAATCCATTATTTCACCTAATCACTCAAATCATGTCCCCCACTCACTTAATCAGGGTTACTTTGTCAAACCTGAAAGAGGGTTCGAAAACCAAAACATGAGGATCATGAGGGATGACGTGCACATCAATGGACATGCGAACGACAACACAAAGAGATCTCGAAAGGAGCGAGCATCAACTGAATGTGCATGAAAAGATCTAAATCATGGGCGTAACCTTGTTACAATCAAAACTCTCTCAATGTCATAGATCCAAAGGGGTGTACATATAGGAGGTGTCGAGTAACCCCAAGTGCTGCAATCATGACAACTCGAGTGGAGAGGGGGAGTTATATTCCCAAAATAGAAGTGTAACTCCCAATGATGCATATGACGCATTGATGCGCTGACGCATAAGAGAATCTCATAATGACCCCTAAATGACATGTGGACCTATGATCTCACCTAAGTGAGATGACTCACCTAATGATGTGGAAAATAACACACACCAAAACCCCCTTTATCATAACTTAGGATGAGGTGGAAAGTCAGAAATGAGAAATGGGTCCGGCACAAAGCTTGATGAGGTACCCATGTACAAGAAACTCTCAAAAAGTGGAGTAAAAGGAGAAAACCTAGTGGGAAAACTCCCCCAAAAGAGAGACAAGTCCACTCTCTAATCTAAGAAAGATGCCAAGGATGGGTCTCGGCCACAGACAAGCCTGTAAAGGTACCCATGTACAAAGAGAAAATCTCTTAGAAAAAGAAGAAGAAGAGAGAAGAAGAGGGAGACGAGAGGAATGCAGAAGATGCCATGGATGGATCTGAACTCTGCAGCTCTAAGAGGTCTCCCAAAAGAATGTCGATCACGAGATCCTCTACCTCTAGACTGAAGAAGAGCCATCCACACCAAACTGTGTGCCTACCCTTAGGAAGGACAAAAATGACGTGTTGGAAGTCTACCCACTCCATGAAGGAAACCGAAGGTAGCAACATAAAGAACTCTGAGTCTGGTCCACAAAAGTGTGACATAGGTCTAGCAAGTGAGTGTAAAGGAACCGAAGGTAATGTCATGAGTGCAAAACTATCAGAGTATGAAGGGTGAACACCTGTAGAAAGGATGTCCAACTGATGTGAAGGAAAAAAACATCCCCATAACAAAAAAATGGATCCACAAGCAAGGGTGGATCAATGAAGGTCTCCGGATGTTAGGTTGTGGAGCCTGTTTTCATGTGTGAAAGTGTTGAAGACTATAGACTAAGAGTCTGTACACTTTTCATGTATCCTCGCGGGGTTCCAACTAACTCAAAGTTGAAGTTTGAGGATGTTGTAGGGGTGATTCTAAGCAAGGAAATGCGAAGAAAAAGCTCTGGGAATCTTCTACTTGTGGAATGCTTTTAAAGTGGAAACTAGAGGAGAGACAAGAATAGAGGAAACCGTGGAAAATCAAAAGATCGCAGCAAGGTCAAAATCCAAGAACAAGATTGTATCTTTGGAATTGTGGAAAGCTTGGGCATATAAAGAAGGACTGTTGGGAGCTTCGGGATAAGAAGAAACAACGGGGAAGAAAAAAGGGAGGCAAATGTGGCAACGGGTAATGTATGTCAAGATGATTTGATTCTTTCTTTGCACAATGTTACTAAATCTTGGGTTTTAGATTCAGGGGCTTCTTTCCATGCTTCTCCACATAGCCATTATTTTGTTGATTATGCTCAAGGGGATTTTGGGCATGTTTTCTTGGTGATGATGAGCCTTGCAAAGCATAGTTGGAAAAGGTTTTGTTCGAGTTAAGATGTAGAATGGGAATACATGGCTATTGAAGGATGTCGACATGTGCCTACATTAAGGAGAAACTTGATATCGACGGGGCAATTGGGAAGTGATGGTTGTCTTTGTGATATTTGACTAACTCTTGGAAGGTTACAAGGGTGCTCTTGTGGTGGCAAGAGGTAAGAAGGTTGGAACCTTGTATTTAACCACCGATAGTACTAATGATTGTAATCTTATAGCTTCGAGATGCGAGATACAACATTATGGCACTATAGGCTTGGTCATATGAGCCATAAGGGCATGAACATCATAAAGAAGAATTTTCCTGGATATACAGAAACAGGTTTGGATTTACGTGAGAATCGCATATATGAGAAACCGCGAGTAAGGTTTCTCAAGGTTGGACCTACAAAGAAAGAGAGTAAGTTAGAGTTGGTACATTCTGATGTGTGGGGACCGGCTTAGGTATCATCTCTTGGGGGTTCAAGTTATTATGTTACTTTTATTGATGATGCAACAAGGAAAGTTTGGGTTTATTGTATTAGAAACAAATCTGATGTATTTGACACTTTTGTTAAATGGAAAGCCTTGGTAGAGAATGAAACATGTCTTAAGCTAAAATGTCTCAGGTCAGATAATGGAGGGGAGTATTGCAGCAATGAATTTGATGATTATTGTTCTAAGAATGGAATCCGTAGGCAAAAAGGCGGTTCCAGAACTCCGTGAGAATGAGGTATCGAAAGGATGAACAGAACAATAATGGAACGTGCTAGGAGCATGAGGTTACATGCAAGACTGCCTCTTTCTTTTTGGGCAGAAGCGGTGAGCACAACTGTGTACTTGATAAACAGAGGACCCTCAAGTGCCTTGGATGGAGGCATACCTGAGGAGGCTTGGTCCGGTAAGAAAGTTGATTATTCATTTCTTAGAGTCTTTGGATGTGAGGTGTTTGTTCATATAGACAAGGATGATAGGACCAAGCTAGAGGCTAAATCAGAAAAATGTACTTTCATTGGTTATGGTGGTGATGAATTTGGATTTAAATGTTGGAGTATTAAGGACAAGAAAATCATTCGGTCTAGGGATGTGGTCTTTAATGAGAAAGTCATGTATAAGCAACAATTGTAGGAAAACAAGGAAGAATCCAAGAAAGAATATGCAGTGGTAGAGGATCTTTCGGATGGGAAAGTGACCCATGAATTAGTTCAGGAACCTACTCAACAGGAACCCCAAACTCCTACAGTGAGGAGGTCTTCTAGGGTAAGAAAAGAACCTAAACGTTTTCTCCTTCTCTTTATTATTTATTACTCACTGATAGTGGAGAGCCAGAGAGCTTTGATGAAGCAATGCAGGTAGATGCCAGTAAGAAGTGGGAGCAAGCCATGGATGAGGAGCATAAGTCTCTCATGGAGAACCAGACTTGGGATTTGGTGAATCTACCGGAAGGAAAAAGAGCATTGCAGAACAAGTGGGTGTACAGAGTTAAAGATGAAGAAGGAGGAAAGAAAAGATATAAGGCCCGGTTAGTGGTCAAGGGGTTTGCACATAAACAAGGTATAGATTTTGATGAGATTTTTCTCCTGTAGTAAAAATGACTTCTATCAAAACTGTTCTTGGAATAGTAGCGTGAGAAGACTTGCACTTAGAACAGTTAATGTAAAGACCGCATTTCTCCATGGTGATTTGGAGGAAGAGCTATATATGCAAAGAGAGCTTGAAGGATATGAAGTCAAAGGTAAAGAGGAGATGGTGTGTAAAGGCGAAGAAGAGCTTGTATGGCCTGAAACAAGCTCCACGTCAATGGTATAAGAAATTTGATAGCTTCATGATGGAGCAAGGTTATATCAGATGTCATTTTGACCATTGTGTGTATACAAAGAAATTTGAGGATGGAAGTTATATTATCCTGTGTTTGTATGTTGATGACATGTTGGTTGCAGGTAAAAACATGTAGGAAATAAAAGTACTCAAGAAGCAGCTAAGTGAATCCTTTGCTATGAAGGATTTGGGTGCAGCCAAACAAATCCTTGGTATGAGGATATCTCGGGATAGGAAGGAATGGAAGTTGACTTTATCTCAGGAAGAGTACATTAAGAAGGTCTTGGAGAGGTTTAATATGCAGGATGCTAAACCGGTTGGGACTCCTTTGGTAGGCCATTTCAAGTTATCAAAGGAGCAATGTCCCAAGACAGAGCAGGAGAGGAACCAAATGTTCAAGGTACCTTACTCATCAGTAGTTGGTAGTTTGATGTATGCTATGGTGTGCACTAGGCCTGATATTTCCCATGCAGTGGGAGCTGTGAGTAGATTTATGAGTGATCCAGGTAAAGAGCATTGGCAAGAAGTAAAGTGGATCCTTCGGTATTTGAGAGGGACCATGGGGACAATTTTGTGCTATAGTGGATCAGACACCACTTTACGTGGTTATGTAGATTCAGACATGGCTGGAGATGTAGACAACAGGAGGAGCACGATATGTTATATTTACACTGTAGGTGGGACAACAAAGTGAGCTGGATTTCATGAGTACAAAAGTTGGTGGCTTTGTCAACCATGGAGGCTGAGTATGTTGCTGCCACAGAGGCAAGCAAAGAGATGATTTGGTTACAACAATTGCTTGAGGAGTTGGGGCATAAGCAGGAGGAATGTAAGCTGCATAGTGATAGTCAGAGTGCTATACACCTAGCTAAGAACTCTGCTTTCCACTCTAGGAAAAAGCATATATAGTTAAGGTATCATTTCATCAAGACAGCTTTGGAGGAAGAGAAGTTAAAGTTGGAGAAGATTCATACCAGTCAGAATCTTGCAGACATGATGACCAAGGTGGTCACAAGGGAAAAACTAAAGTTGTGTTCACTTTGGTTGGTCTTCACAGAAACTAGTGAAGGGTTGAGAAGCTTGCTCAGAGGAAAACTAGTCTCCAAGTGGGAGATTGTTAGGTTGTGGAGCCTATTTTCATGTGTGAAAGTGTTGAAGACTGTACACTAAGAGTACTGTACACTTTTCATGTATCCTTGCCGGGGTTTGGGGCGCAGCCCCGAATTTTTTTTTAGGCGTAAATTTTTTGGCCTCGAAAAATTGCACCCGAAATATCGGGAAATGTGCTTTTCTCATATGGGCGATATTTTTGACCCATAGGTTTATGGGATGGGTTTTGCCCATGGTTTTGATACCCATGGTTTTGTAAAACTGCTTAAGTAGTTGTTTATTTATATGGTCTTATGCATATGATAGATGTACAAGCAAATGTATTGTAGATGTGTTTTGAATTCGGTTGCCAGAATTTCAGTAGAGTTTGTTGAGCATAGCTCCAAACGGATCTCAGGTATTGTATTGAGAGAGCGGTGGCTTGTAATAAAATCTGAGCAAGTGATTCTTGGTGGACGTAGCCCAAATTGGGTGAACCACGTTAAATATTGTCTCTTTGTGTTGTGTTATTTTATTCGCAATTTTATTTGAGATCCGTAATGATTTCGCATATTAGTTTCTACTGTTGCGATTCTGTGAGGGATTATTCCACATATTTTATCCCTTATTTCCTAACACGAGAAAAGTGGAAGTGGTAAGTGTCCTAATAGGGCCACTCCCAACAATGGAGATGATGAAATCCTCTAAAATACCTGTAGATGGATTAGGAACCCGTAGTGCATCACAAGTGGACTCTATAAAAAGAAGACAAAGGTCAAGCGAGATACTCGTCCCAATGAGGGGGCTCAACAAATAGAATAGAGATGTCAGATAGGTATGAGTCATCCAATGAAGGTAGAGGAGTGAAAGGAGCCTTGCACATTGGAAGTGGAAAGGAGGCTGGTGTAATGACTATATGAGGCTGAGAAGGAGACTGCTCAATATCTGATGAGATGTGGGATGTGACAACACTCTTTGGGATAGTGAGAGAAGGGGAGAAGAGTCCTCTGTATTACTCTCAACATTAGAACTGGGTGCAAAATCCTTGTCATTAGAAGTAGAACCAAGCAATTCCGTGTTAGTGGAACTGTCATCACATGAAGAAATAGAGGAGACAACTGAATCATCAACAACAAAAATGGCGGCAGTATGTGAAGGGTCTTCATAGAGGGTCTGAAGAATGCTCTAGACACGGTGGGGTGGATCTGAATCTGCCACGTGAAACCAGAGAGATTTAGAGACATGCATCATCAAGTGACCAAAATCATGGTCGCAAGTGTCAAGAAAGTCCTCCAGACATTGATGATCACTAGGTGCAGGAATTGGCCCAAGTAAGAAGGGTGAAAGACCCTCATAGGCAAAGTAGCGTTCCATGGAATCACACCATGTTGAATAGTTATCTCTCCCAATAAGAAGTGATGGAGGCTATAAGGTGATCCTATGAAACTCAAGTCTAGAAAGAGCACCCTGCATGATGCGTAAGTAAGAAGTGCAAGGTGCACAAAAGCAAGACACCAAACTCGACCGATAATGCGTCTACGTTTGAAAACCCAAGAGTACTAGTGAACCCCCTGAATGTGACACTTTATAAAGTAGTGTGTTTACAAAACTGACAATTTCATCATGTAATGTGTGAAAAATCATGTAACTTTGACTAAAGAAGCGCTAAAAAATGAGTAGCGAGTCAAAAGTTATAGCAGAAATATGATTCCCGGAACTGACGGAAAATGCCAATAAAATTTGCAAACTGATTAAAAAGGTTCCTAAAATGGGTGCAAAGGGTGTTGTGTGGGTACTAGTTGGAAATGGCATCAAATTTCAAGTAGGGTTTATTTTTCTTGTGAGGGGGATTAGCCTCTTGCCAACCTCGGACCTCGCCTCCATCTTCGACACACGTAGGAAGGGCATAATTACAAGCAAATTAGAGCCTTAAAAATTATTACAATGCCATAATGAATGTTTTTATCCTTAAAACATAAAAAACTAGATTGTTTTAACCACCAAACAAGTTCTAAAAGGAATGGGCCTAGCTGAGGTGTCAAGCCATGGATGCACCGAGATGATGGGGAGTTCCTATGACACGTATCTCGCATAGGGTAGGTGAGTGAATATTGTTGATGGAGTGGACAGGTTGAGTGCACAAAACTCATGAAGTAACCATTGGAATGCCAGAAATGTGGGTTGGATGAGCAATGTGTCGAGAGGTTTGAGAGACACAACAAGATAAGCATCGACGTAACTATTAATCGATGGAAGCACGGAAGTAGGTCGTAGCAACATGTGTGAAATGGTCGGCGATGCATAGTCCAATGGAGATGGGGAATCCAATGCACAACACATGTAAGAAAGATCAGGGAAGCTCCAACAATGAGCTTACAAATCAAGGGAGAGAGCTTGACATGACATCAAGGAGGTAAAGCCAATGTAGTAGCATGGTGATCCAACACGAGAAGACCAAAGCGGAACCGAGTGTGGAAGACATGGTCGAAGAGCCGAAAAATGCAGGTTGAGATGATCAAACAACAAGCCCGATGTGAATCTCAAGTCTGTTCAAATGGTCGAACCAAATCAATGAAGGTCAAAGTGGATGTAGAGGAACACTAAACAAAGAACGAGGCGTAACAATTGCGCAAGACCGAGTCAAGTGAACCAAACAAGAGAGAAACGAAAACTCGGGGAGTTGAGCCGATTAAGAGAAGTGACAGGTAAGCATGTAGAGAGCTAATCATGAGAAAGGGAGCCCAAACACTCACAACACAAGTGAGGCATGAGTCAAGGGAGCTAGGGTGCGGATGCAATAGAACTCACAAAGGCATGAATGGAGCAAGAATCCAAAACAATACATGAGCTGTCAAAGACGAGCTGAAACGAGCATCGAGCTACCCGACCGAGTCACAAGTGGAAAGGGGTGAGCAGGTAGACTATAGCTCAAAGTGAAAAACAAGACAACACTAAACTCTGAAATCTACAACCCGTGAACCTGAAATGCACCCCGAAACACATAGAAAATGCATGCGAGATCCGGGAGAACTCGAAACCACGAACCAAAAATCATGAACCACAAACCCACGAACAAAGGTATACCACCCGAAATCAATGAAAGAAGAGCATGATTGGAATATCCATTACAACACACATAACGAGAAATGGATATCACACTAGAAGCTGAAAACACACACATAAACGCTAAAGAGTGTATGGATCCATAAGATCATCTCGATACCATGAAAGAGGGTTTGAAACCCAAAACATGAGGATCACGAGGGACGACGTGCACATCAATAGACGTGCGAACGATAGGGCAAATAGATCTCGAAGGAGCAAGCATCAACCGAATGTACATGCAAAGATTTGAAACATGGGAAGAGCCTCATTACAATCCACAAACTCTCTCAATCTCATAGATCCAAAGGGGTGTACATACAAGAGGTGTTGAGTAACACTCAGTGTTGCAATCATGACAACTCGAGGGAGATGGGGAGTTAAATTCTCAGAATAGAAGTGTAACTCCCAATAACGCATATGACACATTGATGCACTGACGCGTAAGAGAATCTCATAATGACCCCTAAATGACATGTGGACCTATGATCTCACCTAAGTGAGATGACTCACCCAATGATGTGGAAAATAACACACACCAACAAAACCTATGTTACCTAATAACCCCTAATCTAATCCCATCTCTAGGCTATAAATACATGCCTTCCCCCCTCTTTCAAATAGGTTTTGAAGTTTTAAGTTTTAAGTTCATAAGAGTGTTGAGGTTTTTACTTTTTTAAAGTTTTAGAAATAAGAACTTTTAGAAACAATAAGTTTGAAGCAAGTTAGAAGTAAGTTTTGAAGTCAAGGAAAACCTCTGCCATTATAGCTCTCCACTATAGAAGCCTCCCCCTTCATTTTGAACAAGTAAGAAAGGATAACGAATTGCTAATATTATAGATTCTCTCATATCATCCTCATGCTGCTCTTATGATGCCACTTATGGCACCATAATGTCATCCACATGCCCTTGAAGTACCCTCATCATCCCATTTACTTGGCATATTGTGTTCCTCTGCTTCTGCATGCTATCTACAGATTCATCATTTATTTATATCTTTCTAGACACGGGGTTGACATCCTCCAAGGGAGTTAACAACCTCTTGGAATCGACATTGTTTGGGTATCCCCCACATATATCTATCTAATCATATCTATTTTAGTTTTGTAGACATTATCACAGATCCATCTACATCCACATCCAAGGCTCTTTAAACCCTCCATATTTTGAGGTCGCTGGTGGCTTTCAATATCAATGCATTTTCTTGTACGAGAATGAGGTTTCATGTACAACATTCTGGCAAGCCCAATGGGACCAGACCCAAGATATGGTCATTTTTATTACTTTACTCGTCTTGTGGAGGTGTTGTGCAACGTATAATTTCTATCCTTATTCATGGTTGTCGTCCATTTACATATCTTGTGAATATGTCATTTTTAGGTTTACTTGCTTCACAGGATTTATTGTTGTCTATGTTCATGTGGTGTGGTGCTTATATTTAGTCATTTATGCCATCTTTGAGGTAAGTGATTTTGTTGTTTTCAACAGGTTTGCATTTGGTGGTTCATAGTAATTTGTCTTTGGTTTATGGTAGTTTAGTTTTTATTTGGTTTATAATTAGTATAGAGTCTTATTTTTATGATTATTAAATAATAATAATAAATAAATAAAAATCAAACAAAAAAATATTTAAAATATATTTTATCCTAAAGCTACCCATCAACCCCCTAATCTCATTTCCCACCCAATTATTTCGGCTCACCGGTGAGCTACTTCCTCCACAACCACTCACCCACATCCCTACCTATCTACCCGAACCCATCTTCCTCCTCTCCCCAAGCTACTTTCCTCTCACCTACGAGCTCCTACTTTCCCAACTACTTGTCACCACCTCCCTCCTCACACAAATTATCCCGATCAATTCCATCCCCTTTCCAAGACACAAGAATTCTATCGACTTCCCACGTCACACCTATCCCACATATCTTACTCCTTTCCTCTTGATCGAGCCACTTGGATCCACACAAACAATTCCCATGCTCAATAAACAACTCCCCTAACTCATCTCTTTGACCGAGTCATCCATCTCCCTTCCACCCGATTCAACACGACCCCAACTCGACTCACACCCAACTCATTCCCTCCCCTAACTTGGCTCCCGGGCCAATCCATCCTCACCTTCGACCTAACATCTTTACCTATTTCCAACCCCCACCCTCTTGACTCCACACAACTCCCGAGATCTCTCCTCATATCCCGACCCGCTCTACCCCGTGTCTCCCCAACTCGGCTCCTCGGCGGAGCATCCCGCCTCCTCAAGAAACTCCATTTCCTTCCGAGCCACGCACCTACCCACCAACCTCTCTCCCGAGCTCACATCTTCCTCTCCCAATGAGCTCAAATCCAATCCTTTCTCTCGAGCTACTCACCTCCTCCGCCCATCCATCTATGAGTAACCATACTCCAATTTTCTCCATTCTCTCGCTACTAGGCTATCAAGTTTTGTCTCCTTCTCCAGATTAAATCTCCAAACCGAAACTTGTCAAGAGCTTCCTGATTTCATTATGTCGAATGTTCTTCAAGAGGATTAAAATAAATTTTACCCTTAAACAAATCTAGGCCCTCGGAATAATGCCTAAACGTGAGGGTAAATCATGTAAGCCTATGGTTGGTATATCTAGGCCATTAGTGAAAACTTTTCCAATAACAGCTCCACCGATCAAAACAATGCTTGATTTAGGGAATATTTTCCATCGTATGTTTGTCCCATTATCTCAATTTCCATTAGCTGATCCACAGGGGATATAAATCGATACTCATAAATAAACAAAAAAATTGAAATAAAAACTTTATGTAATCTACGCGAATCTCTCAACCAAAACACATCCCAACATTCGACACCTAAGCTAAACCGACACGCAGACCGACCCATGTGGACCTCCATCAGGAAGGGGATCAATTTCGTTGTTTGAATAACCAACCAAATCTCACATAGTGTCTTCCTTAATCTAGTGGGGGGGCTATTACATTGTTCCACATACATGGACAACCATGATTAAAAAAACTTTTCATAAGGCATAACCAACAATGTGATCGGTGGCTCGACCATGTATAGCCCTTTTATCGGGCACCGAGTTGTTTTTGCTTGCTCTACTTCAACACTCACCAAATAGACCGCCAACAAAGACAAGGCAAAAGTTTTGCAAACAAAAAACAAAAACTTCTCCCCTAAATTTCATCTTAGGTTTCATTGTGTCATTTTATGTTTAACATAATGCTTTGACTCATAATTTGAATAGTATTTTGCTAAGTTTGCATAGTTTTATTTTGAAGTAATATGTTCATATGCGCCATTTTAGGTTAACTTAGGTAGACGGTCGGTTTTGCATAAGTATTCTCCTTATTAACTTTTTATTTCAAACTTATGTTATGTTAGTTTTAATCGGATTTACTTAAATGACTTCTAATTAATTTAAACAATGTTTTCTTTTAGCCACTTACTAATTTTTTTCATTCGTCACTTATATTATCCTAGTTAATTAATTTAGTTAACGTTTTTCGGATTAGTTAGTTTTTAATTCATAATTAGCTCGCGTCGCTTATTTACTCTAATTGAATTCCAATGATGCACTACAATTTTTATTAACTCATTAGATTAATTATTTTTATTTTTATTTTTATTTTCTACAAAGGCACTTTTTGTAAACAAAATATTTATGACATTTATATCATTTTTTAAACCACATCAACTAATTACATTTATTTTCTTTTACATGTGAAATCTAAAAACTTCACGAAGTTGCAATCGTAACATTACGCTATCAAAGATCAATTGTTAAACCATAAACATGCTACAAGTCTCCTTTCACCGACCCTATCTACAATTGTGCATGGTGTAATTTTAGGGAACCTAGACATTCCTGGTCACTGATCATCACTTTCAAATACATCATTATCACGTGTAATCAAATAACAGAGGAAAGCATTCTCCATGGTACCCAAATGTTCCGGTCACCGATCATCACTTTCAAATACGTCATTAACACGTACAATCAAATAACAGGGGAAATCATTCTTCAGGTATTCCTCATTTTTTCCCTATTTTATCCTTTCTGCATTGTAATTTCCCTTTCCTGGGTGATTGTCTGCATCAAACTTCACATTTTGAATTTGGTATAAAAATAACCACATGCATCATGTTTGCTCACATAGCCTAAATAGGGTTTAATCTTCTACATCTCACATTACCACACACTACCTGAAACATCACAAATAAATCAACACATCAAAATATTCCTCTCACCTGGTTCACTAATTGGGATCGGATCACCCGATAGGAAACCTGCTTTTAGACATTTCCTTTCCATAACTACAAGAAACCATCCTTAGACTCGCCATTCCTTAGGCACCTTGTTATCCACTTTTCTTTTCACATTCTCTAAATTAATCATGACGATAAAAAAATTCTTGCTTGATTTGTTTGTTAAAAAATTTCATAAAAATGTTTATCTATTTCATGCCTATTGTCACTCTCTCTCTCTCAAGTCGAAACAACACAACAATCTACTCCATCCAATGATGTCACTCCCTGTAATGATATTTCCAAACAAGATTCTACACTTGAGACCATAACTTCGGTTACTTAACCCCTTGTCTCCATGACCTTGCTTCATGAGAACCATGTCATCCAAAATCATCCCTATCTTGAAACCAATCCTCGTATCTCTCGTCATTGTAACATTTCTAGATCAACTCCATCTCCGAATCCTTTAGTAACTCTTGGACCTCCTTCTTACCCCATTTATAAATTCTTATTTTGTAAACCCCCCACAATATCTCAATCTTATCAGTCTACTCAATTGGTTGATCCTACTCCACCCATGTTAGTTCATACTAATTCTATCTCTAATCCGGTTGTTGTTATCACTAGTATGCCCATTAAACAATCTCAACCTCTTAATACTTACATTCCTACCCACCATATACTCTAACCATCTCAATATCGTAACACTCATATCCCCACTTATCACTTACCACAACAACCTACCCAAATTCAACAAACACATCATGTCCCTATTGCTCAACATCAACCTATGCAACAATCTCAACCTATGACACATGTTAATTCTTATCAAACAATATCCCAAACACTCACACATCCAAAAATTAATAAACAGTCTTATCAAATGATCCCGCAAACACCCCACCCATAAATTTATCAACTACCTTATCAAACGATTCCCCAAATACCCACACATCCAAAAATGTATCATCTACCTTATCAAGCTACATTTCATACCACACAACCAATCCAATCTCAACCTAACATCACGTCAAACAATCCTATTCATGCTTTGATGAATAGGTTGGCCAATTTAGAAACTGCTACCTTGGAACCCAAGGTTACTTTATCCTACGAACAAATCAGAACGAACTCGGTCATCCATCAGTTCCTATCAAACCTTACCCTCCTCATTACGAGCTTCTCGAGTTTCTTAATTTCAATAACAAGGAATATCCCCAACAACATCTTCGCGCATTTAAACATGCATATTATCTTATTGTACATGATCGATACTTACTGCTTCACACTTTCCCCATGTCCTTGTCCATTCCCGCATTGGACTGGTACAACAGTATCCCGCGATATTCTATATTCTCATTCCCCCAACACACACAATTGTTTTTTGAACACTTTTCAATTAACATTGAGTATAAAATCACTATCAATGATTCTATATGCGTGATGTTGCAGTGCGGATGGATTTGAGGAGAGAGATGGCTCATGAAGGATTTGGAGCTCAAGTAGAGGACATGGAGCGCAGCATTAGAACTCCCCATCTAGGAAAGCATGACAAGGAACGATCCTCGGCCTCACAAGGAAGCGTGCCAACAGAGATGACCTGGGCCGCGGGTGTGCATATGAATCCACCTAGTAACCTAGCCCTTGCACTTGGTTTTCTAGTATCTAGTACGACAAGTAATCAACAAGAAATTTTGGGAAGTAAGAGAGCAAGTACATCAATGGCAGGGAAGACGAATTCATTGTTATTTAGAGGTGTGTTTTCAAGGCGCATTGTCTGCACAAAATATGAGCGCACCAAATATTGGATTCACTTCGGAAGTGGAACTACTTCACAAACCGTAGGGGTTCAGTATAGTAATACTGTCAAAGCACATGGGAGTACATCTACATGACCTATTCTAGCTATAGGTTCAGGATTAGGAGGCATGGGAAGTTCTGGTTCAGGTAGATCTGGAGGTTCTGGAGGCATGGGGAACATTGGAAGTTCTAGATTAGGTGGGCAAGGTCCGCACCAACCCCATAATATTTATATGGAAATGTCTCTTCATCTTCCAAAGTATAGGGGAATAGAAGATGCTGCTAAACATGTGCATATGTGTGAAATATTGTGGCGCGTAAAAGGAATCACAGCTTCTGAGTGTAGGGCAAGCCAATTTGCTACTACATTACAAGGGCACGCACACAACTGGTATAAAAAGTTTGACCCTGATTAGACTTGTGTGGATTATGTAGCATTGAAGGATGCGTTCTTAAAAGAGTTTCATATCCTTGAATTTGAGCATAAGAGTATAAGTGCACTCAAGGATATTAAGCAAGGCACTACTGAAAGTGTGCGTGAGTATGATGCCCATTTTAAAACACTTCTGTCTAAACTTTCTTATGATATTCACGCAAGCCAACATGCACAATGGTTTTTTGGGGGATTGATTACACCATTTAGGAGGGCATTGTCACATAAGACATATACTGATTTGCGCGAGGCATTGGAAGCAGCCCTATGTGTTGAGGCAATTGGGAGTATTGACACTGGCGTTAGCCCATTCTTAGAGGCATAGATTGTAGCTATGGAAAAATAACTAGAGAAATTATCAGCGAATTCAGCCCATGAAATGCACTCAGAATTTGGTGTATAGATTGTGAAGTAGAGGGTCACACAAAGGATAGTTTTCCTCACAGAATAGTACACTCATTCATTGATGGATTGTGAGATATGCCACTTAAACCATGATGCTAGCCACTACCCATTATTACAATGCATGATAAGGAAGAACGTTTCAAGCTACTGTAAAATATGTAGGTCCACAACTCATGACACGAAGGACTGCCGAATGATTGGATAGATCCATGATGCTATAGATATTGGTGTACAGCAGATAGGAGTTTTAGATAACTCTAAAGGAAAGAATGAGCATCAGGACCGAGAGCACAATTAGGCACGCTATGATCGGAATGAGGGGCATTTTGAAGGTATCCATGGCAAAGGTCGAGGATACCATGGTGGATTCAGAGGACAAGGCCGTGGTGGTGGAAGAAGTGAGTTTCCTCATGGAACATGTTATACATGCAGATCTCTTGACCACTATAGGCGCGAATGTCCTTAGAATATTACATTTTCTTTCTACAGAAAGAACCATAGCTATGAAGAGTACCTAGAATTATATGAGCATCTGAGTAAGTAACATAATCAAGAAAATAAAGGCACTGGGATGGTTAGGATACAACACATTATGGACAATCAATGGATGCCTAAAATAGAAACAGAGTCTGATGCACTAAAAGTGAGGATCACAACCCATGCTGAGGCAGTACATGCCAGGGAGGTATTACAATAACAACCCACTATCACTAAGGATGAGGTTCTTCATGCACGGTACCCAAATCCTACCTATTAGAAGAAGGTTTATCAGGATACCATGGAAGTGCTAAGGAATCTTCAAGGTGAGATACAATATTTAAAGGAGTAGAAGAAAGTTTTAGAGATGGTCCAAACTGATATAAATGACTTAAGAGAAGTTTGAAAAATGTTGCACTAGGAGAACATCATTCCATTGTTAGGAAGTTGGTTGAAAGGGAACACTCCGCACGCAAGTATTGAGACCAAATGATAGATCCTACATGAAAATATCCCTTCTCATATCCTGGATTATGAAAAGGAAATCACTCTAAATGCTATTGTGGATGGGTGGCTATTGAGTAATATACTAATTGATACAGGTGTAGAAGTCAATGTTCTTACCTTGGATGCATGGGTAAAAGGGGAGACCCCCATTGCAACCATCCTCTAATGTATTATTCATGGATAATCAGACTAAGGCCACTCCCGTAGGAGTTTTAAAAGATGCATCCATTACCATACAAGGAGCCAAGTTCACTGGAGACTTTGAATTTTTAGCACTGACAAAATTAGATAGCTTCCCAGCTCTACTAGGGTGTCCTTGGTGCTATGCAAATAATGTTGATCTTTGGTTCAACAAGGGCTATATCAGTTTTGAAAATAAAGAGGAAAGGGTCATTATCCCTTTGACAGATGGAAAGTCTGCGCCTTATGTTGAGCCTTTAAGTGAAGAAGATCTAAATAGGATTTATGTACATGCCATCTGAGATCCAGAGATGATTGAACCAACTAAAGAAGGACTAATTCAGTGGGAGGATACACAGTTTATTAGTGATACTACAAGTGTTGCTTGTGATAATTGGGCTCACAACACTTATGAGTTGGTAGGGCATGAAGTAAAGAGCATATTCCCTCGAGGCACAAAACCGCGTTATGTCAGGAGGATAGGTAATAACTTGGTACCTTGTTACATAAGAGAAGGGAATCCCATGGTATTCCTATGTACCATGGAAGAAAAATGGATAGACCCACTGGAGAGGATAAATATGCTAGCATATACACTACGTGGGATAACAACATGCTGGTGGGTGGTCCACAGGGATAATCTAGTCAAATGGGATGAAATTGGGGTTTCTCTTACTACTAGGTTCTTTAGGAGCAATGCACCTACACAAATATGCAATTATCACGGTGATCAACCTGTTCAACACCATGTTCAGAAGTGTGAGAGACTCTGGATAGAAGGGAAGGAATATTTACCACCTTCACTATGGGTGCATTGGTTTTATTCCACTTTACAAGGCTACGCATGTGCTTGGTATGTATATGTAGAACTCGAATAGAGAAGCGGAAATCAACATAATTTAATTGCGAAATGGACCGGATGTTTGACTTCTTCTCTACAAAACCTCTCAGTAGAAGAAGCATTGAAATTTATCAAGTGCTTAACTATGGGGGATAGTGCCAAAGCCGAAGAACTCCTCTAGGAATTATTAGATAAAGAGGACTCAGGAGCGCGTCTTGATAAAGAACCAGGGGCCGATGCAACATTACTTCAACATGCTTGCCTTGTGAAAGAGAGGAAAATGGTCTACCTAGTGGATGATGAAGAAGTAGATAATTTAGATGTAAACCATTCAACAGGAAGTCATGAGGTATTTGAAAGTGCAGATAGGACCACGCGCGCATATCATGAACCTATGAAGACAAAGCGGGTGAATATTAGAATAGAGACTGAGCCTAAGGAAGCCATAATTGGAGACTATTGGTCAGAATTTGAAGTGACCAAAATCATAGAGTTATTAAGGGACTACCAGGACCTATTTCCTAGGGGGTACCCTGAACTCAAAGGCGTGCATGAATCGTTAGGGGAGATGAGGATAAAGCTTAAAGAGGGTGCACACTTGTTAAAAAGAGGCCTTACAGAATGAACCCCAATTTGTGTGAAAAGGTCAAAGAAGAGATTGATAACATGTTGAAGTCCTGGAATTGTCAAGCCCCTCGATGAGTCAGAATGGGTTAGTCCAATGGTGATCAATATCAAGAAGGATGGAAGGATTAGAATATGTGTGGACTACAGGGAGTTGAATGCTGCATGTGTAATAGATCCATTCCCTACACCATTTACTGAGGAAATACTAGAAGGAGTTGTAGGGCGTGAAATATATTCATTTACAAATGGGTTCTTTGGGTATCATCAGGTTAGGATTACACAGGAGGATCATGAAAAAACTACATTTACTACTAAATGGGGTAGCTTTGCCTATACTATCATTCCTTTTGGTATGAAAAATACACTTGTTGTATTTTCACGCATAGTTGTCCAAGCGTTCAAGGAATTTATTCACAACTTCTTACATGTATATTTAGACGATTGGATAGTGTATGGATTAGTTAAGGACCACTGTGACAATCTGCACTTAATGTTTGAATGGTGTAGGTAGTTGAGTATCTCTTTGAACATCAAGAAGTGCATATTTGCTACACCATTTGGGATAATTTTAGGACACATAATCTACAAGGAGGGTTTGTTAGTTGACCCAGCGAAGGTTGCAGTCATTATAGGCCTAGGGGAGCCTACCAGTCAAAGTGAGGTGCATGGATTTTTGGGACATACAGGATATTATAGAAAATTTATCAAAGGCTATGCCAAAGTTTCCACACCCTTAGAAGAGTTATTGAAAGGGAAAGGTATGTTCTACTGGGAGAAAAAAGAAGAAGGCACATTCAAGACATTAAAGGAGAAACTTACTACCATGCCTATTCTGTATTTTCCTTCGTGGGAAAAACCATTTCATGTACATGTTGATGCCTCTAGCACGGCCATTGGCACGGTGTTGGCTCAACCTAGAGAAGGTATTTTATATCATCCTATCTATTTTGCTAGTAGAAAGTTGACTCCTACAAAACAAAATTACACAACTACAGAGTGCGAAACTTTGTCAATGATCTATGCATTGCATAAATTTTGCCAGTACCTACTAGCTACTTTGTTAGGAAATCTATGTTAGTGTTTTCATGTGATGAGTAAATAATAATTACGTGAGTAATTATTATCTTGTAAATGGTTAGTAGTTAATAATATTATTGTTATATTAACAATAATATATATTAGTTTGGAGTTGTTTTAACAACTTATGTAATTTGAGTTGTGCATTGTTACGTGAGTAACAATCACATCTAAATAGATATTTGGGGGTTAGTAGGTTGAACAAACTCCTCATTTGTAGGAGTGATATTTCATATATATTTGTATGTCCCGTATGAATGTGTAGTGAGAAATAATAGAGAAGATATTATATAATTGTGTTTATTATTATTGTTATCTCTATGTAGATCTGGTTTATCTATGCATCAGCTACACCATTCATCTTTATACTGAGATCACATGGCATTGAAGTATTTGGTCAATAAGCCTATTTTACAAGGTCGCATATGTCAATGGGTGCTCTTATTTCAAGATTTTGATTTCACAATTGTGGTAAAATAAGGAAAAAGTAATTCTGGACCAGACCATTTATCAAGAATACAGTCAAGAGAAGAAGCATAGGCAATTGAGGATACCATGCCAGATGAAAAATTATACAAGTTACAACATGTGCCATCAAAACTAGAGGACATTGCTGTATTTTTACACACAGGGATGGCACCAGAAGGAATGAAATCATTGGAGAAGAAACAACTTGTTATACGCGTTGCACCTTATATATTAATTAGTGGTGACTTGTACAAAATGGGCCAAGATGAAATATTGTGCCATTGTGTATTAGAACATGAGCGCACGAGCATTATGGAAGAAGCCCATGGTGGAATTGTAGGAGGCCACTATGCAAGTGATTCCATAGTGCATAATATTCTACTTGTTGGATTATGGTGGGAGACCCTCTATAAAGATTATAAGGAATTTTGTAACGCATGTGCTCATTGTCAACGTCTTGGAAGACTAGGTTAGTGAGATGAAATGCCCTCGACACCTATTGCTAGTGTAGAACCATTTGAGAAAAAGGCTATAGATTTTGTGGGTCCTATTTCACTAGCTTGCGCATAAAACTAGATCACGCTACATTATCACACTGCATGCCCTACTATCGACACACGGTGGGAAAAAGTAACACCTACCAAGGATCAGTATAATGGTTGCAATAAAGCTCGGTTTATATGGGAACATATTACTAAAAGGTATGGATTTAATTTGAGTTTGACTAGTGATAGGGGTACACATTTTCTTAATGAGATAATCAAAATTTTATTGGATGAGTTCATGATTGCACACCATAAGACTATACCCTATCATCCTTAGGAAAATGGAACTATTGAGGCTTTTAACAAAATTTTGAGCCACACATTGACAAAAATATGTGATATTGGAAGAAAGGATTAGGATGATAAAGTATTTGTAGTACTTTGGGCATATAGAACAACATATAAAAGGTTGAACAAAGCCACACCATTTCAATTAGTGTTTGGCATGGAAGCTATTCTTCCTATGGAGTTTATGTTACCTTCTTTGCATATTGGTATTTGGAGGTCTAGCGGATAAGTAATCTTTAGAAGAACGGATTGAAAAGATAATTCAGCTGGATGAGTGACGAGCCATAGCACGTTGGAGTTAGAAGCAAGAAAATTCCAGGCAAAAAGCATGGCATGATAGAAACATAAGGGATAAGAAGTTTGAGATTGGACAAATGGTACTTCTCTATGACTCTAAGTTCTTGTGCCATCTAGGAAAACTTAAGGTACATTGGTTAGGGCTGTATGTTATCACTTACATCCTTGAAACAAGCACTTGCCAATTAGAAGCACTTGATGGAACACGACTACCCGGTTACTTCAACGGGAGTAGGCTGAAGCCCTACTATAAATAAGTCTTCTTGGTGTTTGTAATAAGGCAGTATTGCCATTTAGATTAGGTTTTCAATTTTGTAATTCCTTAATGTGTTTCCTTCTTTGTCACTATGCTTTTTCAATTTAGTGGGTGTGTTGTGAAATAATTGTGTTTGCGCACATGAAGCTAATTAATATATGAAGTATGTTTATGTGTAGAGGACTACACATACTTTTAGTGTGGGGTGGTTGTCAATATCTAGGTACAATATTATGGGAATTGAAAGGTGAAAGGAATAAGCTGCTATAGGTGCTCTTCAATTCAAAGGATTGCCTCTAAAAAGTGACCAAAGATGGAGATGAATGAAGGAACAATATAACATGAGGTAAGAAGAGGCCATAGCAACTACCAGTAGAAGGTGCAGTGACAAGGTACTCGAGTGCAAGGAAGTGCGCTAAAGAGAAGTCTGTGACTAGAGGGTAGGAAGGTGCACTAGAAGGTTATAGCTGAGGCGCGAAGATGTAATGTGTGGAAAGGATGAAATTGGTCAATTAATGAGAGGATATTTGGTAGGTGAAGGAGCAATGAATGCATCAAAAATTTAAAATATATATAAGGATGGGATGTGAGTTCATTTTTACCATTGTGATTAAGAGTATTTGAAAAGGAGCCAAGTGTGAAGAGTCGAGTGATTGTATTGAGGTGCGAGAGGTGTGTAACCAGTTGTGACAAAGAGATTTAGGTGCATAAAGAGCTTGTGTCCCCGATGGTGAAGGGTTTGAGTGAAGCAAGGCGACAGAGAGGAGCTAGGGCACGTGATTTCACCTAGGCACACCGAATCAAGCTAGGTTTGATTCATACGGTGAATAATTCAAGAGGCAAGGTAGAAATGGCACCCAAGAAAGTAGTTTGCAGCATGAGTGAAGGGAAAGAAGAAGGTGGTAGAAGAAGAAGAGATAGCTTTCGAAAGTAATTTTTCAGAAATACAATATCTACTGGGGGTTATCATTGGCTAGGAGTGGGATTATCACATAAGAAAAAGTAAGGTGAGTGAGTACAATCATCATACCATAGAGAATAAGAAGAGGCTTGATGTGTTACTAAATACAAAGACAAATAAACGCACGATGGAAGACATGCCGCATTGTGTATGACGATGTTGGTGAGAAGATTTTAAAGAAGATAGAAGTTTACTAGCTATATGAACTCCCTTACTTCAGGAAATATAAGCCCTTGTACCAGTGGCTCATGAGTAAAGTGCGCGAAGATTTTTCTACTTTGCAGGACGTCGAGCTAGAATTTCAGCCGCACTCATCTCCACGGTAATGGCGTTGAAAGGAATATGAGAAGATTTAAAAGATGATTTAACAAATAAGGCCACAATATTGGAGACCAGAAAATAGTTGGGGTACACAAAGGGTCTGCATGGTATGGACATCGATAAACTGAAGAAGTATCTAGTTGTGCAAGCAGCCACACTTCTTGTTATAAAGCTAAATGACTAGGAAAGGTGGTCACAAGTGAACACCATGTGGCTACACATTGCCAAAAATTGTCTAAAGGGGTATTCTACAACATTTCATGTTATATTGTAGAAACAATCATTGAGGAAACGCGTGGGAGGAAAGATCAGCTTTGGACCTATTTTGTTATCACTGGTGTTCATGGAGAACGAAGTACCTGATGGACCAAAGGAGAAGATATAGGAGTATCCCATAGAACACAAGTCACCTGCAGAATGCTTTAAGAAGTACTTGTGTGAGGGATCCATGACAGAGCAGGTCAAGAAAATGGCTAAGAAGTGGTATGATAGGCTCCACATGGATTTTGAGGAAGAATGGCGCATCCCCAAGGACTTTCCTTTGGTGGTTGGAAAGGCAGTTCAGTTCGCTGTATACCAACATTTCTATATAGCGCGGTTCACCATGAAATATGGAGCATGGAGCCCTTGGTGTAAGTTGCCATATGCCTTCACAACAAGGTACTTCTAGGTGTCGATACATAGTTCTCGAGATGCATGGTGACTCGACATTCAATGTAGATGAGGTAGATTGTAATTACCACACACTAAGGAAGAAATATGTGTATCCAGGGTGGGGTGCATATATTAAAAGGCTCATTTCAGATGTATTAAGAATTAAACCAATAAGTCTGGTTGTGGGATATATTAGAGAAGCATTGGTGTATCTTCAATTGAAGCCTAAGATAGAGAATAACAAGTATGTGGAAGATGAGTTCGCACTTCTAGAACCACCAAAGGGAAAGCATACAATGGAGAACATCCCAATGCCTAAGCCCACATAGCCAATAGAAGTGGAGGATGAGGAGGATGGGCATGAGGATAGTGGTGGTTTGGAGCATAGAGGTAGAAGACATCCTACGAACAAGGATGAAGCTGAACACGCCACTACACCACCTCAACCACAAGAAGGGGATAATGAGGAATTGGATGTAGTCCAAGGAGAGCATAGATTTAAGTGAGTATTCAGGAGAATAAGGACACAAGGTGCTACTCCACAAACAATGCGCAAATCACCTAGACTCTCTCCACAAAAGGAGACAACCACACAAAGGAGAAGGAAACTAAAGTTGAATGAGGAGGCGGAAGAGTCAGAGGAAAGTGCGCCTACTTCTCCTACACCTCTAGAGAATGTAGAACAGAAAGATGAAGAGATGAAGCAAGGAGAAGAGGAGGAAAAGGAAGCAGATGAGACAGCTACAGAGACTACTCAGAACATAGAGACATAAGTCCTAAATTTGGAAGCTCAAGTTCCTAAGTAGCCTCGGTCTAGAAGAACAAGTGGAGAACACATTCCACTAGCCATGGGTTATGCAGAGGAAGCAAGTAAAATTTTTCACGCCCATTTCCAGAGCACTCTGTCGTAAAAGGAATTATATGGTTGGGAACTAATGGATGAAGATATGGCCATAATGCGCACGAGGAAGCAGTTATCATGGTCCATGCACACACACATAGATGAGCCAAATTTTGATGTGTGTGAGGAATCATGTGTATCAAGGAGGTTGAAAAAAACACCTCAAGCTAGACACATGACAAGTAAAGCCTACTGTCATGTCAGATGAACAGGTGAGTAATGCATTGGTCAAAGTCTCAATAGAGGTGGTGAGGTGGAATATGGACAAGGCTGCCACAATTAGGGTGCTCAGGGAAGAGATCAAAACTAAGGATGGGGAAATAGCACGCCTAACGTAGGAGAGAGACTTAGCGTAGAAAAAGAACGCTATATTTATTAGCATCACAGAGGAGATTGGAGAAAATTTCATAAGAGCTAGGCCACACTTGGATCCAAAGGTGCCACAAACATTTCCTTCAAAGAATACACTATGTAGGAAAGTTGGTGGACCTAGTGCTTGAAGATGAGCCTCTGTGCATGCCAACGCCAAAGGATCTAACACAAGAGGAAAAATGAGAGAAGGCTTCATTGATGTAGAAGATTGCATCCTATGAAGGACTATAACAAGAACTGCAAGAAGAATTGAAGAAAGTAGACCAAGCCTTGAACATTTGCACAACTCAAGAGGCGCTTATCAACATAAAAACCCGGAGGAGAACAATGAGGTCTAGAAAGCAATGAAGGATGAAACATTGGGCTGCACAGAAAGATTATCAATGGTTAAGTAGAAGTGTGAGGCCTTGGCAGTAGCATAAGAACCACACAAGACTCGGTTGGAAGAGCTTGGGAAGCTCATTGTGCAGAATATGGATTCACTAGAGGGAAGGATGACTACAATGTCTAGCATTGTGTTGGTCTTGCAAAATGAAAAGGGGAGATTGTGGGGGATGAGTTAGAGTCCATTGTTGTGGACATTACAGAAAAAGAAGAGGAAACACTCACTGAATGGAAGACCTTAGAGGATTAAATAAAATAGGAATATCCTGAATTAGTTGTTTAGGATGAAGAAGAGACTGCAAAGTAAAAATATTCTTTCATACATTCTTTCATTCTTTCCATTCTTCTATTCTTTACTTAAGTTTTTGGAGATGACCATTGTCGGGCAACAATGAAATTAGTGTGGGGTGATTTTGATCAAAGAACACTTAAAAAAAAGCATATAAGAAGTTTGTGTGGGGAAGTGAGTCATATCCAAAGCGCGAATTGATAGGGAGAACGTGCTCGCAGTAACAAAAGTTCATTTTTCAGACTTAGCCATTTTTCTCATTAAGGTCTATTTTTAGAGATGACGTGCAGAGCACATAAATGAGGTAGAGATGTGTGTGCCATGCATTAGATATTTTTGGAGGATTGGATATGAAGCACTTTGCATGGACACAAGCCGAAAGCAGATTTGCTCTTTGTCGGTTAGTTAGTAGTAGTCTATTATTAGTGCACTTGCATGTGTGGCTATTTTTGTAAAGGCGCGTGGCTAAGAATAGCATGTAACCTATTTTTGGAATGGATAAGCGGTGAAGGGCAAGTCCCCACCCTTATATATATGTAGTAAACTATGTAATAGATATACACACAGAGGGGATCGAGATATACAAAGATATGTTGTTAAAACTGCTATGCACATACTATTGATATTGTAATGAGGCTTCTGTAAACTTATTGCATTGAATATAATGAAGGACATTGGCTGAATCTAAGTGTTAGTTCTATGTGTATCTGAATCTAGTATGTTTTTGATCTCATCATGGTTAGTACTTAATTATGCTTTTCCTTAGATATATATCTGGTATGCTATGTAGAATGATGAGCTAGTAATAGAATTATATATGTTAATTCTCCATCATACTAACATCCTGCTATAGTAACCCTAAAGAGAGGGACATGGTACCTTTGAGCACTTTGAGTGAGCACTCGTTTAGGGTGAGTGATGTGTCAAAGGCATCTAGGGTTTCATAGGGTTCGTATCAATGAATTCTAGGTTGCATCACTAAGACTCATCTTTGTGATCTCATTTGTACCCCTCTTGGGGGACCATTTATTTTCATCCTAAGCCCACCTTTGTGGCCATTTATTTTCCTCATTAGGGGGTACATATTTTCTTTGCTTCCTGAAGAATAACACATAATTTTTTATCTTCATTTGTTTATATCATCATATCATATTGTTTCCTATCTTCCTCCCTTAAGACTTTATCATATATTTCAATCACACTCTTAACACAACTAGATTGAACTGCATATTATTGTGCATAAGTATGAGTCTAGGGTTTATTGTTTGGCTTCCCTTGCTAGTAAACTAGAGACAAAACCTCTTAATGCATTACACTTGTGACCATTATACTATTAGCATACCTACCAATGAGCACATAGTTATATCCTTAGATCATTCCTCCATCATGAACCTCTTCCATCTATCACTATAATGATATGGAATTATGTGGTCTACCATCACTTCCTAGACATGACCTTAAATATGGGCACCATGGCTCTGTCCATAGCATTGTTCTTATGGATAGGTTCTCCCTTTTTGGTGAGAACTCCATGATCATTACATCCATCATCCTCCTATCTACCTATCGAAACCACACAAAAGGTCCAGGGGTGTCACTTGTATGATCATCGTCCCCTCCTAAGTGGTCTACCTAGCTATACCCAGCTCTTCCCCATCAAATAGAAAATTAACACAAAAAAAGTACAAATTATGGATGCTCCTGTCTCATGCTATCTTATCCAAAAACAGATTGATCCTTGAAGGATAGATATCATGCACATATTATCCTGCCATCTAAAAACAAAAGTCAAAAATCCCAAAGCAAAAGAAAAAACTAGACCATACCCTCGAAGGATGGCTACTCTTTTATCATGACAACAAAGACTTCCCACATTGATCAACCTTCTATTATCATAGCATCCTAAGAAAGGTTCTTGTGTTGATCAACTTTCTCTTATACATTGCAAACTTCCTGCATTGATCAATTTGCATCTTCCCCTTCCCAAAGTTGGGGCATAGTCCTACAAATAACTTCCTATAGAGAACCCTCTTCCCGCGCATAAGCTACATATAGAATCCCCTTTGTCATGTCGACATTAGGTTTATGAGCATATGTAATCCATATTTCCTTCATGGTCTTTTGGTATAACTAACTATCGTTGGTTATGTATTAACACATGTTATTTGGTGGGTGCAATGCCTTGAGTGGTACCCTTTCTTGTTTACCTCCAATCCGGTTTGAAGCATGGTTTCCCCATATCCTCCTTGCTACGATTATGTGTCTTTTTCTCATTAAGGTCATCATTTATCAAGATCGCATTCTTACCAATCAAATTTCAAACCATGAAATCTATACCTTTAAGGATGACATATCTTACAATCATCCATAATTCCATGAATTTTGTTAACATCTATGAATGCTCTCGCTAATACACTTTTCGGTTTGGGAATTCTACTTGATCTCCTTGTAGTTTGCAAATCCTACTTGAGGATCCTTCTCAAGGTGAGTTCGTTATCCTGCAGCTTCTTATCCCCCACCATGATCAACAATGTCTTTGATCCATTGCTCCTTGCTCCTCATTTCCACTCATCACCACTTATCCCCACATCACCCTTCTCACCATTCTTGTCCCCTTTCACCACTCTGTGTATCTTCCTTTCCTTTCTTCCCGATTTTCCCTTTTCATGCATCCACTTCCAGCTTGACAATCTTACTTAATCACCCCTTCCACGTGGGCATCTTGGTTGAGATATACCCTCTTCCTAAGATCTTCTCGTTGTAGAAACTCCTCCACCATCTCCTCTTTCATCAAACAACAATCACCACCACAAACATCTTTCTACTCGCCTCTTCCGCTTGACACTCTTACATCATCACTCCCACCACACAGAATCAATTAAGGATTTCCCTTATACTCTTCATTTAAACTCGCATATATTCCTCGATCCATTCATATCACCTCCTTTCACCTCTTATTTCACTGCATACACCACTCACTCTTTTCTCATCCTTCCTAGTACTGATTTCTACTTTGTAATATTACTTACACATTCTTGTAGTATGGAAAATTCACTTGAGGGTTCCCCTTCAATCCATCTTTTCATACCCTCTTCTTATCTATCAATCACTTACTTCTTCTCATCATTATTCTTCTTCTTCACTTGGCGATCCTACTTAATCATCCCCGTTGCATGGCAATCTTACTTAAGAGTCCCTCTTAAGGTTGATATGTCATCCTCCCTTCCACCATCCCATCATATATCTCCCGTCTCTCATCGTAATCATTTTCTCTAACCAACCATTCCACCCATGTACCCAATACACTCTTGTCTTTCACCTTCCATATCATCACTGCTAGTTTGGTGATCTTACTTAACCACTCTTGTGGCATGGAAATCTTACTTAAGAGTCCCTCTTAAGGATGATCTGTCATCTTGCACTCCCCCATCACTCCACATTCTCACCGTCCACATTTTCTCATCATTCCCCATCATCACATCCTCTCACCTCCTCTTCCATTCTCGCAAACACCACCTCCTACTTTCCCACTTTTCATCTCCATCATCCCTCGCTTGGAAATCTTACTTAACCACTTCCATCACATGACAGTCTTACTTAAGGATCCTCCTTAAGTTGAACTCATCATTCTAGACTTCTCCCTTGCCTCATTCTTCATTCCCTCCATTGATCGTTTCTTCCTCCTGGTATTCCCTACCAACCAAACTTTCCAACTACTATTATCCTTTCTGAACCTATCATATCACAGAGTGTGTCTACAATCTTACGCATGTCATCATGTTCCTTTCCCCCATTTTCTATTTCTTGATCCATCATCCTTCATATTGTTTCTTTCCATTCTTTTCATGTCTTGTTTCTTCATCTTTACCTCATTCATTCTCATCCACTGCATCCTCTCCTCACCTTCATCTTGGCACAAATCGTTATCCCTCCTTTCTTTACTCTTTCCACTCCATCTTCTCGAATTCTCCCACATATCTACCCCCATGCTTACCCACCATTATTGTTGGTATTCCCCTAACATTCTTTCATCATCATCTTCCATTTTTGTGCTAATAATTATTGGTGGACTTCTCCTAAAATTCACTCATCCCCATTCTACATGGCCTTGTTCCCTCTCTTTGAACTTCTCCTTTTTTATTCATTCCTTCCTTCCTTTGTGTCCACTAATCATTATTGGGGGAATTCTCCTAACGTCCCTTCATTGGTGTTTCCTCTTCCATTCCTCATTTACTTTCTCCCTTTCTTCACTTTGCCTCCCATCCTTCCCTATCAATCATTGTCATTGGGCTTCTCCTAACATTCCTTCATTGGTGTTACTTCCTACATCCTCCATTCTACTTTTTCCTCCCCACCCATTCTTCTTCATCCTCCCGCTCCAATAATTATTGGTGGGATCATCCTAACGTCCCTTCACCGACATTTTCTCTTTTATCCCTTCCTCTCTTTTTCCTTGCCACCTCTCCATATTCTAGTTTCCCTCTTAAATATCTTTCATGTCTTCATCATACATGCCCTCTCTATTTTCTCATCATCACCTTATCATCCTCTCACGCATCTCTCGCATATTTTCCAGTCCATGTCATTCCTCCCCTCTAACTTCTCTTTACGTTCCTAATAGTGCTCACTCTTAACCGAATATCTTTGTTCTTGGTTTCCTTCCTTCTGCATCATTTACTCTGTTGTCCTATCCTCTTTTCTGCTCCTCATCTCATTTCACTTCCTCTATATCATATTATTCCCCTTATTACTTAATGTTTCCTTCTTACTTCCCCATTGATAACCTAACTCTTCAGTGTTATCCCATCTTTTTTATCATCCCACCACCCACATGCATTTCCATGCAGTATGTTCCATATTATTTACCTTGGTTTTCCTCATGGTAATTTGGGCCCTCAATATCCTCTTTATATCTGCCTTTATGACCATACTCATTCCCCTTAGGGTATTTTATTTACACATTCATATTCCACTTTGTCATTTTTGTGCCCTGTGTTGGGGCATCCTTGTTTTCATACTCATCCATTTTGTAGATGCATGATTTTTCATTCGATTCCTCACATACGAAGGAATTTGCATACCTTTTGCATTTAGTTGTGCATACTTTAATGTTTTCCTATGACCCATTGGTCATTACGGTTTGTATCCATACTACAGTGGTATTCACCCACTCACCTTTGGTCCATAGAACTTTGTTGCTCGTTTGCATTGAGACTACAATTGTCCTCTACCGATGTGATATTGGAGTCACTATCATATTTTTCATTGTTATTGTGACCCTTTTTCCTAGGGCATCTTGCCTTGGTTATGTGTTTCATCCATATTTTCTTCACCCATCGATCTTTACCATCTATCTCTTTCAACCTCATAATTTACTTCCTTTATATCAATCACAAGTTTTAGGGAACATTCCAATCAATAATCTCTTCATCGTTTTTGTCTCGCAACTTTCCCAACGCAAACCACTTATCAAAAAGGGGAAAATGTAGACAACGGGTTATGGTACCGTTCTACCATTCACCCCATATTTTCTCTCCTTGATCAAGCTTACCCTAAATTTGAATAAATCCCATTTCCCACCAAAACTACATATTCAATTAATCAATCTTAATTGGTTAATTGATCCCCTTTTAAATACCTAAACCTCATTATCCAAATATTCCAATTAAGTCATATCACCCCACCTAATAATTAAATAATCCAAAACCATTCAAATCATGAACCCCACTCAATCAAATAAAATCCATATCAAGTCCATTATTTCACCTAATCACTCAAATCATGTCCCCCACTCACCTAATCAGGGTTACTTTGTCAAACCCAAGTTACCTAATAACCCCTAATCTAACCCCATCTCCAGGCTATAAATACATGCCTTCCCCCCTCTTTCAAATAGGTTTTGAAGTTTTAAGTTTGAAGTTCTTAAGAGTGTTGAGGTTTTTAGTTTTTAAAGTTTTAGAAATAAGAAGATTTTAGACACAAGAATTTTGAAGCAAGTTGGAAGTAAGTTTTGAAGTCAAGGAAAACCTCTGCCATTATAGCTCTCCACTATAGAATCCTTCCCCCTTCATTTTGAACAAGTAAGAAAGGATAATGAATTGCTGATATTATAGCTTCTCTCATATCATCCTCATGTTGCTCTTATGATGCCACTTATGGCACCATAATGTCATCCACATGCCCTTGAAGTACCCTCGTCATCCCATTTACTTGGCATATTGTACTTCTCTACTTTTGCATGCTATCTATGGTTCATCATTTATTTCTATCTTTCTAGACACGGGGGTTGACATCCTCCAAGGGAGTTAACAGCCTCTTAGAACTGACATTGTCCAGGAAGCCCCATATATATCTATCTAATCATATCTATTTAATTTTTGCAGACATTATCACAGATCCATCTATTTGGTGCCCATAGATCTACATCCACATTTGAGGCTCCTTAAGCCCTCCATATTTCAAGGTTGTTAGTGGATTTTAGTATTGGTGCATTCACCTATACGAGAACGAGGTTTCATGTCCAACAACGACATTGTGATTGTACGATCTCCCAATGCAATATAGATGAATTGAAGGGTTGCAGGTGTTTGAGAAAGTGATGACATTGACATATTGATAGATGTAGGAATAGAAAATAAGGTAAAAGGGGGATAAAGCCTCATGTGAAGATAAAATATCCCAATGCAATATAGATGAATCGAAGGACGTGGGCATCCAAGTTAAGAGGAAATTTATGGAGGCATTTTTCATGACAAATATAAAATTTCCTAATGAAAGATAGATGAATTCAAGGACATGGGAATCCAAGTTAAGAGGAAATTTATGGTGGCTTATACACTTTTTGCATAGCTTACACATGGTCTTATATATACATGTTTGTTTGTACTAACAACTTCTTTTGGCTAGCCTTTTGTTTCCCCCAAGGAAAATAAATTTCATGTGATTGGTCCTCTTTTGGGGCCACATTCTCCTATTAATGACATCGCATGTGCCCCCAAAGAGGGGGCATCATTTGGAGTTTTTACATACTACACAACACTTCTACACCGGTTCAGTTCAGTTATTTTCCACCCTTGGAATTGTGGGTTATACATTGAGTGGGTTCAGACCAGTCTATGAACCCCGTACACAAAAATTTTTACAGGACATGGTTGTCCTTAGCATTCTGGGGAGAATTTATAGGTTAGAGGATACAACGGATTTCCTCTCTACACTACTTTAGTCAATGGCGTTGGATCTGTGATAATGTCTCGCAGATGAGAGATCTCTTCACACATATTCATAACATGATTCAAGCATACAATATGAAGGATATAATGGAATTCCTCCCTACACTTCTTTGGCCTATGACGTTAGATCACCCAAAAAACCCAGGACAAGGTGTCCTCTTTCTACACCATTTCTCTCATCATGCATCAAGTGGACATGTTCCTTTTACAGTTTCCATACTTTCATTGCAGTCTTTTCATTATACATACATGCATCTTTTACATGCATTTTTACATATATACATGTGTATTTGGATACTTGATTGTCTTCTCCTTGTAGGTCCAACCGTATGAGAAGAAAGCAATCAACAACAACAACTACAAAAATGGGGGCAATAAAAACAAGTTGTAGTAGCACACACTATGCAGATACATCATACACATTGGTAACTACACAGGCGTTCCCACCCTAGGTTCACTCTCATCACTTTTTTACGCTTTTACATCTTTAGTTTCCACGATCTATCATCTTTTTGTCACTCCACACTTTGTCTAGTCCTTCAACGCATTTCTACATCACTCTACATGGATTATCAGGTATGCATCTCTATCTACTTTATGTTATCAAGCTTTTCGCTCACCAACATAAAGTGGGGAAAATGCGATCACAAAATCACACACTTACGAAATTATTTAGTCTCGGTATCATCATCGTTATTCATATGGTTTTGAGTGAATACGGTACTAATTAACCCCCTTCTTTTAGCCATTTTTCTTTACTTTCTGTCATCACTTCCGACCTCCCATACATGCATGCCCAGTCTAATTCCATCATTTTCCATAATTTTAGACATGACTGGGGATCCCATGCTTATATTGGGGCACCCACAAGTGCCCTGGTCCTACTCGGGTAACCCTAGTCCTTCTCCCACTTTGCCGTCACTTTTTGGGAAATTTCTAGTCGTTTGAGTATTTCATGTTTCTTGTGGTCAGCCTCTTCGAGGTTAATTACAAAATTAGAACAAGAGAACCATATAAATATAAAGTTATGAAACCATAATGAGGGACCAAGAACTAAGCACTACTATCATCACCTAAGGTTACATCCATCAAAGGCTCCATTTGCATCCATCTAGCTCCATCACAAGGCACAAGGCTGGTTCATCTACATCACATAACCATAGGAGGGAAGTTTATTCTATTTCATCCACCATTCTATTATATTTTCTACACATATTTATTTCTCACTACTTTCACGAAGTGTGGTAGCACAAGAGTACTCAGGGCATGATTGCATACACTTGCACATAGAACTATACCAGGTTTTAGATGTAGTGCATCGCTCAGTTAGCAAGTCCACCATTATGGCAACTGAGGTTAGTCTGACCCCTTCATGTGCATATTTATTTTTTAAGGGTTTAATGTTTGTCTTGGGGTTTTACAATTCTCTTCTTCATCATTGATTATAAGTGACATATAACACGGTGCAACAAAGTTAGTACAACAGTGTGCAAAGGATTTAGATCATATAATGACCCTACAAATATGGTTTTGGACCTCCTGCCTGAGACTGGGCACCCAAAACAAAAATTAGAGTGTCCACAGTGTGCCCTGATACTCTCCTAGGCACCCTAATCCACTCAAAGTGACTAAATCTATAAGTTTTTAGACCGTGGCATAGTCATTTCCTCCTCTTTCTTCTCCAATAAATCAACTATGTGACATAGTCCAGCAAGTTCTCTGAATCAACTAAGCTCCTTCCAACCCTTCTTTACATATTAGGGTTTCTATTTTCATTAACCTAGTTTCTTGGGTCACTTTTTATATTTATTTACCACTTTTATTTACTGTTATTTACTACTATTACTAGTTAGATTAAATACTATTATTCCACATTTTAGTTAATCGGATCTCACGCCAAAGGAATTTTTTTGGGTGATATCACACCAAGTGCGAGTTTTTGGGGATCTCATGCCAAGAGAAGAGTGTTGGGGAGATAAGTCTAATTTTTGTCTCCTTTCATGATGCTTCTGAATAATCACCATGTAAATGGTACACCCTTGATTTCTTCCTTTTGTTATGATTGTTCTAATTGCAATTGAAATATAATCGATAGACTGAATTTTGTAAGCGGAGGCAAGTGCCTAATATAAGAGAACTGATATGAACATTGTTGTAAACTATGCTGGAGTGAAAAAATGATTGTTTTTTCCCCCATGACATAAGCACATAGGGGGACATAAGCAGCCCCCGCTTGCCCAAGTCTCGGGCGCTAGTGTATGTTCTATGTTTGTGGCCCAAGTTTGGTTCTGAGTCAATCCGTAACTATGTTCCCATGTCATTATGTACTGTATTGTTTTTGTATTAGAGCTTTGAGCTGTTGTAGGGGTGATTTGTTCACCCAATAGTTTCCCCCTCATTTGGGGTGCATGCGACGATTGTAGGAGAATGTGGTCTAAAGGAGAGGACCAGAAGTTGATATGCATATCTGAGTGTGGATACCTATAGGGGGTAGGGGATATGCATGGTATAAACCAAGGCACATGCAAGCAAGATAGGCCAACAAGTATTAGTAAAAATAGCTAGCATGCAATAAAAGACAATGTAACAAGCAACTAGGAAGACAAGATGGATTGTGAAAAATGGGTTTCATACATGAGACATTGCTCACAATGTCACAAGACAATCAAGGCCAAAGCGGCCAAAAGTATACAATGATCAATCAAGACATAGGGCATAGCTCACAAATAATAGTAAATAGTAGCAAGTAAATAATGTTAGAGAACCATGGTTATATAGATTTTTCAAGGAAAATGCTACAAATGAAGCACCCATTATCATGTTAGAAAGATAAGTAGTATGTCAAAGAATGTATATATCAGTGAAAAGTAAAGTGATAGTAACAAGAATGCATAAATGATTTAACAATAGAACTGTAATGTGTGGAGTGTGACAAGAGTAAAGGTAGAGGCCCTAAGAAGCCTCAATGGGATTGGTAAAGAGTTATGTCAAGCAAAGATGCATCATGTATAAATATGTGATAGGTCTTGCATTCACCTCAAGATACCAAGTGAATGTGTGTGTGTATATAGAAATATAATGACATACTAAAAATTTGTCTAGCATAGGAGACAAAGTGTAACATGTAAGTAAAATAAGATAACAAGAGTAAATGCAATGAAGATATGCAAATGCTATGCGAGTGTGATTTTGTGATATACAAGGTATGTAGATGATAGAATTTGTGTTTCCCCTAGTAGATGTGTATGAGATGAGGTTCATTTCAAAATTCCTCCTCAACAGTCAATAATGAACCATAAAAACAAGAGTGCATTATTGAGAAGTGAGTGTATTGTATATGCTTGAGAGTAGATGCTAGGAAAGATGTATCATGAAGCATTGAGCGTGAAGTGTAGCAAGAGTAGATGATGTGAGGTTCATTGATGAAGTATGCCCTCAATAGTCAAGTGTGAACCATAACACTAGAGTGCATCATCGAGGTAATGATGGTACAATGTGTGTACCAAAGGTGTAGGAGTGTTGAGAAAGATTAGACATGAAGAGCGAAGCATGAAGTGTAATAGTGGGCACTGGAGACAACTGATAGTGATGGAAGGGGGAGAAAGTGTGATGCCCCCAAGTGTGCCAATGATGGAGATTTATGTGATGATGTAAGAGAGATATTGCGATGGTGACGAAGTTTGGAATAAGTCATAGGTAATATCCGGATCGTAATAAGGAAGTTGATTTAGGGTCCGAGCTTGTGGCGAGGAATTGGTAGCGTTGCCAGAGAGTGCTATGCACCTAGGGAAAGGATGTTATGATGTATATGTATTGATGGAGATCTTTGACATGTGGCACACATCCCCTTATCTTCTTATATCATTCATTTATGATTTATTATGCTTAGGGTTGGCCTCGGTATTGGCCATAGGTTAGAATGGTATATATAGGGGTTAAAAGGGTTGTAGTTAATCATGATATTGAGTATTGGAGTGTTATTGTATGGTTTGGAGGTTACCCCTCGAAGTGGTATTGGAGGTTTCCCCCTCGAAGTGGAAAAGCTATTATATGAGCATATTGTCTTCATTTATATATATTTTGGTGTTCTCTCATGTTATTCTGTTGTATATGTTCTGATTAATACAAGTAATATCCATACAAGTGGTATCAGAGCAGCGATTTTGGCCAAAATTAGGTGAAAACCCTAATTTTTTGTTTCGAGTATATCTTGAAGAGGGTATCAATTTTTTTCCTAATTTTTGCATCATAATTTTGAAACATTCTAAATTAGAATATCTGAAAAATTCAGCTCCATTGGATCTATTGTGAGGATTTTATTGGTGTTTTAGGTTTTTTCATAAATTTTCTTTTCAAAATTTATATATTGGTTTTTTTAGAAATTTTTATATTGTGCAAAGCTATTGAAATTTCAGTTAGGGTTTGTTCTTTGTGTTTTTATCCATCTGCCGAAATATTTTCAGAATTCCTAAAACCCTAGTTTTGTGGATCATGGGGATGGTAGCTTTTTTTGGAGATGGCAGGATTGATGCTAGAGAATGGTGGAAAAAATTTAGGGATAAATTCTCTAAACCATCAGATATTTGGTTATTCAAGTTGTGGATTAGTGGCCCTGCATAGATTTTCTTTTCTAAGTTAGAAAAGGAAAAGTCTAATTGGTCTTTGCAGGAACTGGAACAAGTTTTCATGGACAGATGGGCAACAAAAGAAGAAGAAGACGAAGCAGAAGAAGAAGAAGAAAAAGAAAAAGAAGAAGAAGTAGAAGTAGAAGCAACATCGAAGAAGAAGAAGACAAAGAAGATGTTGATGATGAAGTTGCTACACAGGATAGTGCATCTCCAAGGAAGGAAGCTTCAATATTTCAGTTTGAAGGGTGCATTCAAAGAAAAAAAGGAATAATCATTATGGATATGCATGGATGCCGAGGAGGAACACATATGGACCAGGATGGAATCAGAAAAGCACACTCATTATATGGCTTCTTCTTATGTTTCGGGGATGAAACATGTCAAAGAGGGAGGTAATGCTATGCACCTAGGGAAAGGATGTTATGATGTATATGTATTGATGGAGATGCCGACATGTGGCACACATCCCCTTATCTTATTATATCATTCATTTATGATTTATTATGCTTAGGGTTTGGCCTCGGTATTGGCCATAGGTTAGAATGGTATATATAGGTGTTAAAAGGTTGTAGTTAATCATGATATTGAGTATTGGAGTGTTATTATATGGTTTGGAGGTTACCCCTCGAAGTGGTATTGGAGGTTGCCCCCTCGAAGTGGAAAAGCTATTATATGATAATATTGTCTTCATTTATATATATTTTGGTGTCCTCTCATGTTATTTTGTTGTATATGTTCGATTAATACAAGTAATATCCTTACATAGAGGAATTGATAGGAGGAGGTGATGGGGTGCATATTTTTAAAGGTGGTTTTTTATTTGGAATTGGTAACGTTGTAGAGGACTTGATAGGAGGAGGTAATGGGGTAAGTATTTTTAAATGTGGCTACTTAGTTGGAATTAGTAACATTTTTGAGGACTTGATAGGAGGAGGTAATGGGGTAAGTATTTTTAAAGGTGGTTGCTTATTTGGAATTGGTAACACTATAGAGGACTTGATAAGAGGAGGTAATGGGGTAATTATTTTTAAAGGTGGTTGCTTATTTGGAATTGGTAATGTTGTAGAGGACTTGATAGGAGGAGGTAACGGGGAAAGTATTTTGAAAGGTGGTATGACATTGGGTTGGATAGGAGGCTCTTGAATTACCAGAAGAAGGAACATTAGTAATTATGGCATGATGCTCATTAGACATAGAGGGATCAGATTTGGGAGCCCAATGGGATTTAGCAATTGGAGATGAGCATGTAGTAGAATGTTGTGTAGAAAATGAAATAAAACCCTAATACTCAAGGTTCGATGATTCTTTGTTTTAAAGCATTGTAATCACTTGTTATGATGTTCATTAAGTCCGTGATAATTACAAAATGGGTTATCCGTGTATTTGGCAAGCTGATAAGGAGGGTAGTAATGAGTAGTTGGAAAGTTGATCAAGTGGTGATTGAGGAGCTCGGGAAGATTATCATGTTTTCTTAGCATTTAGATCAAAATTGAGAGGTGTTGGTAGTGGTAAGACTTGGGCTTCTCTCTTATATATAAGCAAATGCGGTAGACATGGGATTAGAATGAAGTGCAAAAGAAGAAGTAGCATGTGCCTGAGAAGAAACCTTGAGATGTTGGATTTCAGCTATGAGAGATGTAATGGTGGTTTAGGGTAAGTGCGGGGAAGTTGATGGACAAATATAGGGTCATCCGTGGACATCATATTGCAAATAACAACATAATATCAACTTGTAGGGATTATTAGCAATACATACACTCAAAATTAGACAAAATTATATCAATATGAATCGTAGCATCCAGAATCTAGTTTCTAAAATACTATTTTTTGTAAAAAATGGACAAGATTAGCTATATTAAACACTCAAAATTCAATGACTTGGTATTTTTTTTTAAAAACAACGATAAGATTATAGTCCGTTTGCCCACAATTTGGATGACCAAAAATTGATATATATTTTTTTCCTTTGGTGAGAAGTTATATACCACTATCTATCTTGGGATGGATTTTATTTTGTATTTTTTGAGCAATATTTTATTTTTTATGATTTTTTCCATGAAAGTGGTATGAAAACATAAAGAAAGCAGTACTTTCCGTTTGCCCGCTATAACTTCATCAAAAATATTGAAATCAAATAATATTTTTTTGAACATGTATATAATTTCACCACGGTTGGGATGGTATAAGTTTTATCACATTCTAATAAGTGAAACAAATTTTGCAGTCTTAAACGTAGACATAAACATTCACGGGAAAAAGTGTCTTAAAGACCTACTATTAGTAAAAAATTATAAAATGATATTTATCCTCTTCTATTCACTTTAAAATCAGTATTTATACAAAGCTAATAGTCTCCCCTATGCAATGGTACCATTTTTATGACATAGTTTTTACTTTTCGGCATGGTTCAAGTCCGCGGAAGACTAAATTTGATGTTTTTCTATTTTTAATGTAAAATTTAGGATTTGATGTCCACTTAATTGTCCCCCAACTTGGTGCACTTACCCTTCCATAGCTTGAAATTTATCTTGAAATAAATGGTCTAAAGATTTAATTGACTTAGAGATGGGTTGATTGGTTGTGGTGTCACAAATCCTAGGGTAGGTTGAAGAGATGATAAAAATGAAACTTACTTGTGTAGGTGGCATATTGTGAGGGAGGTACATAGTGTCTAGGGATTTTTGGAGAACATCTTTGCAAGGTGGGTGCATTTGAAGTAATTCATGCAAGGATATTTGAGGATTTTTAGGATCCATGAAAGAAGATCAGATAGAATAGGAAAAATAAGGATCCAAGTGTTTGATCACGAGTGGGGTTCACCAAATGATTTAATATAAATAGAATTAAATATATATATAAGAGTAACTATTATAACGAATGATATATAAGTAAGAAAATACAATAAATGTATAAACAACATGCATGCAAAGTAATATAAAAACCTAAGAAAATGAGAGAGATAGATGACTTATTTGATTTATAAGTGATCTAGAAGTGATCTAGATTTAGGAACCATTAGAACATAATAGGAAGAATGTTTTCAAGGATCACCTGGAAGTTTCTGGAACCTAGAAGCTGTGTTGGATAGAAGTGCCCACGTGAGGACATGAGCATCGGGGCCCTAGTGACTGAATATGGGCCCTATTTTCCACCTAGATGCTTAGGTTCTCATCTTTTAAGCACAAGAGGAGCTTCATTGTTGATCTTTGTTTATCACTCTAGATTTGTTCCAATGTCATTGTTCATACCTATAACCTACAAAATAGATACCTAGCTGCACATACCCATAAACCACATCAAACCTAATAAAGAAGATACAGAATGGGGAGTCAAACTGACCCCGATGTCACTTGAAGAGTGAACTTAGTACCAAGTGCTACACTACATTTCAGAATCCATGTAGTTCGTGTGAAAGTGTGTGTAATGATGCCCTAGGATGCCCTTATGTAAGTTACACAATGATAGCAGGATAGATCTAGAATATAGAAAATGTATAGAATGTGTGGGATGGAATAGAATGAACTTCCCCTCCTATGATTTGTATGCAGAGTGATGCAACCCTTATCCCTTGAGTGAATGTGCTATATGGATGCTTTGTAATGCTCTTGTGCCTTTAGATGCAATCTTAGGTGATAGTAGATAATGTTAGTGCTTGGTCCCTTATTTGAGATCTATAACTATGTATATATATATATGATTCCCTTATTTGAATTTTGTAATTGATAATTGGAAGGCCGACACAAAAGTGTAAAAGATGACCAAGAAGTAAAAGAGACCCAAAAGAGTGAGAAAAGGCTAGAGATGGTCAGGAGTTCCTAAAAGGGACAAGGGCACCTGGGTTCTTGTGTCCTAAATGGGGGCTAGTTTCTGAGGCCATAAAAGATAAACCAATCAAATACAGATAGGTTTGTAGGGTGTGTAAGATCAATAAAAGTATAAGAGACAAAGCAAAAGACCCAAAAGATATTTCCAATTACTACTTTTCTTCCGTAGGAATGATGTATATATTAGTATGCTCTAGGACCTAGAAATTCACCCAAGTGTGTGATTTTATGTTTACTGAGATACACAATGATAGGATCCATATTGGTTCTTTACACTACTCTTCTAGGGGTATCCCCCATGCTCTACATGTGATTTTGTTTCATTATATGTTACTTTACACCTTCCTCATCATGATTGATTAAATAATTCTTATTGCTATCATTTGATCTAACATGACCAACACATATATTTTATATAGTATTAACTTGTCTTACTATGTCTTTATTGTCTATGTTTGCTTCTTATACTTTTGTTTGTCAAGTACTTGTTTATGTGGATTCTTTCCTTGATTGTTTACTACATGGATTCACTTGATTTCCTTATTTGATTACAATGACATAACTATTTTTCGTGTATGAGCTAAGGGACTTAACTATCTTGTGACACCGTGGATGTCCTATGTTTGTGGCTCCATAATTTTCTTTTGTATATTCACATGTTTCTCTAACTATGCAACATCCTTCCTTCTACTACAATTGGCTTGTAACACCATAGGTGTCCCATGTTTGTGGCTCCATGCCTATATATGACTATGTTTCTATATACTATTATGTACTTGGTTATACACTGATATTTCTATTATCATATTATTCTAGCTTATGACACACTTGGTTTACACTCAAATATGACACTACTATCTTTATTGTGCATTCGACATGTTTATTGTTGACAATATTGTTTCTATTGCTACATTATTTCTATTCTCACATATGAAACATTAGGTTTACACTTTGATGATTACACTAGCATGAATTTTGACATGTTTTTGTTTACTATGTTATTTATATGCTCGTATGACTCTAGATTATGATGTGATTGATGTTTTGTTCTACCTTTTATGTTGTTATACACATGTATTATTGATTTTTACATGTTGCATGTTGCATTTTCTCTACACCATGGTCTCTACGATGCACAACACCCTTTTTAGGTATAGGTTGTGAATGATGGCCACCATTCTAGCCTTCTATGTGATCTTACACAAATTATCAAACTTATTACACATGGGTACACGCCTATTATTTTGATCCGCACACTCAAATGCTTTATCACACTCGAACTCAAAAGAGGGGCATTTATCAATATATTTCTATGTCTATAGACATATCAAATAATACAATATTTTTGTCATAGGGTTTAGATCCTCAAAAAAGGTCACAAATACTTAAAAATGATAGAATTCTAACAAGTTTAAAATTGTATAATATTGTTAGGACCATGGTATGGTCTTGACCATGATGGGAATTTTTAAAAGGGGCATATTCTCTAGATATTTCATTTTTCCAAATTCTATCACTTGTTTATAGAATTTTCATATAGTTTCATATATAAATGAAAAAATACAAAATACTTCATTCTTTCTTCACTACACTATTCAAATTCAATTACATGAATATGGTGTAGTAGCATGGGATCCCTTCTTCCCTATAATTTTTCATAATCTACATGACCATATTTAGTGGCATAAAACCTTATGAGTGTATGGAATTTTTCATTTCTCCCAAGGTTTGATTTTTATTCAAGTTAGTACAAAATTTAACCTAGACCTATTTGTAGCGGTGTTGTCCATGGGTTTAGTGGAAAGAGTCAAAGTAGCTAAGTTATTCACGAGACCAATCTTTCCTCTTCTCTCACCAAATTCCCAATTGTTAGAGATATTGAAGCAATTAAGTTTTTGTATTCTATACCTCCCTCTCTATAAAGCTCTAAAAAGGTGGAATTGTGGCTCCTCTCCTCACTCTCACCGATGTTGGGGTGTAATCAACACTCAAGTATCTCTTCGACACAAAATTGGGGACAAATTATCCCCAATCCTTTGGTATTTCTGCAATATATTCCAAGTCTCTAAGGCACAACAAGAATGGGACCTCCTCCATCCACAAAAAAACAAGTGTATTCCTTCCATGTTTTATTCTCTTTGCTTAGTTTTCTACAAAATTCACAATTACAAGCATTATTTATATTTTGAGTTAAAGTTTAATTTATATCTTAAACATTAAATAAACTCTATGTTGCAGGTTTCATCATGGAGCATGACAACACCAACACATTAGAGAATCAATGTCGAGTGAAGACAATGTATGTGTGCACACTCAAGGACATTTTTCATTTAAACATGTAATTTTTAATTGTACACTTAAATGGGGAAATATAGATGGTAAAATTTGGTAAATTTTCCTTGTGTAATGTTAAGTTTGCACATATTCCCTTGCTAAGACAAATTCTCACATTTAGAATCTAATTAGTTCATCTCTCTAACTAGAGTGCAGAGAGTACTGGCCTAGGGAGTAACATAGGAGCATTAGAGATATTTTGCACAACCAAAGACTTGTATGTAGGAGGACCAAGAGGAAGGACTACGGGAGGAATAATATGCATAATAGGAGAGGCAACCTCAAAGGGAATACCTCTAATGGTGATAAAATTTTCATTGTGGATGAACTTAACACATTGGTAAATGACCAAAGGGATGGCCCTAATATTATGTAACAAAGTGAGACCTAACCACAATGCACCAAAATTGAGAGTGGATGCAAAAAAAAATGATTTTTATGTAGTAAGAGGTCTTATAGTGATGGGTAGAGTAATGCGGTAGTAGTGACGATTGGTATCAAGTGTAAAATTATGTGTGGAAATGCATAAATATTTAAGTGGCATGAGAGAAGAAAATTTGTCTTTATTTTGTGGATCAACCAGACACTTTGTGTATGGGTTTGGGATAAATAAAATAAGAATATACAATGTATCTGAAATAAGTGTAGGATCAATATCAAAGTCATCAAAAGTGATGATTAGAGTAGGAGATAGTGTATGATTAATAGTGCCAATCATTGCATCCAAGGGGTGATCATAAGAGGGTGGTGGGGGTACCACACAATATTTATTATGGACATTTGTATAAGAATTTATTGTTTCATGTTTAGGAAGTGGATCATTGAATATTCTCGAGCTTAACATTATCATTGGTTGGCTTGGAAGTTTCAGTGGGTTCATCCCATTTAATAGCTTGATAATCTATAAGATCTTGAATAACATGGTGAAGCTTTAAACAACTATTTGTATAGTTTATTACACATCGATGATAATCACAATGAGCATAAATATTGAACTAATTTACTTGATGTCTACTCATATAAACCTCAAATGGTATAGGGAGAGATATGAGATTTCATTTGAGCCAATTTTTAATACAATATGAGGATGAATTAGCAATAGGGTGAATCGACGATGCACGGACCAAGGTTGTAGCTTAAAAAGTTACAAAATAAAATTGATGGTATATTTTGACGCATATTTTATCTAATTAGGTTGAATTTTGAATGTGGGTTTTCTTTAAAACTTAACAATGGATGCAAGAGGAGAGCTAGCAGCATACTTGAGTTTATTCACATGTAACAACTTGGCCTCGTGCTCTTTCAAGGTATGGCATAAGTGGTCAAAAGATCAAAACTTATCAAACATGAACGAATATTGTAAAGGAGTTAATATGATTTGATTGAAGAGTTCTTCCAACTCATTATCAACTAATAAATTGTTCATCTTGGTGATTAAGGTCTTATAACACAACACATATGAACTAAGAGGTTCTTTAGAACCTTTTTGTATTTGAGCCAATTGTGCATAGGAAATTTTGTCTTCTATATTGATGGAGAATTGTATTGAAAAATAAGTTTTCTAATACAATAAATGTGATCACAAAATGGGTTAGAAGAGCATAAAACTACTATAATGTGAAGTCCTTAATAATTTATTGGAAAATCTTAGTAACAAAGATGTTGTTAGAAGAATAATCAAAGCAAACAACATGAAATGAGTGAAGATTCTAAACATGATCCCTTTTTCCATCATAAATAGGAATTTTAGGAGTAATAAAACGATAGGTATTAGATAATAAACCACTTCGGGTGCAAGGGATTTTGAAGTAATTTTTATAATCCATATCATTAGAATATATGGAGGTACCTTGTTGTAATTGTAATATTTGTGCTTGTAAAGTATGAACAAGGGATTTAAGAATGTTTGTGCTAGAAGAAGATATACGTGAATCATAAGGAGTAGATATAGGATGTGTGGTGAAAATTTTAGTTGCAGGAATAGGCATAGACACATACGGATGAGGTGCACCTAAAGGGGTAAGAATAAATGATGTGAGAACAACGAGATGTTGGTAAGACTAAAGAAAATTGGGGTTGACCAATAAGGGATCCTTCACTAGACTTCTAACCATGGGCTGATTTGTATGTGAGAAATATTTTAATTATGGGTTCAATGTGGTGAGGGTTTTTAATATCATCATGGGAAAAATCATCATAATGTTCACTATAAGTTTCAAGATCATGCAACAGGACCTCATTAGCTAGGTCCTGGGATGGAAGTATTTTTAGCAAGTTGTATTGAAGATGAAGCCACGAAATTACGCCACTTGTGAAGAGGGGGAAAAATATCAATATGTTCGAGTGGGTTGATTAGTGAGGCAAAGATTCTACCAGAGAAGGCATAGATGGAAAGCATAGATAATTTGAAATAAGAGAAGGTAATGAGGTAATGGTAACAACATAACCCCAAGGGCTTTTTAGATTTGTAATCCTAATACACAATGAATGGGTCCTAGATTACCTTCTCTTATTTGAAATAAGAGAAGGTAATGAGGTAATGGTAACAACATAACCCCAAGGGATTTTTAGATTTGTAATCCTAATACACAATGAATGGGTCCTAGATTACGCTAAGGGATTGATCAAAAGTGGGTTCACCAAAATATTTAACCCTAAATTAAATTTCTTATTCAATTTAATTTGGCGTGGGATATATTAGACTTGATTTAGAAATCTAAAAAAGCTGCAATAATATAAGAACTAATTCGATTCACAACTTAGACTAGATAAGAAGGATTCGCATACACGACTTAACCTTATATGCAATTGAAAGCAAAAATGGGGGTGTAGAAGTACTTAGAAAATTTGTACTAGTTTTTGGAAATATCTGGGTTGTGTAACTGAGAAATTCAAAGAAATTAACCGATAAACCATCACAAAATAGATTGAAACTAAAATTGCACCTCGATCAAGACCATACCATCAAGTCGATTGTATTGTATGGTCTAGCCCCTTCTATATGGTTTTACACCTGTTATGAGTCTACTTCTATAAACTTTTGATTGGTCACCTTCTTGAATTTTTACATCACCATCAAACTCTAGTTTTTAAACATGCATCGAAGATCTCATAATAGATCGAATCATCTCAAACCTTATCCATAGATGAAGAGTCCTATAAAACAAACATTAGAAGGGTTATGGTCACCCCAAAGTGTACCACCGAGGGTTGTACTACTCCAAAAAGGCCTCAAACAACATGTCATCTCCACCTAGCATGTGATATCTAGATAGATCAATCTAATTTGAAAACCTCTTTGACCATGCTTTCTTTGACTTGGAACTTGCTAAAAAAACTTGGAAAGAGGATGTTTGGATGCTTGTAGATGAGTGAGATGGCTACCTTGACCCGGTTTTTAGCTTCATACATAATTTGGGTTATTCCCTAATGAATGTAAATGTGTAATTGTTATATTTAGGGAGATTTGGATGCCTTTTACAAGTGTATGAAGTGAGTACTCTAATGCATTGCATTAAGAGTTCTAGGTTATAAAATGATGTAGTGTTTACTTATTTATATAGGGTTTTGTAGATGATTTTTCTAAGAAAGGATAACCCATATGAAGTATAAGACCCAAAGAAAGATTTGAATTTGAGAGTGCATTTGGAAGAAATTTTGGTCCAAAACCATACAAAGAGGTCGAGACTTTATGGTACAACCCGATCATAATGTATGTTCCCGAATAAGAGTAGGGAAAATGCTAATGAATTTTGGTGTTGGTAAAAGGATTGTCTCTCTATAGATTTTGTGCATTAAATTCTCGGGATGTCTCCACATTTAAATGTGTAAAGATAAACAAGCTAAGAAATGTACCGAGAAATTGCTAAGCATGAGTGGAGAAGTAAAATTTATCATAACAAGAGTGCGTAATCAAATCAAGGGTTACTAAAGTGCAATTTACCAAATTTGAATTTATATAATAGGAGTTAAAAAATGAGGTTGATACCATTATGTCAATAATTTTTTAAAACATAACTTATCAAGATAAAATAGATTTAAATAGGTTATCGGTATAAAATTAGAGGCTCAAAATGAAACAACAAAACAAGATTACACAAAGAAACAACAAAAATTATATAGGAGGCCACGAATAACGAGTTTCTAGGTATTACTAATGTACCAACCCTTATCTCGATTGATATTGTCATCATGGTGCATAATTTCAATGGCTTGCAGAGGTTCCTTTTACATAAGTATCTTTTATGGTAAAGACCTCGAAAAGGATTACATCGAGACAAATTTTAGGCCTTGAAAGATTTACTTGCACCAAAATTATAAAGTGCCAAAATTTCGGGGGTTGATTGGAAATAATTTCAAGGGGTGTTGTGTGTCATCTCTTTCTTTTACACTTTCTCTATATTTAAAGAATATTATTTTTGCATTAAATTGGATGTGAATCAAATCTTGCCACTCACACCATTTAAAAATCACAAATGAAAGTCTTAAATATAACTTATTTTGAGAAGCAAAGGACTACATCAAATAACTATGGGTACTTCGAAACTAAGCCATAAAATAATGCATGATTTCAATGGATTTGCGCCAATGCCTTTTTACGTAATTATCTTTTTGGTAATGACCTTAGTAAAGGACTACATCGGATAAATTTTAGGCCTTGTGAGATTTACTTGCACCAAAAATATAAAGTGCCAAAATCTAAGGGGGTTTATCATAAATAATTTCAAGGAGTGTTGTGTGTCATCTCTTTCTTTTTACAGTCTCTTTATATTTCTACAACAATATTCTTTCCGCATTAAAATGGATGTGAATCAAATCTCAAAAATCATGCCCTTTAACTATCAAAAATTGAAGTATTAAATATAGCTCATTTTGAGAAATAAAGGACTACATCGATAACTATGGGTACTGAAATTGAGCCAACAAATAATGCAAAAAAAGTAAAGTGGTATAACCATTGTGATGAAGCAGTTGGGTTGTTATGTTTATGTATTTCTTCCTATCTCCTCTTTCATGTTGAGTCTATTCATTCACATAATGAATTATGCACCTCTTTAGAAAATATTTGTGGGAAGAAATATGTGATGAAAGGTCGTGGATTAGGAAACAAGCTCATTAGTTTGTTTCTAGCAATTTTGACACCTTACATGGTTTCTTCACTAAGTTCAAATCTTTAATATTGTAGTTAAAAGAATGTGAAATAGAGAAGAAGGATGCTCAGCTAGTTCTTTCTATACTATCCAAATTGGGTCCAGATTATTCCATGTTTTTCTCTACTTTCCATGCCACAAAAATTACTTTTCGAGCCACATGGGAAATTCCCTCGTTTGATGATTTTGTTGCTAACTTGACTCGGTACCAAGATACATTAATCAAATGTGCATACTAAATTCATAAAAATCACATCCTCTATTTTCTAATAATGGGAAATAGAAGGCTTCAAACAACAAGGAGAAGAAATAGAATAAAAAATGATCAAGAGCAAAATTAGTATCAAAATCCTTCCACCTCCAAATCAACCAATGGGATCTCCTCCTCCAATGTTAATCCTAAGAAATAGAGGATCAAATGTGGGTATTGATAGGGAAAACATGATGAAAACAAATGTTTGAAGGAGTAAATTAACCACCTAACTAGCCTTCTTGATAAGAACAATATAGGTGTTCTCGATTCTATCAAACTATGTTTGTTAACCCTAGAATTTGTAGAAACTAAATCACGCACTTTAGGTATATTTATAGTCTTGATCACATACCAATATTCATATGATTCCTAATTGATAAAAGTACTAATTGATCATTGTCTTTGATTGCTTTTTGTTTTCCTTCTTGGTCTTACACTCCTTTTTGCCTAGTATGTCTTTTCATACTTTGGCATTTCTGACTCTAGACACCAATCCCCAGCCAGGATGCCAACGCCCAGGCACCCTCGTCTCCTCTAGGAACCCTCGACCTCTTTCTATCTTGCTTGCATCTTTTAGGTCTTTTCTAGCCGTTTGGGAATCTTATTCCTTACTAGTCGACATTTTAGTGGTTAATTACGAAATTTAAATAAGGGAATCATCTCGAATAAAGAGCTATGTGATCATAATAAAGAACCAAGTACTAAGAATCTATTATCACCACCTAAGGTTGCATCCAAAGGCATTACAAGAGCATCAAAGCATCCATCTAGCATTCATTTAAGGGACAAAGGACTGCATTATTCTGCATACACCTAATAGGAGGGGAAGTTTATTTTTCCATGCACACATTTATCTACATTTTCTACATCTAGTTATTGCTCACTATCAAGTGCAACTTATATAAGAGTCACCTAGGGCACGATTTCACACACACGTAAAAATACATAGAGTCTAAATTGTAGTGCATCACTTAGATCATAATTTCACTCATTTGGGTGACTTTCAAGTTAGTACGACTCCCCATTTGCATCATTTTATTTTTAGGATTTTGTGTTTTGGGTTTTTATAAGTGCTCTTTCTCTTTGCAAGTTTCAGGAGAATTTGGTGATCTTCCAAAGAAAGTACTGAGATGATTAAAGGTGACATCCAACAAACATCTCACAACCCTAAGAAATTGAGTTTTTGAGGTTTTGAGCAATCACAGGTGCCCAAAGGAGGTCCCCGACGCCCGACCTTAAACAGATGCCCTAGTCCTAGAATTTCCAACATTCACACAATTTTATAGGTTTGGTTGTGAAACTCGATTTCCTATTTCATCAATTTTCCAACTCAAGACAACCTAAGATTTATCATGAATCAACTAAGTATTTTATCCTCTCTCATGCAACTATTCATATTTTTCTATCTTACTTGCTTGCATCAAATCTATACTTTAATGTCTATATATGTGTTGTTACATAATTTAGATTTAGCATCTATATAATTTCTATATTTTCTTAATCATTTTTGAACCTGACTCATTTCGAACACTCTTAATGTCCTCATACTTTTAGTGCTTTCATTTTCCTTGGATTTTCTCATCATGGATATTTATATTCATGATTTCTTGCTATCCAATCCCTATTGTAGCACTAAAATCATTATTCTCTTGGCTAATACTCACATCCCTTCTACTACTCATATGGACATTTTTATCGGGCATTTTTAGATGCATTTTCTCAATAGATTACTTTTCCATCTACTATAGCTGAAAATATTTTTGTGTATGAAAATGATCCTCCTCTATATATACGAGTTTGCATCAATAACTTGGGAGTCAAACACACTTTAGTTGATATTGATTTGAGCTCAATCTTTGTCCCTTATCATTCATTCAAGTTATAGGCCTTCCGCATTTATTCTTAACCCAACATCTATTTATGTTCAAGCATATGATCCCACTACACATTTACACATAGGAAATGTCACCTTACCACTCACAGTTGGGCCAAAGATTATCCCGATTCTATTTTTGTCGTTGATATCCTAGTTTCATATAATTATTTACTTGGTAGACCATGGCCTCATATAATGAAAGCAAGTGTCTTCTACAGTTCATTGATGTGTTAGATTCTTACATGAAGGCTTTGAATATGAAGTTCCCACTAATAGTACACCATTCCAATATTGCAACCTAGACCCAACCATTGCATTACCTATTCCAACTTCTTCCACCATCCACCCTATTACTCGATCCATGACCTATGCACTATCCGGACAACTTTCTTCCACTTGAGGGAACTGTTTGTACACTAGACGTTGTTCCATCCACTTAATCCCCCTCCTTCTAATATTTTCTATGGTGCTTTATCGGGCTCTGTCCATACATCGGATGTCATGCCACCTTCATTTTATCCTCATGAGCAACCTATATATCTGTGACACCTCCTTTCACATGCACTCTTTTCATGAACAATGCTTTCTGGTCGCACATCCCATTCAATCCCACTTGCTCTAACACTATTTACATGCTCAATGGCTTGACTCGGCTTGGGTTTACACTCGATGATATATTACCTCCACTGCATTCACCACATCTATATCATGGATATGTTTTCATTACTACTACTTATGGCCTCCGAGTATTATATATGTCTTTTTGCATGCAATCCACACATTTCACCACTTACTCTGGGACAATCTTGGCTTGACTATATTAGTGGTACTTTAGATCTTGATCTTTTATTCTACATTTCATTCCCCATGCCTTTCAACCATGTCTTTATTTGTAATGACTCATTTCTTGGCTATTCACAAAACCTCACTCATTGGTATGCACATGGATGTCCACCAACACCTTTCACCATGATGAAGAATACGCAATGGGCATGTACAATTTATGTCGTAATGGATCTTTATATGATCAAACACATATGATTGCTTACTAACTATCATATGCATCTCCATTTGGTTTTGACCATGAAAATGATTATCTCTTAGACAATGTTACTTGATCACTATCATATTCATACTACTTGGGTGGTGTCATGCTTATGCTTCCTCCCCCTCTAGCACTATCACATGTCTTACATACTCTACACTTTGCATCTCATATCTCATACACATCTTGATACACTTGTACCATCATTACCCGATGATGTACTCTTGTGTTATGGTTCACATTTGACTATTTTGGGCTCACTACATTCATGAACCTCACATCATCACATGAAACTCTACACACTCAACACATTCACAACACATATCTCTCACACATATTCAACACAACACACTACCCTATGACACACTCTAATTCCACAGTTCATAATTGAATGCTAAGGGTCTAAATGTGAAATGAACATCACCACACTAATTCACTCACTCACTACTCTCTATACTCTATCGATCATATCTTTGTAGCGCACAATTCAAATCATTTCCCAATGACACACTCTTGTTATATGGTTCATTCTTGATTGTTGAGGGGTCATTTATAAATGAACCTCATCTCATGCATACTCATTCACATTCACTTGGGGAAAATGGCTCCTATCACACTCACTTTGCATTCCATTCCATTCACACTCACATCATATTGCATATATTAGTTGCACATTGTTCTTTCTTACTTGTACTTGCATGATACATCTTGTTTACTATGTTACCTAAATACATTGTATTTCATTATATTTTCTATATACACATGCGTGTTCACTTTCCTTCTAATTGTGATTGTATAATTTACATATATCGTTACATGTAGCATGGATGTTTGGAATTGTACCTCTTACTAATCCCTGCAGCGAGCCCCCGGGGCATCCACTTTTGTACACATCACAGGTGTTATTGTTTCGTTTTATACTACTTCTTATTCATATTAGCACACTACTATATCAGATTATACACATTTTGACATACTTTCTATCTTTCTAACATGTTAACGTGTGCTTTATGTGCAACATTTTTCTTCGGGAACTCTTTGTTACCATGGTTGTTTGTTTCTATTTGTTTGCTACATTACTTGTCATTGTTTTCCATTATTTATGGGTTTTTCCCTTTGTCTTGTGTGCACACTATATGCTTTCAGCCGCTTTGGCCTCGATTGTCTTACGACATCATGAGTGATGTCCCATGTTTGCAACCCACTTTTTGTGGTCTACATTGTCTTCTTTCTTGCTTAGCTTACACATTGTCTTCTATATGCATGTTTATCTTGTTTCTAGCCACTTTGTTTGTGTGTGCTTTGGTTTCTACCAACCACACTCCCTCCTCCTTTAGGGAATTAGTTTCAGCACAATGTTTGATCTCCTTTGGGTCGTATACTCCTTGTGACATCGCATACACCCCAAAAGAGGGGGCATCCATTGGGTGAATCAGTCACCCCATATAATAGTTTACAGTCATAGTACAACACAATTCAAGTGATCAAGTACAACATAGTCTTGATCCACAACAATGGCCTAAAATCTGACTTGGGTCCTCAATAGAGCACAAACAGGAGTTCCAGGACACAAATAGTAGCACTGGTTGACCCTAACCCTTCCTGGGTGCCTATGACCAAGGGTCAACTACACATTTTTTTCTCAATTTGACAAAGTTTATAGCAGTTTACATAAGTGGCCTTAATAGGAAAAACATAGTCCTTTGGCACTTTGTATGCATGCATTCTACCTTATTTTCTACTTTCACATTGGATCAAACTGGATCAGATTTTCACACACTATCTACAGTGATTTTTATACTTCGGGAAGCAGTCAAATGTTGGAGAATAAAATTAGACCTTTCTCCCTATACTTCTTCCGCACTTGGTGTGATATCACCAAAAAACTCCCACTTGGCGCAACTGGTGTGAGATCGCCCAAAAAAATCATTCTTCTACATCTTCACGATTCTTTCTATATTTTTCACTCATCACGGATCAGGTGCACATGTTCCCTTTTGAATTTTTACACACTTTTTACACACTTTTGCGTTTTGATAAAATTTTCACATGACTCGACTACCCTTTTTATCTTCTATTTTACAAGTGTGTCCTTACGGGAAGTAACAAGTTGTCATCAAGCATCAAAAAACATCAACAACAGGTACAATGTGACAACTAGACATACAATTTTACCCCTAGAGTCATTTTTCACTTCCTCTTCTCTAGCTTCCACGCTTAAATTTTAATCACTCCACATTTTTTTTTGTCTCCTCAAAGACACTTTTTTCATCGATCTACATGGTTATCAAGTATGCATCTCTTATCTATTTTATGTTATTAATCATTCACTCAACAACATAAAGTGGGGGAAAATGTAGACACTAAATCACACACTTTGGGTATATTTCTAGTCTTGATCACATACCACTATTCATATGATTCCTAAGTGAGAAAAGTACTAATTGATCACTATCATTGATTGCTTTTTGTTTTCCTTCTTGGTATTACACTCCTTCTTTCCCATTATGTCTTTTCATACTTCAACATTTTTGACTCTAGACACCAATGCCCAGGCACCCCCATCCCCTCTAGGTGCTCCTAACCTCTTTGTATCTTTCTCACATATTTTAGGTATTTTCTAGTTGTTTAGGCATCTTATTTCTTACTAGTTATCCTTTTAGTGGTTAATTACAAAATTAAAACAAGGGAATCATATAAATACAAAGCTATGTGATCATAATAAAGGACCAAGCACTAAACATCTACTATCACCACCTAAGGTTACATCCAAAGGAATTACAAGAGCATCAAAGCATCCATCTAGCATCCATTCAAGGGACAAGGGACTACATTATTTTGCATACACTTCATAGGAGGGGAAGTTCATTTTTCCATGCACACATCTATCTACATTTTCTACATCTATCTATTGCTCATTATTAAGTGCAACTTGCACAAGAGCCACCTAGGGCACAATTTCATACACACACGCCCACACACATGCGTGCAAAAAATACATGGAGTTTGAAATTTAGTGCATCACCTGGATTGTAAGTTCACTCAGTCATGTGACCATCAAGATCAATATGAATCCCCATTTGTAACATTTTATTTTTAGGATTTGATGTGTTTTGGGGTTTTATAGGTGTTTTTTCACTTTGCGGTGTTTCAGGTGAATTTGGTGATTTTCCAATGAAGTACAAGAAATTCAAGGTGATATCCAATGAACTTCGCAACCCTAAAAATTGAGTTTCGATGTTACGAGAAGTCATAGGTTCCCATAGGAGATCTCTGGTGCCCCCGACCTTACACAGGTGCCCTAGTCTCAACATTTCCAACATTTACACAATTTTCAGGTTTGGTTGTGAGACTTTGCTTTCGTGTTTCATCAATTTTCTAGCTTGGCACAACCTCGGATTTATCGCGAATCAGCTAAGTATTTTTCCTCTTTCTTGCAACTAGGGTTTCATATTTTTCTAGCTTACTTGCTTGTGTCAAATATGTACTTTTGTTACATAATTTATATTTAGCATCTATTTATTTCAATATTTGCTTAATCGAATCCTCAAATCCAATTCGCAATGGTAAAAAAATCAAAAGAATATGGAAATGGTAAAAAAGCAAAAGAATATGGTAAGGATGTAGAATACAAGATTTTACATTATTCTCATGTTTGATTTTCTACTCACAACAACTATGTGAACTTAGTTTCTTGTTTTTCTTATTAAACCAGTCTTTTCATTGATCTAATGATCTTGGAAAGTACTACGATATGATGTTGTGAAGCCTTATGTGTTATTACATTCCCTATAGGATCACTTCTTATGTCACCACGATGAGATGCATCTTACATAGTATCATATTAACATCGATATAGTTAGATAAGAGCATGCGCGGGACTCAATCCATGTATTTTTCCCAAGAAGAAATTAAACTACTTTATAAAGGTCAATCCTAAGGATAATATTTGATGAGAATCTAACTACAAATTGTTTGAGGAGATCAACAAGAATCTGGGGCATATTGACTAATCCTTTCAAGGTATCTTTGCATGTTAAGGAATCTTTATTCCCCTACTTAATTTATGTTAGATTATATAAATACAAGGCATGTATGAATGTGTAAGGTATCTATATTTATAAGAAGGGAAAATAAAATTGTTCCACTTTTGGATCAAGATATCTATCTAGGGTAGTCTAGAGAAGAGTTTACTGATTGAGCCAAACTTGGTTTTGTAGAATCTTAGTAATTTACAAGCTTATCTAGGACATCGTATGGTTCAAATTCTAAAATAATTTTTTTAGGTCTTTTTGTAATAATGTGATTGTGTTTGGATCCATTTTGCTCAAGTTTTTAATCATTCCTCATACTAATATAATAATCTTTCATTGTTTCTTGTTATAATAGGGCATGAAATCTTACTTACCATCTCCTTTGAGACAATGTTATCTATACTACCATTGGTGTCTATCACCTCGTATACTTTTGAATCCTAAATTATAAAAATCAAGGATAAAATTTCCTTGTGTAAGAATTTTTCTTCATTCATTGGTTTCAATAAAAATTACTCATCATAAGTACTTCACCAACCTTGGGTGTATCTATATTATGAAATAATGTAATATCCTCTTCATTTCCTTGTGCAATATGTACACTATAATTATTTTACTTACCTCCACCATCATGCACACATGGATACTCAAATTCCCTATGCTCAATTTAAAAATATATATAACAATTTCTTGTGAATCTACATCCATGACCTTTCCCATAATATTTTCTACCACTAGAGTTTACTCAACCTATTTATAAACCATCTCCACACTACAATGTCCTATCTTCTCCTTATTATACATATTTTCCTCTTCCATTACTCTATCCATGACCATATGTGAACTTACCTTTACCTCGCACTATGATTTTCTACTTTCATGTCATCTTTGTTTCTACATTCAATGTACATTGGTAGGCTTCTTCAACAAAACATATTCATATAATATTGAATTTTCATGCATAATCCATTCATACAATGTGAAATATTTTTTTGTATCATCTTCAACATGAACAATTCTAATAATCAACATGTAAAGTACCTTTGTGTGTTACTTAATCTCAAATACATTTTCTTAATATTTTTTATCTTCTTAAACACATTCATAAGATAATCCTACATAATAACTTTTATTTTCAACTTTGTAAAAATCTATTATTTGTATTGATATTTTCCTTACCTTTTTGTATTCTCTTATGATTATACATGTTGGATCCATAAGGACTTGTGTCCCTTTAAATTCAATCTCAATTTTTTTCTTGGAACTTCCAAATCTTCGTACTCAAAGAAATTTTCCAACTCAGCTACCTAATAAATGTGTTCTTTAATATTTAATCCTCTATGATAGATGGGACTATCCGACCTAACTTTACTTGAAATCCTCATGATAGATTTTAGAAATATATATTTATGGTCTTCAACCTCTTCATCTTATTTGATTCTAGTTTCCTCTTCTACACCTTTAGAATCACTTGCATCGTCTACAAAAATAACACCTCAAAATTTTATTGTCTTTATATCTTTAAGACAAGCTTGCATAACTCTCATCAAACCTACAAGATCTGCAAGTTGGGTGCACTTCCATGGTTACCTATGTATTTTTTACTCTTTAATTTTTATATTATTTGTTTGAAATTTCCTCATAAAATATCTCCTTTGTTTTTATCTCCTTTACACCTCCTATCCAAATAATTCAATGTATTCAACTATTAATTGGTGATGATATCCTACTGACTTCTCTCCAACTTGAATTGGAAGATGTATTCAATTATGATGAAGGATTTTTTGGGCTCACACAATATCTTGTGTCAACCAAAAATATTTAGAGTTAGGAAATAAATACTTGCATGATCTCAATACACATGCACAAAACTTGATGCACATAATATTGTGCAATGACGCAAGATCCTATCTATTCCATGAAGGCTTATATTTTTCATATAAAACCACATACCCTTATCCAAAGCCAAAAACTTCTACTCCATGTTTCCAAATTTCATGAGCCCATACTTAACCCAATGTGATTTCACAAATAAATATGTATAATTTGTATACCTTTCCAAATGCTTGTGTAACTTTGGAATCCTTGTTCACAAATTTTTGTAGATATAATGTGATGTTGTGAAGTGTTATAGATTCCATTAAGCCTTAGGTATTTCAACATTCCCTACATGAGAAATTGTTTATGCCTATATGATGAGATCTTGTGTCTTACATAATCTCTTATCAACATAGATACAATTAGAAAGGAGCACAGGTGGACTTTGATATGTTTCTTTTACCTTTAGGAAAAATAGAGTAACTTGGTAATTCTTGGTGTAATATATATGATTTCATGGGGAGATACATAAAAATTGATTTTTACAAAATCAATGAAAATATGGGGCACATTGAATAATATTTATAAGGTATATTTACTTATAAATGCATATTTAATCTCCATATAATTTACACTAGTCTCTATAAAAATAAGGGAGAATCAAATTCCTTTCTAGTTTAGGGATCAAGTGATCTATTTAGAGTACCTTATTTAATAGTTGTCAAATTGGGCTAAGTGAGGTTATGTAGAAGCTTAATAGATGTTGCAATCTTCTCTAAGATAAGTCACATGATAGAAATTCTTAAGTGCATCATAGAACATCTTGTCATAATATTATCATTGAGTGTGGATTCATTGTGCATAAGTTTATAATCTTTCCTCATATCAATAAAATAATATTCCATTGTTTCTTATTACAATTATTCTTGATATCTTTTGTGGTGACATCTAACTCTAACAAATCAGTTTTTTTGGTTTAAGGCTTCCCTTAATTGGTACCCCTAACTACCATTACATCAATTTAGTGTCGATTAAGGATTATAAGTCATGTTGTAGATTATGGTGTGTTTATGTGTGATAACATTAATATGGTGAGTGGCATTTAGTTTTACCTTTTTTTATACATGTGCGGGGTAAAAGGTAGTTGGAAGTATATTACAACATCTATATTTTTTGGGTATAAGGTTTAGGTCATAGAGTATTTTTATTTAACTATGAGTGGGATAGTAATGGCACGCATAATAGATATTGTTTCAAGAGCAATCAAAGAAACTAGAGCACCAAGATTAGAATACCTATCAGAGATGATTAGAGAAGTAAAAGTTAAAGGCCATGGGTACTATGCAATGCATATGAGTGGTATTATAAGATGACATGGGTGAGGGAACATAAAAAGAACACCCGAGGAACAAAATGTTAAAGTAGATCTCATTAATGAGGAAGAGGATATATGTTTGTTTGCAATCATGAGGATTAGGAGTAATACTAAATTTGATGTTACAAGTTACTATGGAATCTTAAATCTAGAAGAAATCATCATTTGGATCCCATAA
>CM031235.1:822660117-822855117 GCA_018340775.1 Taxus wallichiana var. yunnanensis | reverse complement strand
ATTTCTTGATTTATATTATGTTTATATTGAATTGATGCATCTAAACAAGAAACAATTGTATCTTTATCCACATATTTTAAAAATAAAACTTAATAGACAAGTTCGTTTAGATAAATACCCTCGTTTGTAGTTTGATTACATTTGGAGTTGAATTATTTTCATAACGAGATTTAACGGGATACCATTTTGAATGGAGTTGTATATCATGTCAAGAAGGGAGTTTGATGGCATTAAAAATGAATGGTTTTTGATTTCCTACTATCAAGGGAGTTTAGTGGTTTACCATAATGAATGGAGTTTGATGTCCCGTTATGAAGGAAGTTTGACCACCTATCATGTTGAATGGAGTTTGATGTCATACCACAAAGAGACTTTAAAATTTAATCTGAGGTAGGTTGTTCAAAAATATGTGTTGAATTATAGAGCTCAATTACTTTAGTTTAGCATGCTATATTAAACTTGCTTTGGAAAACACGATGAATCGATATCGGTTATGAAGGGACCGACATCGGTCACATATGACCGCATCGGTCAAGCAAGTAGGAACCGACATTGGTTAGGTCTAACCGGTGTCGGTTACTTATGTGTGAGTGTTTTATTTAACTCGCATGTAATTGGATCTAATTTAAGTATTAAAGCATATCTATTGATTTTAATTGCATGGCTAAGTGCCCTAAGTTTGTATAAGGTATTTATAAGCTAGAAAGCTAAGGTTAGAAGAGACTATTGATGATTATTGTGAAAATAATTATGAGATAGAATTCTTGAAGAAGAAGGAGAAGCTTGAGAGAAAGAAAGTACTATACATCGTGAGAGGTGTGGAAGATTGTAAATCTTCATTGTATATCTTTTGAAAGCTTTGGATAATATATTGGCTTGTTTCTCGATGGATGTAGCCCACACTGAGTGAACCACATTAAATCTGGTGTTGATTTAAATCTCTTGTTATGTATATTTCTTCTGGTAGAATATCCACTTTTATTGCATGTATGCTTAGATATGATATATTATATATACAACCTTATGCTAACCCCAACAACTGGTATCAGAGCTTTGTTTGAGGGTTTTATGTGTTGATAGATTTACTCATAGAGGGTTTTTTGATTGAGTGGGAGCTATAAAAATGGTAGAAGAAAACAAATACAAGGTAGAGAAGTTTGACGACTCAAAATTATCAATTATAGAAGATGCAAATTGAGGATTATGTATCAAAGAGATTTGTATTTACCATTGGATGAAAATTCTAGATCTACGAAGATGATTGATGAAGAATGGAAGATTCTTGATAGAAAGGCTTTGGGATCTATAAGATTGATCCTGACAGCATCTGTGGCTTCCAATATTGAATGACTTCTACAATAGAGTTAATAAAATCTCTTGCTAATTTATATGAAAAACCTAGTGCTTTAAATAAAGTTTATTTGATGAAGAAACTATTTAGTTCTAAGTTACATGAAGTTGGATCTGCATCTAGTCATTTGAATGATTTCTGATCTATTGTAAATCAGTTGATATTCTGTTTGATGGTGAATTGAAATCACTCTTATTCTTATGTTATTTTCTTGATAGTTGGGATAACTTGGTAATGATTGTTAGTAATACAACATTTGTTAATAATATTTTGAAGTTTGATGATGTGGTTAGTATAATCTTGAATGAATAAATTTGCAGGAAAAGTACAGAAGGAATCATCATCTGGGAATGCTTTGAATGTAGAAAGTAGAGGCAGGAAGAAGGAGAGATCCAAGAGTAAGAATAATGGGAAATCAAAGTCAAGGAATGGCATATCTAAATCTAGAGGTAAGGGAATTACCTGTTGGAATTATGGAAATAAAGGACATGCAAAGAAATATTGTTGGTTAAAGGATAAAGAGAACCAACACCTAGACAAAGGTAAAGAGGAAAATATTGAGGAAAATAACAGAGGTAATGCAAGATGCTCTTATTATTTCTTTGGATAATAGAATAGAATCACGGGTTTTAGATTCAGAGCTTCTTTCCATGTAACCCCTAATAAGAGTTATTTTAGAAATTATGTCCAAGGAAATTTTGGGCATGTTTATTTGGGTGATGATGAACTTTGTAGTATTACTGGTAAAGGGAAGTTCATCTAAAATTGTAGAATGGAAATACATGGGTATTGAAAGATGTGAGGCATGTACCAAGCCTCAAGAGGAATCTTATTTCTGCAGGGAAACTAGGTGAAGCTAGTTGCATGGTTACATTCATAGCAGACTCTTGGAAAGTCACCAAGGGTGCCTTTGTTGTGGCAAGAGGAAAGAAGGTAGGAACGTTATATTTATCTACCTATGTTATTGATTCCTTTTTTGTGTTATCTACTTCAGATTCAGATGCATGCATGTGGCATAATCGGTTGGGCCATATGAGTAAAAAAGGAATGCAGATATTAAAGGCTAAGGGTAAGTTATCAGATTTGAAATATTTAGATCTTGATTTCTGTGAGCATTATGTATTTGGAAAACAAAAGAGAGTGAGATTTCTCAAAGTTGGGGCAATTAAGAAGGAGCATAAATTAGATTTTGTACACTCAAATGTGTCGGGACCAACCTGATAGCTTCTCATGGAGGATCCCACTATTATATTACTTTAATTGATGATGCTACAAGAAAGGTATGAGTTTATCGTATTAAACATAAATATGAAATTTTTGATACTTTTAAAAATGGAAAACCCTTGTTGAGAAAGAATCAAATTCAAAGTTAAAGTGCCTTAGATCTAACAATGGTGGTGAATAATGTAGTAAGGATTTCAATGATTATTATTCAGTGAATGGAATACATAGAGAAAGGATGGTTCCAATAAAACCACAAGAGAATGGTGTTGAAGAAAGAATGAACAGAACAATCATGAACATGCTAGAAGTATGAGGATACATGTTGGATTGTCCTTGCATTTTTGTGAAAAAGTAATTGATAAAGTAGTTTATTTGATTAACCGTGGGCCTTCAAGTTCACTAGATAGAGGAATGCTAGAGGAAGCTTCGACCAAAAAAGAGGTAGATCTTTATTTTCTTAAAGTTTTGTGTTCAGAAGATTTTGTGCATATTGATAAGGAAAATAGAAAAAAGTTGGATGCAAAATCCAAGAGATGCATTTTCATTAAATATGGATCTGGTGATTTCGGATTCATTTTTGGGATTTAGAGAATTCTAAAAATTATTAGGAGTCGTGAAATTGAATAGAATGAAAAGAGAATGTAGTAGGATCAAATTTTGGTACCCAAGGATGAATTGGTTGAGAATTTTGTGAATGAAAATGAACTCTTGGATTTAAAACTCATACCTACAGGGTTACACAATAACTACAGTGTTGGTTGACCCCTAACCAAAGACTAACGGCTAACCCGATATCGGTTATAAGAGAGCCAAACGGCATCGATTAGCGAAGCGTAACCGGCATCACCTATAGTTGATAGCGTTTGTCAATGTTAAAATTGGAAACAAATGTCCAAGAGGTCCAAAATGAGCCTCGGTACCCCAAACTCCTATGAGAAGGTCACAAAGGGTAAGTAAACCTCCAGAAATATTTACACCTTCTCTATCTTATTTATTATTGACTGATAATGGTGAACCATAAAGTTTTGAAGAAGCAATGTAGGTTGAGACCCATGTTCAATGGGAGCATGGCATGGATGAGAAGATGGAATCATTGGAACAAAACCAGACTTGGGATTTGGTTAAGTTGTCAGCAGGTAAGAGGACATTGCAAAACAAATGGGTTTATAGGATCAAGGAAGAAGAGGGTGGATAGAAAAGGTATAAGGCAAGGCTTGTAGTAAAAGGATTTGCACATAAAGTAAGTATTGACTTTAGTGAAATATTTTCTCCTGTTGTTAAAATGACTTTCATACGTATTGTAATAAGTATAGTTGTAGTAGATGATTTACATTTAGAGAAGCTAGATGTGAAGATGGCTTTCCTTCATGGTGATTTGGATGAAGATATTTATATGCAGCAACCGCTTGGGTATGAAGTCAAGGGTAAAAATAAATTAGTGTGCAAGTTGAAAAAGAGCCTATATGGGCTCAAACAAGCTCCAAGGCAATGGTACATGAGGTTTGATAGTTTCATGCATGAGCATGGTTACTTGAGATGTGAATCTGACCATTGTGTTTATTTCAAGAAGCTTGAAAATGGAAGCTATATTATTTTGTTATTGTATGTGGATGATATGTTTATTGCAGAATCTAGTATGGAGGACATTAATGAGCTTAAGGTAAATCTAGCTCACACATTTTCTATGAAGGATTTAGGAGCTACAAAAAGAATACTTGGCATGCAAATACACAGAGACAAGAAGAATAAGAAATTATATTTGTGTCAGGAGGATTATATCTACAAGGTATTAGAAATGATTAAAATGCATAATTCCAAACCTATAAGTACACCTATGGCTAGACACTTCAAATTAAGCAAAGATCAGTTTCCTTCATCACATGAGGAGGTCAAATACATGACACGAGTACCATATGCTTTAGCAGTTGGGAGTCTCATGTATGTTATGGTTTATACCAGACCAAACATTGCATAGGTAGTGGGAGTTGTGAGTAGATTTATGGCCAATCTAGGTAAAGAGCATTGGAAAGTAGTCCAATGGATACTTAGGTATTTGAGAGGGACATCTAGCATGCAATTATGTTATGGAGGTTCAGATATTTCTTTCTTTGTGGCTATGTTGATTTGGATATGGCTGAAGATTTGGATGATAGAAGGAGCGCCACTTAATATATTTTCACAGTAGGTGGGATGACAGATTAGCTGGATATCAAGATTGCATAAGGTTGTGGCTTTGTCTACTACAAAGGAGAGTATGTTACAGCTATAGAGGCTAGCAAAGAGATGATATGGATGAGCAAGTTCATGGAAGAGTTGGGAAAGGAGCAAGATGATTACAAATTGTTTAGTGACAATCAGAGTGTAATTCATTTGCTAAAAAAACTCAATGTTTCATTCTAGAATGAAACACATTCAATTGAGGTATCACTTCATATGGTAGGTATTAGAGGATGGGCAGCTGAAACTGGAGAAGATTCATATGAGTGAAAACCCTGCGGATATGCTAACGAAGCCATTAGCAAAAGAGAAGTTGGAGCTACACTCCACTTCTATTGGTCTTTGAGTTTGAGACTTGAAGAGGAAGAAACAAAGCTAAGGAAAGGATCTAAGAATGATGATGTACATGTATATTGCAGTAATTTATCTCTAAGTGGGAGATTGTTGAGTTGTGGAGCTTAATTACTTCAGTTTAGCATGTTATATTAAAATTGCTGGAAAACACAATAACTAACATCAGTTATGAAGGGACCGACATCATTCACCTATGACCAACATCAGTTAGGAAAGTAGGAACCGACATCACTAAGTCTAAGCTCGCGTCGATTACTGTGTGTGAGTATTTTATTTAACTCACGGGAATTAGATCTAATTTTAGTATTAAAGTAGATCTATTGATTGTAATTGCATGGCTAAGTGCCCTAAGTTTGTATAAGGTATTTATAAGCTAGAAAGCTAGGGTTAGAAGAGAGTATTGATGATTATTGTGAAAATAATTGTGAGAGAGAGAATTATTGGAGAAGAAGGAGAAGCTTGAGAGAAAGAAATTATTGTACATTGTGAGAGGTGTGGAAGATTGTAAATCTTCATTGTATATCTTTTGAAAGCTTTGGATAATATATTGGCTTGTTTCTTGGTGGATGTAGCCCACACTGGGTGAACCACGTTAAATCTGGTGTTGATTTATATCTCTTGTTTTGTATATTTCTTTTGGTAGAATATCCACTTTTATTTCATGTATGCTTAGATATGATATATTATCTGTACAACCTTGTGCTAACCCCAACAAGATGAATTTTTGACCTAACCTTTGTTAGTAATTTCATTAGAGTGAAGAGGTTAAGTGTATGATCTCAAAAGGATTGAGTTCAATTTACATCAATTGAATTTAAAGATTTTATGTCATATGGGTGTTTAGAAACACTTCCAACAATTAAATTGGAATTTTTATGATATTAAAGTTCTGAAATTAATATCCAAGTTGTTTTGATCAACATGTTTTTCATTATTAATGAGAAACACAAGAACTATGGGAAATGAATCAATTTTCTCTATTTTTAGTGTATTCCAGTTGAATTTGTGGGAATATGAGAAGATGAAAAAATTCATCACCTTTTGTATTATTCTTCTTGTCATATGACTTTGTAATGTCAATTGGTTTGTGAAATTTTCCTTTATAGAATAACTAAAAAAAAATCAATAGATATATATATATATATATATGAATGGAAAGGTAACTCAAGAAGAAGAAGAAAGAATTTACCACTAATTTATGCATATTTTGCTGAATTGAACAAATATGTATATTTCAAATGAACGTATGGTAAGTGTTCATTTAAAAATATAATGAATTGTGAATTGAAATTTTGAAACTTATTTAGCTAAGCTCAACTCCTTTAGTTAGGCTAATATTGTTTAGCTATGAAGCTCTTATAGTTATATGAAGTTATTAGAATGTGAAGATCATTTATTATAGTGAATCTCTTTTAGTTTAGTGTAGAGAAATTCTTGAATGCTCTACAAAATAAAAAGAGAGTCCTTTTACAATAATACACATATCTTTTTAAAAAAATATTAAATATTATACAAATATATTATTGCTCATATATATTTTTATATCCTTATCTAGAAAGGAAAAATAAATTACTCATTTGCAATTTCCTCATATCAAATCATGCATGATCGCCTAACATGGTTGGATAAAAATGTTAATGAAAAAGAGATTGTGCCCCCATGAATATTGGAGTATTTGTAAGGATTTTGATAGAAAAACAAGTACACACATAGTTAGAGAAAATGAAATAACTAACAAAATCATGAAAGTGCAAAAATAACTCAAATGCAAGATTTCTCCAAATGCACATTGCTTGAAATTGCTCACAAATGAATATTTACATATAGGAGAGTGGACATGTAACTCCTCTATGATTAGTGGAATCAAATCCAAAAATAGAATTATAACTCACACACTTGACATAGTCAAAATAATCGTAATTCCCACTTAGCTAACAATGATGCCTAAGTGTAACTCATGTGACTAACTCCAAGTGTAACTCCTATGACTAGTACACCAAAGAAAGATTACTCCTAAAGTGTAGGAGTAATGCATGTTTATGAATAATTTACGATAAACAAATAAAGGATGAATAATATCCTACACTAACAATGAAAAGGAACAAAAGTATTGTGATCCTCCATCTATCGGAATCTATAATTTTTGTAACACCTTCCATGTGCATTTTCCTCTACATTAAAAGGTTGGGTTCCACTTTGAGATTTCTTGGAGTAAATTGGATGTGTTGTTTTGTATCTATGTCGAGATAGGCTACTTGACCAAATATGGGGAGATAGAAGAACATGATTCCACAAGTAGAAACTCAACTCTATCATAGTTTCCGTAAACTTGGAGAGGATGAAGAGATGAGGTGAGTACAAGTATCGACCTAGAAGGATTCTTGTTGGCGAGGGCCTTCTTCATGCCTAAAATTGACTAGAAATTTTTCCTAAAATATCTTGTTCAAAAATGTACACTTATATATAATGTAGCTTTTTCTATGGGCCAAGGAATAAAGTGTAATCACATTCTTTCATATTTGGGGCTTTATTTTCATTTTTATGGTAATAATTTGTAGGTACCCCCTATATATAGTAATTTTTAGAACACGTATTGCCTTATCTACTTCTCGACATAAAACATGGAGATTTCTTGTCAATCAAATTTTGGATCAATCTTGAATATGCAAAATTAGCTATCGACAACATCAAACACACACTATCCAATGGAAATGGTAATTGATAATCTCAATGCTTGTATAAAGATGATTCATACTTTTACCAACAAACAAAAATACAACTTTTTTCTATATTAGACGATTGGCAAACAAAATGATAGATTTTCTTGTGTTTTTTATTAGATGTTCGGAAAATAAAAATACATGTTTATTGTGTTTTTGAATTAGAAGAATGGTAAATAAAATATAAATGTGTTGTGGTTTTATATTAGATGACAGGAGAACATAAATGATAGATTTTTTGTGTTTGTATTAAGTGACTAATGAACATAAATGATAGTTTAGTTATGTTTGTATTAGAAGACCAATGAGTATAAATGATAGATTTTTTGTGTTTATATTAAGATTTGCTGAACATAAATGATAGTTCAATTATGTTTTTATTAGACGACCAACCGACATAAATCTTGATGTGTTGTTTTTCTATAAGGGACAACCTTATGATCACAAAATTCACAAAAAATGATGATCAATATAATATAATTTTTTAAGTAAGAGAATTTTGGCATGAAGATTTGCCAATCTCTCTCTCTCTCTCTCTCTCTCTCTCTCTCTCTCTCTCTCTCTCTCTCTCTCTCTCTCTCTCTCTCTCTCTCTCTCTCTCTCTCTCTCTCTCTCTCTCTCTCTCTCTCTCTCTCTCTCTCTCTCTCTCTCTCTCTCTCTCTCTCTCTCTCTCTCTCTCTCTCTCTCTCTCTCTCTCTCTCTCTCTCTCTCTCTCTCTCTCTCTCTCTCTCTCTCTCTCTCTCTCTCTCTCTCTCTCTCTCTCTCTCTCTCTCTCTCTCTCTCTCTCTCTCTCTCTCTCTTCTCTCTCTCTCTCTCTCTCTCTCTCTCTCTCTCTCTCTCTCTCTCTCTCTCTCTCTCTCTCTCTCTCTCTCTCTCTCTCTCTCTCTCTCTCTCTCTCTCTCTCTCTCTCTCTCTCTCTCTCTCTCTCTCTCTCTCTCTCTCTCTCTCTCTCTCTCTCTCTCTCTCTCTCTCTCTCTCTCTCTCTCTCTCTCTCTCTCTCTCTCTCTCTCTCTCTCTCTCTCTCTCTCTCTCTCTCTCTCTCTCTCTCTCTCTCTCTCTCTCTCTCTCTCTCTCTCTCTCTCTCTCTCTCTCTCTCTCTCTCTCTCTCTCTCTCTCTCTCTCTCTCTCTCTCTCTCTCTCTCTCTCTCTCTCTCTCTCTCTCTCTCTCTCTCTCTCTATATATATATATATATATAACATAATAAAGGTATTCAACCTGACATACATTCAATTTGGTTTAGAGAGGTAATTTGCATGTAAACATCATGTAAGAATTGGGTATTAGGTACGTATCGGGAAATATTATGTATCCTAGAAAAGAGACATTAAGCATGGATGTTCTAATTCTAAAAATATGGGTGTAAATATAAAATATTGAAAAACACATGGCACATTCCAATTCAAATTTTGAAATTAATTGCAAATCAAGTGTTTGATAAGTGGTTATTGTAATTTATAAAAGTTATTTTTATAATAAGTTTATAATTTCAATGCAAATATATTATTTTAATAATATTTAAACTCAACTTTAACCCATAATTAGATGTCAAAATGATCAAATTTTAATTTTTATGGTAGAGGGGTAATTTAAAAACTAAATTCCAAAGGGTTCAAGCAATTAAAAAAATTATTCTTTGACCCCAAAAAATAAATGAATGTCATAAGAGGCCCCTTACTCTTGGCTTATTTGTTATCCCCTGTTGAACATTGCATAGTTTTCATAATATTGTACCAATAGGAACACAACTCAATTCCTATGGACCTCTAAATCCAATTACATGGTGATGAAGGAGCATTCAATTTCATGTGCAATCTTGTATCATCTAAAAAAATTTAGTTTATGTTTATGTTTGTACATATTTGTGCAGGGAATCAGTAGAGTAATCCAAGAAGGTCCATTGTATTATTTTAATATAAACAACTCTTCAAGATTTGGTGTAAATTTATATTATATGACATAATGAATAAATTATGGTTTCATAGTCATGAGGCACTACATAGGTAAAGGACACTCATAAGGAATCATGGAACCTATGTGTTATGCTTATACATCTCAAATGATGGCACAAAGATTATAATTGTTGACATGAGGTAAAAACATTGCACATATAGCAAGAAGACGGTGCATAACCAAGAAACCTTCAAAATGTGTAGGAAACACGTAGTGCACTTTTATAGGCTCGCATTAGAAGGAGAAACTCGTCTTGAGATCACGTATCTATCTAAGAAATTGTGAGGTAGTTGGGACTTCCTCACAACATAAATTCAAAGACATGGTGTGCATAAAATTCTCGTGTAATAGCACACAATGTTCTTAATATACAAAATGGTTGAATCATCTAATTGATAACATTGAGATTAAAAATAATATCCAACAATGATCTACCTACTTTTTAACTATGTTCGTTGGGAGGACTTGTGTTTACATCGTGTTGTGCTATGTTATGGGACCTTTTTCCATATTCATCATTTATCATTTGCAAAACATTTAATATGTTTATGAGTAGGATGTAAGGAATCCTAATATTGTAAATAATTGATTTTGTATCCATATAAACACATCACTACACTTGAGAAAGGAATTCAAAAGAAACATAAGCAAATAACCTAGAGTGCATTTGTGAGGAGTACTATAATTTGAAACCCATGCACATGATTAGTGTAGGACTAAATCACTTTATGTAACAATGCATTATTGAAAGGTTTGTAAATTCATGGGAATTATTTGTGTTTATTGTTGAAATCCATATTTGGTAAAGTATGCAAGGTTGTGAATGTGATCTTCATTGTTGATGAATAAAGATTTTTTTTGTTATTATATGATTCCATTGTGTAATTTTTCTCTTGGTATAGGCTATGTGGTCTAAGGAATATCTTCATTGATACCCCTAACCATGAATCCATCATTTGGTATCATAGTGAGGAATAAATCTAGGTTGAGAGAGTTAATTTATGAGGGTATCCATCATTGAAAGGTGGATAGAGAAATCTATGAACCAAGCAAGTGGTGTGATCTACATATGTTTACAAGAAGGTGAAATAGTAGGTCCATGGTTCTAATAAGAAAATATATTTCCAAGAATATTAGGGAAAGGAGGCACATTATTCATTAATGTGGTTGTAATTATTGATCGATTATGGAAATGTTGTGGATACTACATATCAAATTAATTGCAATAGAGGAAGTAAAAAGAGGAGGATTTGTCTAAGGGATGATGCATGTGATGTGAAAGAGAAAAAATAAGACGTGATTAAAGGTTAAATGGAATAAATAGGTCCAATGTATGATCATTTGGATGATGAGGAATATAGGAAGAGGAGTGTGAATATAGGTTTCATGTTTTTCAAGGACGCTTAATGTAGAAAAGCTAATTGAATTTCTTATGGAGATAGAATATTTTTCAAGTTCAATAATATTTCACCCAAGCATAAGGTGAATATCATGCAAACCAAGTTAAAATTTCATGTGATATTGTGGTGGAAATAAGTTTAATTGGAGTGCAATAGGAGGTTAAATATAAAATCACCCAAAGGGAGAGAATGATTGCAAGCGAAAGGAAAAAATTTACCCGTGATTACTACTAGCATATATTGAAGAGGTTGTACAATTTGTGAAAAATTATTGAGTATGTAATAATAGATGAAATAATTATACATTAACATAGTTTGAGTTGGAAATCGTGAAATTAATCAAGAAATTATAGTGTGGTTTATCAATGAACTGTGGTGGGTGATCCAAGATGAGATTAACATAGTGAAGATGCAAATAGTGAAAAAGATGTACTAATATACCTTAAGAGCAGAGGAGAAGTTGGTGCATAGAGAAAAATGTTGTGGAATTTGAACGGAGGATCGGCAGTGATAGAGAACCAATAGTACATGAGTTGGAGAGTGAGGTAGGTGCGTATAATGCATAAGCACAATAATCCAAATGAGGAACCACTTTCGCTAGAGGGAGAGTTTGATGGGAAAGATTTAGTTATACATGCTTCACATATCATGTTCATTTAGAAATCAAACATATAAGTGTTCGCATGCCCATGGTGATGGTGGAAAGAGAGGAAGCGATGGAAGTGCATAAGTTGTTCAAATAGATACGGTGTATAAAGACCAAAGTGTTCATGGAGAGGAACTAAAGAAAAGAGAAATTTTTATCACAACAAGGAAAATTTTAAAAGTTTAAAGAAAGAAAGAAGAGTTGTGACAAGAGAGATAACATATTTTCCAAATAATATGCAATAAAAGAGGTAAATTTTATGTAGTGGTGGTTGATGGTGGAAGCACAAATAAATTGGTATCAACAGAGAAATTGAGGAATTTGGGATTGAAATACAAACCAAATCTAGATCCATATAGGCTAACTTAATTGGTATAAGGAAAATTAAAAATTATGTGAGATATATATCAAGTTTAGATGAATATTGGTTAGTTCGCAAACAAAGATGTGTGTGATATCTTATTGATGGATGTATGTCATGTTTTTTTGGGGAGGTCATGGTGGTTTGACTGGGATATGTTATATGATGAGAAATCAAAAACAATGAAAGTGTTGAAGGATGAAAAGGTTTTTAATATGAAACATTAAGGGAAGGAGATCAATTTTCACACCAAATTCATTTGGATTCATATGGAAGGGATATGATCATGTGGGATGAGAAGTATAGAGTGAGCATAGTGATGTGAAGGAATTCAACATTGAGGCACAAACATAAAGTAATGAAATGAATATTTCAGTTTGAATTCAATTCAAGAAGGTGATGTGCAAATTGGGATATGGGGAAGGAAAGAGACGCCTCTCATAGACAACGGAGAGATGGAATGGGTGTAATTGAACATAATTGGCATTGGTGGAGAAAGTCAATTTTTCATAACCAAGAAAAATGTTTGGAAGGTGGAGAATAACTATTTTGGAAGTCTAAGATGTGCACCCATGAAAAGATCTAAAAATTTGAAGAACTTGGTTATCTTAGAAACAACATGGGAATCTCCCAAGTTGTGGTATTATGGCTCCTTGGGATAAATCTTCATAGGAGTTCAACTTCCTATCCTAGCCACCTTAATGATAACACTACTATACTATAATATATTGATTGTGGGATAAAAGGGGTGAGATAAATATGAAATAAAATGTGGTGATACACCGAATTGAAAGTGATCACTCTCCTTGAGAGAATAAAAAGAGGACAAACTGAGTGTAAAAAGGCATAATAGAGCCACAATCAACCCTAAATTATATAAAAATTTGAGTCTCTACATTAGTGACATATTGAAATGGAAACCATGCAAATATAACTCAAACACATCATGCAATTAAAGAAAAAAATTCAAGATAACAATAACATAAGACAAAATTCATAACAAATCCACAATCAAGATCATATTAATGTCTTAATAATATGCATAATATTCCACAAATCGTGGGGCAAGAACTCGGTGCATCACATAAGTTCAAGTCAAAGGTTTGACACCCAAAATGTTTAGAAACTCAACCAAGTAGAGTAACCTTGCATTTAGGAAAAGGTCCCTTTAAAAATTTCATGATTACACATATATAGAAGAAGAGATATAGAAGAGAGAGGAAAAAGGATAAAAACATGTTGAAGAAAATCCTCTTCTCATGTTTATCCCTTTAGAAATATTAGAAGCCTCTAGAAGGTATGAAAAGATGTTTAACTAAATATGATCCACCGAAAAAAAAATTGTTGGCATATTCGTAGGATCCTTGCAAGTTTTTCAAGAAGTTATTTGTTTTAGGATTGATCTCTCGAGATTACACTAATGCAATCCCATTAGATCATGAGGATGAATGAAGATCAAATTGCCACTTGGTTAATCATATCATGATTATAAATTTGGGACCCAGTAACAACTCACATCTTGCTCAAAAAATTATTTAACTCCTATATTTCATTTTGGTGGGACCAAAAGGTATTATCCATCTCAATATCATCTTCTAGAAGATGATAGAACTCTCTAAAAGCATTTGTAAGTGATTTATGTGCTATTAGATTGAAATAATGAGTAGAAAACACCCAAACACTTAGACATGAAAATATCATAGATATTTCAACCATCTTCACCGAAACTAAGCTCAAAATGTATCCCTCTCAAAAATATTTCTAGTAGTACTAGTTTCAAGTCATTTGGAATTATTTTTCAAAAGATACATATAAACTAGGCCCTAGATAGTTCCATTGTAATGTTCTCAATATCATATTAACATTAGGTGATATTGTCAAATGTAACCTTATAAACTAGTACTATAGCACATCTCAGGACTTACCTATTGTTTCCATGTATTATGCTGCCACATGCTCTCCATAGGTGGCTTGACATTGCTTGGAGTGAGGATGCTAAGAGAGGAACTTTGGGATTATGTCATTTAACTGAATATCACCAATTTTTGAGGATATCCATGTGTTTATCGTCAACGAATTGTGGAGTTTGGGAGGTGATGCTTAACCTTAAAGAAAAATTTGAGATGATGTTTAAATCTGATAGATGTTATGTGTTCTCCCTCGCCAATTATCTCAAATTGATACTTTAGAGAGCCTAAAAAATTGCACAACTTTAAATCCAAAACTTTAATCTCACAAGAGTTTCAAACGCTGCTAAGTGTCACATATAGACATCGATGTAAAGGTTCTCTAAAGCATGAAAATGCGGTTAAGTATTGATCACCTTATGAATAGAGGGAAGGCCAATGATCTCCACATGTCCCCTTTAACACTTTGTCATTAATCCACCACCAACTCATTTTTAAGAATTGAAAATTGGTTAAGTCCCTGGAGATAGTGTTTGTTGCCATGTGCCCCAATTGAATCTATTAAGTTTGAAAAGCTAGCTTTAATAGAAAAAATGATTTGGCCATTTTTGAACATCTTAAGGCCAAAATTACAATAAAACTAAAAGTATCTTCGGATCTTTCTGTATGAACTCTAAGTGGAAGAAATAAAGCTATTTAGATGGGATTTAACCACATGAAGGGTCCAAAAATACATGTTCAATACCATTAAGTTTCTCCAAGTCCTAAAGTTATAATCAATTGTCTAAATTTTAAGTATGCTTTGCTCATTTTGGAAACACTTTTAACTACTCAAAGGGGGAGATTTGTCTACTAAATGTGAGAATCAATGTCCTTTGCATCCATTGGTAATGGAGTCTAGTGTAAACTTTGAAAACTCTACATTTTGGAGATGAAAAGTATTTGAAACTAGAATCCTAACTCATGTGCATATTTTCAACTTAAACCTTGCTTAAATCAAAAAAATTCAACCATTCAAATCCCTCAATATCTCCTCTTCTTATAAACTACCCCGAAAACTTAGAAACTTTTCATATTGCTTGAAAATATGAAGATAGCAATTGTGAACAAACTTCAAGAATGACTCAGCAAAAAGTATTTACAAAAGATAAAATAGTATATATTTCAGCTAAAATAGGTATAGTGTACAACACACTTATTATTCTAAAAGTAAAACTACACTACTCCTAATCTAACAATGTACAAGGAAAATCATACAAATCCAAAGACTAGATGTGATAAGTAACTCCTCTTCTTGATGAAATGAGGCCATGAGATCAACTTTGAAATACCCATAGAAAGTGAGAAGAATGAAAGCATGGGTTGTATCTTCTCATCCTTCAAAATATCATCTCCAATGGAAAGATACACCTTTATCTAAATTGGACTTTGTTTTTGGAGGTGCTTGGGATGAATTTTGATGCATTTAATATCTTCTTCATGTTCTCAAGTGAACATGACTAGTGGAAACTCCCATCTAGGCTTTGATCTCGATAAGAATATGATAGGACATCCATGTTTTAAATTCAATGGACTACCTTCTCTCGATTTTCCCATTTCTTTTGTTTTTGACTCAATAAATAGAGCAATCAGACACATCTTTCATTCCTTATCCAAGGTCCAAGGCTCAAGCACTTCATCTTCATTGACTTTGAACTTTGATAAACCCAAGATATCTTCCACAGAAAGAGGCTTCACAAGTGTAGATAAGGTCTGATCATCATCCTCTTCCTTAATTGAAAGCATGAAAATTTCAAATTTTCAAGTATAATGTGAATTTCATCCTTGTGTTCCTCAAATGAAGAATTTTTGGCCTCTATCTCCTTCTATTTCCTAACTTTAAGATCAAAAGCATTAGTGTCTAAAAATAGTTCCTCTCTCTTCTCATGCTTTTTCTAATCTTCATCCTTGGTGAACACCTCTTGGCTAAGTAAAAATGTTCCCTTATCATAATAATCAAATTCATTCCACTGTGAAATTTTTATCTCATGATCTGCTCCGATGAAACTTTTTTCAAGAAGGCATGAGCTCTTATAATGGGTGATCATCACTTGAATATTTAATAAGACTTCCCTTAGGTTCTATTTATCTGATTATTTCCTCAGAAACCTTCAAATGACCCTCCATTATGTGCCCTAATATTTACAACTCAAGTGTATTTGGAAAAGCATGACCAACTTTCTCTTGCTCATGATAATCATCAAAGATGGTTGAATGTTTTGGCATTGAGAATTGCTTCAAGTGTTGTAGGCTCTGAACTTGTCCCCATCATCATAAAAATTTAAAATACCCCCATCCACCATCATGGTTGGGTAATTAGGCCCGGGTAGAGTGGGTAAATAACATGAACAACCTATGAGATACCACAACTTCTCAAATATTCATGACAAAATTTTGGGGGATAGGTAATGATTTAGGTGGAGGTAGAAGGGAATTTTTCATAACATAGGGGATACTTGGGATAGAATGAGATTCTTAGAAATCAAATGGAGGATTAGGAACCATAAGGGATTCTTGGATCTGAAGTGGATCAAGAGTAGGCTCAAAAATTACATGTAGAGATAGAGGCGAGTCACAAAGTGAGGTAAGGATGGGAGAAATGGGGATGGATTTCCTTTTACTAGCTTGAATAAGAATCTTAATAGTTTGTATAGAAACATCATATGCATGAGGAATATCATTACCCCCAAAGGACTGAATCATAATAGAAATATCAAGATCAAAAGGTATTAAGTAATACAAGAAAGCCATACACTGGATCTGGTCTCGTATTCTTGAGGAATTATTTCCTAAGTCCTTGTGAATTTGAGGTTAAAGTCTAAAACATGCTCCATCAGGTGTCTCTTTTTATGGTGTTGAGGTGCTACAAAAGAGAAATGATGTTAGCATTCTCCTTGAACCGCTTCTCCAATTTTTCAACCAGCTTTTCCCATATAGAAATGGATTATGGAGTCAAACTAATATTTTTAGTGTATTAAGGCTGAAACTCCAATAAAATTGCAAGTATCTTTTGGATATGGCATGTATGAAATCTTAGTGGAATGGGGAAAGCTATGTGGATGAGTTATGACCATGGGGGTCCAAAACACATGCTCAACACCATTAAGAGCCTCTAAGTCCTAAAGTTATAATCAATTTCCTAAAAATGAAGCATGGTGCTCATTTTGGAAACACTTAATTGTACAAAAGCAGGCCAAGGCCTTACCAAAAGGTTCAAAGGGTAGTTCTACCACTAAACCAAGATGTGTGAGTACCTCACTCACACATTTTCTTATTTGGGTTGTATGATGCAAATTCATCCAAGTTCATGTTCAATAGTGCATCTAAAAGAAATGGTTGAGTATATTTTTATGTTTTTACATATTTGTATGCAACATTCGTAGATTTATCTATAAAGGTTTGTGATATTGTCGAATCTAAATAATGTTTTTAGAGTGGCACAAATCTATGTCATATGGTGTAAAAAAGAAATGATTATTTCATAGTCGGGTGGTCTTGCACATGTTAATTACATTTGTAAGGAAATATAAACCAATACATCATGCTTATACATCTCAAAGTGTGGAGTAAATCTTGTAACATTTGGCGCAAGGTCAAAACACTAAAAAAACAATTGGAAGATGACACATAATCAAAAACCTTCAAAACGTGCATGAAAATTCATAGTGCACTTTTATAACCTTACATTAGGATACTTTTCTTGATGTTGTGCATCTACTTATGAAATAGTGAGGTTATTGTGTCTTTCATCGAGAGATACTCGAAGACATGGTGTGCATAGACTTCTCATGCACAAGAGATATTCGAAGATATGGTATGTGTAAACTTCTCATGCAATAGCAAAAAGTTTCTTAGATAATGAAAATGACAAAATTATCGATTGACAACATCGAGATTACAATTGAGAGTCAAAATGACTTACCTACTTTCAAATTGTGTTCGATGTGCCATCTTGTGTTTGCATCGGGTTGTGTTATGTTATGGGTTCTTTAGGATTATTCCTCATTTAATATTTGTAATGCATTTAATATGTCTATGGGTAGGATGTAGTGAAGCCTAATATCATATATAGTTGATTGTATATCTATATAAACATGTCATTACACTTTAGAATACATTCAAATTTCCTATAAGGAAATAGTTTAGAGCATAATTGTGAGGAGTGCACAATTTGATGTTTGTGGGCTAATATGGGGGTATGATTAAAGGACTTAATCACTTTGGGTAACACTTCGTGGTTGAATTATTTGTAGGCTTGTGGGCATTGTGTGTTTGTTGAAACCTAGATTTGGCAAAGTGTGTGAGGTTCAATGTGTAATCTCCATTGTTGATGAATAAATAAGTTTGATGTTGTTGTATGATTTCACCATGTAAGTTTGATTTTTGTAAAGGATGCACAATTTAAGGCATCTCTTCATTAATACCCCTAATTATTAATACATCACATGTGCTCCTGGAAATTCTTAGTTTGTGAGCTATTAAAAACTACTCTTCAAAAAAAATACACTATTTCCTTGTTGTAAGCTAATCAACTTGACTAACCAAAAATTTCTATTAAGTACTCTACTCTCGCTACCTCCCTATGTTTTTCTCACTCCTATACCATTTGAATCACCTTCTTCATGAGGAATCATTTTCTTAAATCCATAAACCTCCTCCGAGAAAGTTATTGTAAAATGCTTTGTTCTCCAAATGTAAAATGTGGAATCTTCTTCCTTCTTAACAATGTCAATTATCGAGTTTTTGGGGCATTAACAACCTTCCTCTAGTGGACAAATTGTTTCATTTGGGAACTTGGAAAATAAAATGTAACGTGCATTTATGTGAATAGGGCCACTTTACAAAACCATGATTGATCTTATCCTAACCACCACATGTTACAAGGAACTCCCTTATTGTGCAAGGAAACCTTGTGCAAAAATCTATTGAAATTTGAAAATATTCACAACATTATCACAAACATGTTGTTCCAAAGGAAATATGTTAGTCTATTGAATATTTTTATAGACACTTTATATATTGGGTGACCTTAGGGGACCTCACAATCACATATGGATGCATGTGATCTCATAAGAAATAAGAAATTGCATGAACTCGCAAGACCTCCCCAATTTTTTATTGTGACAATATTTTGGAGTGTTCTTCTGCAAACTTTGTGATCCCAACCAACAAAAAGTTTTAAACACGTATTTTATCATATCTACTTATTTTTAAGTGATGCACAATTGATTGTGAACTTAGATGTTCTTTTCCTTTGTTTTCATACATAGAACCAAACCATGTGGGCAATGTACAAAGCTATGTAGTAATCAAGCATAAAGCCTAACCCTATTGGATTGAATAACCAAAATGAAATACATTAAAATATACACGTTTTTTACATGTAATATTTCCTTTAAAGGCTCTAGATTATAACACATCACATTTAATATTCTTACAATTTGCTTTGTAAAAGATCTAAGGTTTCAATGGTTGCATTATTTAGTTTCAACAATGTCATGTGTGGCCTTGTGGACCGCGTAAACATGTAAATAAAAATGTTGAGATCATGTATGTGAACAATGTAGAGATGGTGTGCCATTGTATCCCATCAATGTGTTAATCTATGCACATACCTAAAGAGTGGGTCACTTTCTTTACTGTTATGGAAAAAAATCCATAATCAAGGAGACATCTCATCCTCCTCAAAAGGTGATGGTGATTGTGATGGATATTTCAAATAAGCTAGCATCCCCGTGCTAAGGATTTGGATCTTAGGACCCAAGATGTCCCCATCCGAGGCAACAACCATCCATACCATTAACCATTTTAATCCTACAAACTCTAACAAAGAAGAAGAATCACATAAAAAAATTCCCTCAGCATCCAATCGCAACCGGTTTGGGTAACCCACCTACATAGTTTGCCTCAACTACGAGACAAGTGAGATAAATTGTAAAGCACTACCCCATAAAAAGAAAAGGCAATCATGGTCTCCAATGCAAATTTTATCAAATTTTAAGGGGAAAGTATCTTTAAATAAAATAAGTATGGGGACATAAAATGGTACAACCCGACGTTCTCCCTCCTTCCCCTATTTTTTTGTTTTTGTTTTTTTTTTTAAAGATTTAAATGCTAGTTATTTATGTTGGAAACGATTGTCATTAGACCAAAACCTACAGGCATTAATCTCTCGATACAATCACTAGAGTTAATGAATCCAAGGGAGGTGGTTAGTCCATCCACGGGAGGTGGTTAGTCCATGTCATGAATCCCACAGGAGTGCTGACATTTTTTCCAACAAACCCCCCCTCAGTGTTACCCAAGGGGATTCAAACCTGTGACCTTTTACTCTGATACTAATTATTGGAAACAATTATTGTTAGACCAAAACCTACAGGCATTAATCCCAATACAATCGCCAGAGTTAATGAATCCAAGGGAGGTGGTTAGTCCATCCACGGGAGGTGGTTAGACCATGTCATGAATCCCACAGGATCGCCGACGCTTTTCCAACACTTTAATTTAGTTATTTGGAAAATATAAATATATCTCTATCTCAACGTGTGTATTTTTAATTTCTCACATAGGTTATATTTGTCCATCGAAATGTTCCACATTTATTAACGACTCATTCACCTTATTTACAAATTTTCCAATGTATGTTAATGGATGGCTTCAATCTCATTGCACCACTAGGTTGAGTTCGCGGAAACTTGAAAATGAAATGAATTCAGGAAATATTATTTTTGGATTCTTAGGTAATTATGCTTATTAGCACTAATATAACTTAATAAAGCATCAAAGGATAATGTATGGTGTATAATAGAGGGTAGGGGCATCCTAAGGAACACATAAAGGGCATAACTCATGTCTTTGCACTTTGATGTTCTAAACGGAGAAAAGTAACAGTAATGGAAGATGAATAACTAAGTGTGCAAACCTTCCTGTAACCTTCTAATGCAAACCTCAGTAAGGTTGTAGAAATTTTTTATGTAACCTTGTAAATGGATGTGGGTGCTCTTAAATGGTCGTCAAATTGGGGATGCATATTGCTATGAGCAGTTCGCTTGGAAAAATTTAGTATGCAAATGGACAGAGTTTATTTGCAAAGAATCTAGGAGGATTTGGGATAGGATAAGCCTACATTTTATAGAGGCAAAAGTGGTTGAAATTTGGTTGAAATGGGTTGAATGCACATGCTAAAAATAACATTTGAGGAGGTTGTAGCAGTTCTGGGACATTTAGGGGCAGTAATGGAAATAATTGCGAAGTTGCATCCGGAAAGGTGGTTGTATGTGTAATTGAATTGTCCCCACCTTTATAGGATTTTAGAAATGTAGTTGACTAGGATAAGGATGTGGAGTCCAAGTGGTTGTTGACTGAGAATTTGAGTGGCAATTGACTAGGATGTGCACACTAATTAATTAATCATTTAATTAATAAATGATAATTAACTTAGCTAAAGGGGTATTAGGGATTAATTTAATTAATCCAAAGGGGTACAATGCACATGATTAATCAATTTAATTAATCAATCACAAATGGGTGAATAATTAGATGTAATAGGAAAATATTGGGACTAGGTGAGTGATTTTGGGGTGTCTACATTTTCCCCTCTTTAAAGTGCTATTGCAAAGTAATAGTGCTTTAAAGATAATAGACGCATGCAAAGAAACAAGTGGAAAGTGATGAAGCATTTGGATGCCCCAACGAGTAGAATGGTAGAGGAATGTCCCCTGGCGGGTGGGGGGGACAAAGCAAAGCAATGGAAAATCGCTTGATAGGAAGGAAAACAAGGGATTGGAACAAGGATGGAAAAATAATGTGCTCGTAGTAAGAGTGTCATTTGGAGAATAATTTTAGAGAAACCTTATTTTTGCTATTTCAAAATAGAGTTGTCACCGTGATTATGAAGGAATCAAGATGGTTAACCCAAATGCGCATAAACAAACACACATAGCAAATAAAAGATAAAAAAGGAAAACATAACCAATATACAAATAGGTGCATGCATCAGGGTTATAAAGGAACCAAGATGTAATCACACTACTTGCAAGTGGTCCAAAAAGTAAACATCAACAATGCAACACAAAGTTGAAAAAGAAGACAATCGATTATGCCCTAATGTGTGCCATAATGATGATTAAGTAGATGCAAATGCTTCCCAAATGGAACTAGGATCATACTTTGGAAAAGTAGAAGAAAGTGACTCTTTATGACACTCTTGTCGTATCCGTTGTGCAAATGATTAGAGTTGAAATTTCCCCAGGTGAAATTATATCACGAAGGAAAAACAATTTTATGACTTTCCCCAAGAAGAAATCGAAATGCAAAGGGAACAAAGTGATATCCATAAGATTAGAACGATCATTAGGGTAGTAGGTAAAAATTATGACTTTAATAAGATTGTGTGGATATTTTGAAAAAATTATTTCAAGGGTTTTCCAATTGGAGAATTTCTATGATAAGTGAATGTTTGTTCGAAAATTTTGTAATTTTTTATTTTATTTTTATTTTTGAAATATATGATTTTTGGGGGTGGGGATTTTTACGAGTTTTGAAAAGTTTTTTAAAAAAAGCAAACAAACATGAATGCATAGAAAAAGGAAAACATTCCATGGCTTAAATAAACCAAGAGAAAAACATAACAAACACAAGAAAATAAAAAAGACAATGTAAAAAAGGATACAAAATAAGCAATGTAATGCAAACCCAATATGAACATGAAGGATCCACACAAAAGTTATATGTGAACTAAGATGCGAATAAATTTCCTATAATTGGTCTATAATCGCAACATCACTCCAAAATTATAAATAACATTGGTTATTTCGATTAACGAAATAAAAGACTAAGCTAAGAATATACAAGACAACATTCTATATGTACAAACAATGTATAAGGACAAGATGAATTGGAAGAATTCAGATGATTGGGAACAATCAAGTGAAGAAACTAGCGAACTAAGTTACATAGTTGCAATTGTTTTGTCGAGAATTTTTGACACATTTTGCATTTCTTTGTTTTTTTCAAACACTTTTATATGTTTTTTGGGATTTTTAACAAATTTATATTGCTTTTGTCTTTTTGTAATTTTGAACCACACGCCAAAGAAGAGGGAAAAGGAATTCCCAAGCCATAACCAACATGTTACATATGAACATAGTGGACAAAAGCATAATGGAAGGAAAACAAGAGTGGTAGACAATGGGCATGACGACTTGACAAGGAGAACATGTGACAAAAGGCAAGGTGGAAAGATACAAGCGGGAGACAAGGTGAAATGACAAAACAAGTGAGTGCATTGATATGCCCCTAGCACAAGGGTTACTCTTTAGAGACTTGGGAGTAGAAATTCTTCATATGAATGGCATTCATAGGATCCTTTAACTCTTTTCCATCCTCAGTAGATAGTTTATATGCATCGGATCCAAATTTAGCATTTATAACATAAGAACCCAACCAATTAGGCTCAAATTTTCCTATTTTTCCTATGCTTTAGTTGTGTTCTTATGATTTTCTTTTAGAAATAAGTCGCCTATTTCAAACTATCAAGGTTGATCTTGCAATTATAATTATGGTGCAAGTATATTCTAATATACCTGCAAATGGCCCAAGGCATAAAGATGTATCTCATCCAATAGTTCCATCTCTATAAGGCGCAACGACATCATCTTCATGAATGAGGTGTTGGAGGGAGACATGAAGTGAAGGAAGTTCAACTTCGATAGGTAATATGGCTTCAGAGACATATACTAGGGAGAATGGGGTAGCTCTTGTAGGAGTACAAAAGGAAGTGTGGTAGGCCCAGAGGTCAAGATACTGTTGCATGTATGCTAGTTACGTCCATGTTTATCAATTGTCTTTTCCAAGATGGATTTGATAGTCTTGTTTGAAGCTTCAGATTGGCCATTGCATTGCGGGTAGTAGGGTGTAGCCCATTTCAAGTGGATATTATATTTTTTAGCTAGGGCCTTGACATTCTTATTTTTGAAGGAACCACCATTGTCAATGACATTAACAGCAGGAATTCCAAAACGACAGATAATATGGTTGAAGATGAATTTAGAAATATTACACCTAGAAATGTAGGTAAGAGGCATAGCCTCAACCCACTTGGTGAAATACTCAAGTGGCGGTTATTATGAAGGTATGGCCATTAGAAGATGTGGGCTTTATTTTTCTGATTAGATCGAGCCCCCATTTTGAGAAAGGTCAAGGTGAAGTGATAGGCTATAAGGCTTGGGAAGGTGCATGAATGAGATTACCATGTATTTTTGGCAAGCCTAACATTTCTTCACATAGTTGCATGCATTTTCTCCATTGTTGGCCAGTAGTATCCAATGCACAAGATCTTATTCACAAGGACCATTCCACTGGTATGCATGCCGCAAATACCCAAATGTACTTCATCTAGCATCGATTAGCTTCATCTTGATTGAGACATCTTAAGAGAGTCCCATCATATCCTCTTCGATACAAGGTGTCAGCAAGAAGGGTGTAGCATGAAGCATGTTGTGCTAAGGCTATTTTATTAGCTAAATTTAAATTAGGAGGGTAGGATTTGGTTTGAATGAAGGTATATATATCTTGATACCAAGGATGATCAAGACCAACAATCTCACAAACCATGGTGGAATCCAGAAATTCGTATGTGGGCACCAAAAGATGTTCAACGAGGAACTCATTGTGAATTTGATTAGTGTCAAATGAAATAAGGGATGTGATAGTTATCATGGCATATCGTTTTTTTTTTATACATGAGGAACTTGTTCAAAATTAATAATCCATAAATACCCTTTAAGACTATCAACCATTCGTTTATAGGGTAAGAGATTCTCAACTTTGACTTGATATTCTCCATTGAATTTGATTAATGATGAGAAGGGAATCGCAAAAACTATCAATTCTTGTAGGTGCAAAAGGAGATAGCAAATCCTAAGCCTATTATCAATGCTTCATACTCGGCTATGTTGTTTGTGCAAGGAAGCCGATATGATAAGATTTAGGTATGAGGTCCCCATATGGTGTAAATAAGTCAATTCTTACTCCGAACCATTGATGTTGCAAGATCCATCAAAGAATAAAGTCCATGAGGGAATTTCTTTTATGTACAATAGGGTTTCATCTGGAAATTCAAAGTGTAATGGTTGAATCTAGGTAGTGGCATGCGGCTAGTTGATCTGCCAATGTTTGACCTTTTATAGCTTTTTGATTGACTATTTCAATTTCAAACTCACTGAGGAGTGCAATCCAACTAGACATATTCCTTATTATTAATAGTCTTGAAAGTAGGTACTTAAGAGGTTAACCCTTGCAATTAATTTGGTGGTATGATTCAACAAGTAGTGTCAAAATTTTCCAAAAGTGTAAGTGAAAGCTAAGAAAGCCTTTTTAACCCGTGAGTACTTGCATTCATGTTCAAGAAGAGTTATACTTAAATAATATGTAGCTTTTTCCTTACCCTTATCATTGTGTTGTGCCAATAATGCCCCAATGGCATGTTCTGTTGCAGAAGTGTACAACAACATAGGCTTGTCTTGTATAGGTGGCATAAGTACATGTGGAGAGGATAAATATTCTTTCAATTTAGCAAAGGATTCTTGACATTCATGTGTCCACTTGAATTGAACATCCTTCTTAAGAAATTGGTTAAAGTGATGGCACTTGTCTACCAATTGAGAGATGAAGTGATGGATATACTATATTTTCCTTGTAAGCCTCTTAGATGATGCAGATTCGAGGAGGTGGCATATCCATTATAGCTTTGAACTTGGTAGGGTCCACTTCAATTCCTCTTCGTGAGACAATGAATCCCATAAGTTTTCCCGAAGTGACACCAAAGACACATTTTTTGGATTAAGGAGAACCTTGTATTCCCTTAATCTCTCAAAGATATGCCTAAGAATTGTTGGATGATCCACTCTAGTCTTTGATTTAGCAAGAATATCATCGACATAATCCTCCATTATGTCATGAAGAAGGTCATGGAAGATAAAAATCATGACACGTTGATAAGTTGTACCATCATTTTTAAGGCAAAAGGCATGACCTTGTAACAAAATTCCCCCATGGGGTTGTGAAATTTGTCTTATGTTGGTCTTCTTCAGCAATTTGAATTTGGTTATATCCTAAAAATTCGTCCATAAGAGATAACATCTTGTGGCCCACAGTAGAATTGAAAATCATGTCGATGTTAGGAAAAGGGAAGTCATCCTTGGGACATGCCTTGTTAATGTCATGGAAATCTATACACATATGGATTCCAGGGGTCTTCTTTACATTGGTACCATATTCGATATCCACTTTGAGTATTCAATGGACCGTATGAAGCTTGCATCTAGTAATTTTTGTAGTTCGGCCTTGACAAGCAATGCGACTTTGGGGTGCATTTTACGCAACTTTTTGCTTTATAGGTTTGGCATCTGGGCACACCACAAGGTGATGAACCACAAGAGAGGATCAAGGCCTGACATTTATTTTTAGACCAAACAATACATCCTAAAATTCAATTAGATGATTAGATGCATTTATGAAGGCCTTGATTTTAGTTTCTAATAAATTGGCACCTAGTTATAATAGTTTTGGTTGGTCTTCGGTCCCAATGTTGATAGTTGTCATTTCTTCTACCAACAACTTAGAAGTGTCATTATCTTGAAATGACATTGTAGGTTTGTGTAGTTTTTTATATATTTTGGATCTGAAACTCCTCTCCTAGCGCCTCTAAAATTTTTCACTAGGATATGCATCCTTTTCTTTCTTTTCTTTTTCATTTTTTTTTTCGCATAGCGCCTCATAAAGGTTTTCACTATGCGAGATATGATTTTTCTTTCTTTTGTGTTTAATTTATTTTTCTTTAGGACTAGAGATTTCAAGTTTTTCACCAAAGTAGGCAAGTAGCATCAAGGTTTATATTGAAACCCTTCTTGTGATCGACAAGGGAAAGGGTCTCGAGCCCCGAGGAACTCCTGAATGGCCTCATCATTTTGAAAGAGGTCCATGGAAATATGACATTTTTGGTCTTGATCAATGAGGGAAGGATAAAAAACATCAAGGGTTCGAATGGATAGGTTTGAGGAAAAGCGTAGTTTTAGTGAGGTCTTCAAAGAGGCTATGTGTGGAACCGGTCTCAACTTTGGAATCCAAGTCCTCATCACTAGTTAATACATCGAATATGATTGGTCTCTTCTCAAAGGTCTCATATCCTAGACCATACATGTAGAGGTTAGATTTGATTCCATAGGTTCAAGAATGTCATGTCCTTGTGGGCCAAGGCCTCTTCCTTTCAGTTCATGTTTTTCATCATTTTATGGGCCTTGGTGTAATCAGTGGATTCGTAGCATTTTGCCATCTTGTCTTCATACAGCCAAGAGTTATCAGAGCTTTGAATATGTTCATATTATAAATATCCATATTGTCTCCAAAGATTATTTCCTAGATAGTAAGTTGGAGGTTCTCGTAGATGGGGAGCATTAGGATGCCCATAGCTGCAAGGCGATAATGGGAGTTTCGCCAACAAGAAATACATTTTTGAGCATGTATTCACCTATGACCTTTATGGGAGAATTTAATCTGGGTGATGCCTTAGATGTAGATGTTTTAGAAGAAGATGTGGAGATTCATGAGGGCAACAATATTTTGGGATCAACACGGATGGTAGTAATGGGGATGACACGAGGTTCGGATTAGGCTATCAACAGATGGACAATAATTTGCATTTTGGTACTTTGCTTCAAAAAAAATTATGTGATATTCAAAGGGGTTAGCATCCCAACAAGGTGAAATCTTTTTCATTATGTGGGAACTTTATGCATTGATGGAAGGTGGAAGGCATGACTTACATTACATGTATCCAAGGTATACCCAAAAGGAGTTTATATGGCGTTTCCACATCAATGACATGACATATGGTTTGAGGAGTTATGGGCCCACTTGTATGGGAAGAGTAATGGTACCAGAGGAATGGTGCTCAGTATTGTCATAACCATGAATGGTAATAACGTTAACATCTAAGTCATCTGTTGTATGACCAAGGCAATGGAATCAGTTTTAATGGAGTAGATGTTAAGAGTTGCTCCATTTTCTACAAGAACTCTTTTGACCTTATGGTTTGTAATATAGGCTTTGATGTACAAAGAGTTATTGTTAATTAGATTTGGGTTCAACATATCTTGAGGGCCAAAAGATAGGATAGGAATTTTAGGCATAAGGTTTGCGATCATAACTTGAAATTATTAAACATTAAGGGTTAAAGGAACGTGTGCTTCATGAAGAGCATGAGTGAGGATATCTGAAGATTAGGTGACTCTTTTAACAATTCCATCAAAGAGATATGTGTTGGTGTGGTTGTTAAGCTATTTGATGAGGTCATATTGATCAAGGGTGGAAGATTTGGCATTAGAGGTTGACTTTTGATTCAAGGAGCCGTTGGTTTGGATGTTTGAGGCTCTGTAGAAGACATAGATGGTTGGTTTTCCGCATGAACCCATATCTTCTTTTGGTGTGTGGCCATGACATTACTCAGAGGTTTGAATTTAATGGTCACTATTGTAGAAGGAACTTCCTCAATAAATGAAATATTGAATTGTAATCAGCATTATTGGTGGAGTGACCTTTGTCAAGCATTTTTATTATCAACACCATGTTTGGGAAATGGGTTTGAGAACACCTTGAGATTTTCATTAGGTGTTTTATTTGGTGAAGGTTCTTCAACGTGATATCCCTATCATCGATGAGGTCTTGGACAAAGTGATGTAAATGTAAACATGATCGATGGTATGATTGATAATGCAATGAAAGTCAAAGTAAGTGTTAATTTGTACCAAGTGGGCTTGGGTTCTCCTTCAACCCAAGGTCTTGTGATGGGATAGGTCACCATGTTGGTTATTGACGAAGTTGTTGGAGAACATTTGAGAGAGGTTTTCCCAAAGGATTGAAATGACACCGCTTAGAATCGTGGGATGAGGAAACCTTTAGTTAGAAATAAAAATGGTTTTTACCTTTGTTTGGCTTAGCTTGAGTATTTTAAACGTTGTGACATTGGGGTTTTCTATAACACCATCATTGACAATATTGTGATTTGGTTAACATGTTTGAATTTTTTTAATGAGAGCTATTATGATTATATGATTCTCATTATCCTTTGAATGAGGTTTGATCAAACCTTTTGCGACAAGGGATATTTCAATTTACGATCCTTTCTCAATAACTTCTTCAAAAGTATTGAGGCAATGCATTTGCATGTGAAAGGATAACTCATTGTTGAGGTTAGGTAAAAATATGCTCACAAGTTGTTTCTCGGGAATTGAGCATGGGAAGTGACTAGAAAAATCCCACGCCATCTTTATAAGAATTGTGTAAAGGTTTAATTTTTGAATTGTTTAGCATTGCACAAATCCATCATTGTAATTTCAGAGTCTAGTTAAATGAGAAATGTTTAACAAACTTCTCTGAGAGGTCCACGAAATTTTATATAGATCCCTTGGGGAGGTATAGAAACTAGTCCAAGGATTGTCCACCTAGACTTCATGGAAAAGACGCATTAAGAAGATATCACTATAGGCTACCTCTTGGAAAGCCATATATAATTCCTTGATGTGTTCTTTAGGATCATTCTTGCCCTTGTATTTGTCAAATTTGGGTGTCTCAAAATATTTAGGAAATGGTATACACAAGATATCCTTATCGAAGGGGTAAGGACATGATTCTTCAAAGTTGAATTGTTTGTGTTGATGTTGCATAACCGAGATGGTGTCCTTCATCATTTTCCATTCTTGGGAAAAGTGTGATTTGTGTAAAAGATGATGATGAACCATCATCATTTAGAATTGTTCTCTTTGGTGGCGCGGTATGGCTCTTAAATGAAATTTTGCTACTAGTTTTTGTAGAATCTTTGTTATGAGGTTTCTTTAGTGACTTTGGAATTTAGGATAGAAATTTTTTTAGCCATCTCATTGATTTGATTCATGAGGTATTTAGTGGGATCGGTGGATGGATTGGTCGATTTTCTTTATTCCATCATATTTGTTTGTTTTTTTTTATTCATTGTCTTTGGTGTTATTCTAGGTGGATTTCTTTCGATCCTCATTATTTGTGTGGCTAGGCCCAACCCATCATCATTTGTTATTCAAGATGGATTGGATTTGCCGGTCCTCATTATTTGTGCATCTAGGGCACGACCCATTATCATTATTTGTCGAAATGAAAGGTTCGCCCTTTTTGGGTTTTGGTTTGCCAAGTAATGTTCATAGAACATCCTCGTCGAAATCGAAAGGTAATTTTTCTCCCATCTCAAGGAGACAAAGCAAAAATTGGTCTTTATTCATACGTAAGATATTTTGGACATGGGATTTTTCTTCGGGAAAGATGTCATTTGGTCATCCTCTAAAAGTTTTGGTCATTATCACTATCATAATTTCCAAAAGGATTTCAAAGTCTTTCATTTCTTCTAAAAGGACTATAATCTTTGTTTCGTGTTCCCACCATTTTTAAAAGAGGGGGGAGCAAAAGAGATGTGAAATATAACTCAACCCATAGCAACGTGAATGTTATGATGGAAGAGAGTTGTGTGATTAAGTTTGGTAATAACTTGTCCCTTAACAAAGTAAATGTTAAGATGGAAAAGATGTTTGGAAGATATGAATGATGCAACCCTTAAAAATTGAATGTCAAGATGGAAGTGTGTGAGATTGATTAATAAACTCAACCCTTAACAAAGTGAATGCCAAGATGGAAGAGAGGTTCAATGTGGTGAAAGTTATCATCCTCTAGAAAATTGAATGCTAGATGGGGAGGGTTATAGTGACAAAGTGTAAATGTGCTCAACCTCTAACAATGTGAATGTTATAATGGAGGAGCGAGGATAGATTGATTTGAATGTACTCTACCACTAGCAAAGTGAATGCTAGATGGGAAGAGGGATTTGAAAGTTATTTGATTGTGCCCAACTTCTAACAATGTAAATGTTAGAATGGAAGAGGATATGAAGGAGTCAAATTGTATGTGATGTGCTCAACCCTTAACAAGAAATAGTTAAGAAGGAAGAGGCTAATGAAAGGATAAGACTCAAATATCGACAACGTAAACATTGGGAAAAGATATGATGAAGTGTCTAAAACTTAACAAATAGTTTTTCAAATTAGAGACGTGAAGAAAACAAATGTGTATAGTTTAAAAATGATGATGTCAAACTAAAGGATGTAAGAAGAGGATGAAAGTATCAAATCTTTAATGAAAGATAATATGTGATGGAATTAATTATGACAAAGTGGAATATAACAATGTCAAGATGTGAGTCGTAAGATGAAAATTCTTGAGCGAGGATGTGGATATCCACAACTCAAGACTTGATGTTGAAAGGAAGTGGAAACTTAAAATTTGGGAAATGTAATCCAAATGTTTAAGTCAAGGATGAAATGGGAGATGAACTCAAAATGAGGTGAGTACGAATGATATAAAACTTTGATGATCTCGAAATAGGAAGACTCAAATAGGTAAATGAGAATTCCAAAGGAATGAAATAAGATCAAATGGAAGGCATAATGAGGATGAAAATATTGAAATGATGAAAAAGAGACAAAAGCTCTAAAAAGGGGAATTTTGAGAGTAAAACGAAAGATAGTGAATGACTGAAGATGAAGAGAAAAGATGACAAGAAAAAGAGGTGAATGACAAGTCCAAATAAGGATAAATTTGGAGATAACAAACAAAATAAAAATGAGCCCAAATAAGGAGTATTTGGGGTATCGAAAAAGAAGGTGAAAAAGAATCCAAATAAAGAGTACTTGGAAAAAAATGGAAACAAGATGAAAAGAATATTCCAAACAAGAAGTGTTTGGAAACAATGAAAAATTACAAATGTAAAGATGAATTCAAACAAAGAGTGTTTGAAAACTATGAGAATATATGAATGTGTAAGATGGATCCCAAACAAGGAGTGTTTGGGAAAAAGTGAGTGTGGAACACTACTACGAAAAGAAAGAAAACAAAAGAAAATAGAAAGAGATTTTTTTATTTGTTTGTGGCCTCTACCTTAGCTTGGCTTGGACAATGTTTGGATTCCTAGGTGGTTGTCTCAACTAGGTGTCAGTAGTATACCCGAGCGAGCGTGGTGCTATTGCTAGTTGTCGGATTTACTTTACCCCCTTTGAAACCCTGAGCAAAGATCTTGCTCAAAATGAATCACACTGGGGTCACCACTACTGGATATTGTGACTCTAACTCACAAGTCTTTACTAATCAGTTTGGGTACCCATTTCATTTGTCATCCGAGTGCCCTCAATGTGTTAACTACTTTGGGGTTCCTAATCTTCAAATGATTTTTATGGCTTATGCCAAGGCACTTCCCATAATTATGCGAACATGTTTTTACCCTTACCCAAACTTGCAAATACAAGTGTGTAAAAATGTTCATTTTATCTTATTTATTAGCAATTCCTTGCACACAAGAATGAGTAGTTTGAAGCTTGTGAGCAAAGGCAACCTGCAATTAGTAGTTTTAATTGTTTTATCAACCATCGTGAGAGCGGGTCCTACAAGCAAGGATCGAATGTTTTCGGAAGTAGGTAAAATACGAGACAAAAGAAGTAAGTTTATGTTTTTGATTTCCAAGATTGCTTTAAAAGCATGAGGAAAGAGCATACACGTAAAATAAGCTTTGATTAAAAATAGAAAAGAAATGTTAATTCCCAAAATAATAAACGACAATAAACATAAGTGAAAATGACCACAAAACATTAGTAGTGATATAAAAACAAATGAGTTGGTTAGGAAAATTGCTGAAAATGTGACAAAAATAGACGGAAGGTCCAAGAACCCTGTAAAAACAAGTTTGATAATTTGTCCATTGTGGTGAAAAGAGTGGAAAATAAATGAAAAAGTGCCTAATCGTGTAGTTTAAAGTCCTAAATTAGTGAATTAAATTAAATATTAACTAATTAAAACAAACTACAAAATATTAAAATGTGAACAAGAGTAAAGAACGAAAAAAAGGTTAGAATTAAATAAACTAGACTATATACTAATCTATACTAATCGATAATAAACTAATCTACATAAAATAATCATAAAAGAGGGAAAGCCAGGTGAGGGTGTTTAAAAAGAAATAAAATATAAGGATAGATTAAAAATTATGCATAACCCTAAGTTTGGAAACATATAGCTAGAAACCTAAAAATAAGATCATAAAGGCGTCCATGTTGATTCATGGGGTTTGATTTGTGTGATAGCTTTGGTTGTGTGTGTTTTTGACAGGTTGAAGTGGCACGAAAAATTGGGCATGACCGACTAAAACACAAAAACAAATCTATTTTTATTTTTATTTTTGAATATATATGTTATGTGTTTAGAAGGAAAATGGGAACTAATGGCCTGTCTCTCGTGTCTCTGTGTGTGGATTGATTTTTTGCAGAGAAAATAGCAGAGAGCAAACTTGAGTAATTTTTGAAAACTAGAGAATTTTTGTGCAGAAAACAACAAAGATTATGCTTGTAAAAACTAGAGAATAGCACAAGTAAAGAACAAAACAACAAAATGATGAATTTTACCACTAAAAATAGAAAATCTATCAAAAGTACTATCGAACAATGATTAATAATCGGTAAAAACAATGTTTATTTTTGTGATTTTAGAAATGAAACTCAACTATCAAGTCTTCCCACAATATACTTTGCAAATAGAATAACACAACAAGGTAAATAACATCTGAAATGAAAGGAAATTAAAATGGGAGTGTGAGTCCCACCAAACATGCCAAAATGTAAACAGATAAAAGTAATAGTAATGGAAGATGAATAACTAAGTGTGCAAACCTTCATGTAAGCTTCAATGCAAACCTCAAAGTAAGGTTGTAGAAAATTTATTTGTGTAACATTGTAAATGGATGTGGGTGCTCTTGAATGGTCTCCAAATTGGGGATGCAAATTGCTACGAGTAGTTGGCTTGAAAAGCTTTAGTATGTAAATGGACAGAGTTTACTTGCAAACAATCCAAGAGGATTTGGGATAGGATAAGCCTGCATTTTATAGAAGCGAATGGTTGGAAGTTGGTTGAATTGGCTTGAATGCACATGTTAAAAATAGCATTTGAGGAAGTTACAAACATTTTCAGGACATTTAGGGCGATAATGGAATTAATTGCAGAAGTTACATTTGGAAAGGTGGTTGTATGTGCAATTGAATTGCCCCCACCTTTTTAGGATTCTAGAAGTGTAGTTGATTAGGATAAGGATGTGGGGTCCAGTGGTCGTTGACCTGAAAATTTGAGTGGCAGTTGACTAGGATGTGAATACTAATTAATTAATCATTTAATTAGCAAATGATAATTAACTTAGCTAAAGGAGTATTAGGGATTAATTTAATTAATCCAAAGGGGTACAATGCACATGATTAATCAATTTAATTAACTAATCACAAATGGGTGAATAATTAGATGTACTAGGACAATATTGGGAATAAGTGAGTGATTTTGGGTGTCTACAGATGCAAAGATTCCCATCATATTCAGTTTTAGTTTTGATCCTTATTTAAAATTCTTTGAAACCCTAAATGACTAAGACTCATAGGTCGCACATATTGGTATGCACAATATCATTTTTCTTAGAGCCCGAAATGTAATTCTTTTAAAAGGTGTTCGATGTTTATTTTCTACCAAATAATGCTGAAATTTATCGGCACCCTTTTTGAGAAGTAGAAACCCCTCATCGTATCATAACGATGGAGTGTGTAAGATAGCCAAAACTTACATGATCAAGTCAATTCTACCATAATTGTGTTGAGGTTGTGGCACCGCCACAAGGGCTTGATTATCTCTTTGAACAAAATCCATCTAAAACATCATGCCCACATTGGAGGCTCTTCCAACAATTTTGGAGCTTCGTGACTTTATCTCTTATCGTGCACATATTTTTACAACCTTTACAATCAAAATCAATCTTGAGGTTTTACTCCAATAATTGGATCGACGAATAAGAGATTTTTGTTCAACCAATGACATGTAAAACACCTGTAATTTTAGAAGTACATATCCCAAGTGGTAGTGAAATGGAACATATCTACTTAACACTCTAAGATTTATCATCACCTAAAGAAACATTATTTTTCATGGGTGTGTCTCTCAATGTGAAGAACCAAGCTTTTTTTCCTATCATGTGTCGGGTTGCACCCAAATCTATATACCAAATTGTATTTTGTGAAGTGGATTCTTCATTGGATTGTGCAATATACAAGAAGTATGCATCTTCAAGTTGATCTACAAAGACATGAAATATGCATTGGGAACATCACACAAGTTCAAGTTAGAGGTTTGTAACTCATAATGTTTGGAAATCCAATAGGGCATAATAACCTTGCATTCAAGAGATGATCCCTTTAAAATTGTACCTGATTGCACATATATAGAAGAAAGGGAGAAGATAGATGTAAAAGGACCAGAAAGATGCTAAAGAATATCCTTCTTCTCATGTTTATCCCTTCAGAAAGATCAAAATAATCTAAAAGGTTTGACAAAAGATGCTTAACTGAAGATGATCCACCCAAAACCACTTCTTGTCATATTCGTATGATCCCTGTAAGCATTTGAAGTAGATATTTGTTTGAGGATTTATCTCTGAGAGGAGATTTATGTAATCTCATGATATCATGAGGATGAATGAATATCACCTTGCCACTTGGTGAAGGAGATCATGATAATAATTTTGGGATCACTATGACAATTTGTCTCTTTCCTAACATATTGTTTAACTCCTCCATTGCATTTTGGTAGAACCGCAACGTATATCCATCTCAAGATCATCTTCTAGAAGAGTATAAAACTCTCCAAATGCATATGTAAGTGATTTGGGCGCCATTAGATTAAAAGAATGTGTGAAGACACCCAAACACTATGTTATGAAAATGTCACAAATATCTCAACCGTCTTCGATGAAACTTAAGCTCAAAATATATCCCTATAAAATACCTTTCTATTGGTACCAATTGTATGTCATTGGAGGTCTCTATCAAAATATACAAGAAAAAAATTAGGTAACCCCATATTGTTCTAGTGTGGCATCCCCAAGCTCATATTAACACTAGGTAGACCTGTCAAATTTAACCTTTTCAACTAGTACTATAGTGATTCTCAAGACTTACTTATTGTTGTCATGTACTATCCTACCATGTGTTCTCCATCGGTCTCTCTTTCGCATCCATTGGGCATGTCTGGTGTAAACTTTGAAAACTATTCATTTTGGATATGAAAATTCTTTAAAACTAAAAGCCTAAATCCTCTAAAAACTTTCAACTTAAACCTTGGTTGAATCAAAAAGTGCCAACCATTCTAAGCCCTCAAAATATCCTCTTCTTAAAAATTTCCTTGAAGACTTAAAAACTTTGCATCTTGCTAGAAAATATGAAGATAAAAATTGTGAACAAGCTCCCAAGAGTGACTCAACAAAAAATATTTACAAAAGATAAAATATTACATATTTCATTGAAATAGGCATAGTGTGCAAAGCACTTACTATGCCAAAAGTAAAACTACATTGCTCCTAATATAACAATCTACACTTGATATCTCATATAAATCCAAAGATTGGATAGAAGAAGTAACTTCCTTTCTTGATAAAATGAGGGCATGAGATCAGCTTTGAAACACCCATAACAAGTGAGAAGAATAAAAGCACAAGTTGCATCTTCTCCTCCTTCAAAATATCAGCTCTAATGGATAAAAAAAAATTGAGAAGGATATTGTATGTGCATAATATAGGGTAGGGGCATCCTAAGGAACACATCAAGGGAATATTTCATATCTTTGCAATTTGATGCAAAGATTCCCATCATATTCAGTTTGAGTTTTGATTTTGGGTGATATGGTGGGCCTGCATCATGTGAGTATCAGAACATTCAAATATTGAAAATATTTGGGCTTCCCATCTTTGCAACTTGTAGTGGATAGGATGTCACAATAGGGACACTAATATAAATACCCTACACTCTTGGACTAACTAAAATACTCATAGCAATTCAAAATTCTCGTAGTATTTTAAAACATTGTGCTTTGGAAGCAACCAAAGTTCCAAAATAAGTGTTAGAGATACCATAATCTCTTGCTCCTTGTGTACCACCATTCCATTAGTGGTTGTCCTTCCATAAAAAGTACTAGGATTTGCACTCAAAGTACTTGTGGTACCAAAATAAGTATCAAAACCATGCACTCTCAAGGAACCAAAGTTCTAAAAGTGTCACAACCTCTCATGTCACAAAGGACTTATTTCTTAACTATGGCTATATGAAAATGGCGCTTCAGAATAAGTATGGTGAATGATACATTCACACAACCTCTAGTATGTGATTGAATTCAGAAGCAAATGCTTTGCAGAGGAGTTTCATTTGCATTGATCAATAATAAACATTATCTACTGCATAGAGGGAATGCACCCCACTACTATGGTTTCAATAATAGAAGACGTGATGTAAATTTTGGATTGGTCGATGTCATAGAACCATCTTAGTGAACAATTTGAATTTCAAGGGCCTCCAAAACTATTTTCTTGTAGTACTAGAAGCCATCGAACTTAATTAAAAGAGTGTAGTTATGAAGATGCTCACAAGTTGTTTGTGATCAAGGTCACGCCAAATTAAATATCATATAAAGAAGACAATACAACTAATGTGTTAGAACAAATAACATATTAGAATGAGACCCTCAAAGTTGACTCCCATGATCCTACAAAGATCTTAAGGGTGTACTTTACAACCTAGGTGAAATATATATTGATCTACAACTAAGTCCAAACTGATCCGCAAACAACCATGATTTCTATCACACCACCCATCTCAAAGATCAAGTGCATAAAGATATAAACACTCTCTCATATTAGGATACCTCAATCTCATTGTGGTGTAGTCTCAAAGCAAGAGGGAAACTAAGGAGTTGTATTTACTTCCACAAACTTGATATAATCATATGTCATTGTGTGAGATCCATCACAAGCACATTCCACTCGAGAAACATTAGATCTTAGTTTTTATATGGGTAGGTGGTTGGGTCCTCGGAAATGCTATTGAGTTAACAATCCCTTTAAAAAGACAAGCAAAATACAACCTTTTTCACAACATGGGGATCACTTTGCTATATTGTCATGCAAATCGACAAAATATTGCACCCACATTGTTTGGCCATATTATAACAAGAATCTTAAAGTACATTATCCACAAAAACATAGAAGATCCTCTAGAATGATTTGAGTGCTCTGTGTCATGTTGTAGCCTTAATACAACATTTCATCATAGTGGGTAAATAAATGTATGAAATGTGGTTGCAAAATGACACATAAGAGGACTCAATCATCTTATATGTTGTTCATGTTTTATCTTAATTCAACATTCCATTATGGTGGGTAAATATATGTATGATGTGCGGCTACAAAAGGACAGAGGACTCAATCATCTTGGATTCTCTTCATTTGTTGATGCACCAAAAGATCTTGAAGATAATCCTTCGAGACTAGTTTGAGTTTTACCCTTTGTTTCGAACTACGCCTAAATTTTAAGCTTCTTGTCTTGGAAATTAACTCTATCCCTTCTTAGTTGGCCCCATGGCTTCACAACAAAAATGAAGAAGATTTTAGTAGATAACTTCAACATTGCAACAACCATGCCTAACAACAAAAATGAACAAAACTTAAGTAGATAGCACAACATCAGCAACAACCATGAGTAACTATCAAGCATCGAGTCTAGTTGTTAAGCTAGGAAAAGGAACAATATCATAGATCATGTCAATGCTAAGTAAAAGCCATATTCGAAGGTTATAGAGAGGATAGAAAATAATGTACAGAGAATGCAATGCATTGGTTTCTCCAATGAAAGAGGAGTGAATCAAAAACCGAGCCCAAGATTATGGCACCTGAGATTCGAGCTCCAAAAGAAGATGAAATTGTCTTAGGTCATGGAAGAAATCAAATACCTGTACAATCACCACAAAGAGTCACCAAGAAGCTCAGTGGAAATGGATCTCTCCAATTGTAGAGTCAACAAGGAGATCTATGATGTAATGCAAGAATTCCAACAATGTAGATGTAGTTACAAGGGCTCATAACACAATAGCAAGGGAAAGGTTCAATGGCCTTGCTCGATGTCCAAATGACCCTTTTGGTAATTTTCCAAAGAAAATTCTAATAGAACAAGAATCAACGCATGATCCAATGAACCGGAAAACCCCAAAAAACATCTCTAGCATGAACCAACATTTGTATGAATCGTGAGAAGGTAGGCACAATTCATACAGATGTTGGCTCGATGCTCATCTTGTCTCATCCCAGTTCTGAATTTTGTACAAGCATGTAATACTAAGCTACGAAGCTCCCACAAGTCGTAGTAGTAGTGGCTTAATTGTCATGCAGACTAGAAAAACATAGATTTACTCTCCAAATCGTGGAGATCGCCCTCAAGAATAAAGCATTCGCAAACATCACTAATCTAAAGTAAGTTCTAAAGAAGAAATTGCAAACACTTTGGATAAATTTGAAGATCAAATGTGGGATAGAAACAAAAACAATCACAAAATTCCACCCATATGGTATGACCTGGAAAACCAACTCAAGCTAAATCCACTCATATCGGTTTGGAGAGCGTAGCCAAACACAGGAGTCTATTCACCTCATAATCTCATACAAGTAGCCCTAAAAACCAATGGTTATTATGATTTATAACCATTAAAAATATAAATTTAATCAAACCGAACATTAGCCAAAATAATCACCAATCCATGATTTCCAAACACATAGAAAAAGGACATGAATAATTGAATTTTGGACAACTATGTCAAAGAGGTGATATAAATTGTTGTTGGATAAAACTCATAGGATAGGTAATTTTACATTGTAATAATTTTTTAACTTTAACTAAGGTAAGTGGTTAGTTACTATGTAGTAAATAGTTGTGGTTAATTATTTTGTTATATGATTTATTTGGTAAAACCATATTATTATTTTATTCATTCATGTAAGCATTTGGTTGTTAGGTTGTTCAACTTGTGTAACATTATGTTTGTTTGTAGTTTGTTGTATAATGTATATAGGCATCAGAAAGCACTACAACTGTAATTGATTTTTGCATATTAATAAATATGTCGAGGCTTCCATGTTGCTACATCTACATTTGGTATTAGAGATGGAGAGGACCGAGTTGTTTAGGAGAGGTCAGAGGAAAACTTAGAAGACTAAGGGAAGCTTGAGTAGCAGAAGAGGAGCCGTTGCATCCCTCGCCACTTCTCAGCCCCATACGCAGCGTCTCACACTCACAACAGATTCAAATCAAGTCTTTGAATCAATTTACAAGCAATTCGAGCAAATTTATAGTTTTGTTGTGCACTAGGCAAGGAGGAGACACCCAAGACCGCCTCCTACACCAAATAACATTCTAAACGTTTAGGAAAAACAAAATAAATAAATAAATAAATTCCTCCCATCAAGGTTTTTATCACCAAAATTGGTGACATCCTCCAAATTTGGCTAGACCTTCAAATTTAGAGGCATTAAAGGGCTCTACAAAGTTGCAAACCGAGTTGGTTATCTCGCAAGGCGAGCCGCAGGTGAGCTACTAGTGAGCTCACTAAAGCAAGTGGGGTGACATCAAGCCAACATTGGGGTGACAGATTACCATCACAACACATAGGGAAAGTTGCATCAAGTGAGGGCAAGCTACTCTTTAAACCTTGGCAAGTTGTATAGCTCTAACCAAGTCGCTTTGTATTCAAGGAGCGAGCTCCATTCTAGTTCCTCGGCCACATCCACCCCTCGCTAGCCTACGTTGGATCCCTCCACTTTGCATGACCGAGCCGATCATGCATCGGTCGAGACAACCCAACAAACTCTACGTAGACCGAGTTGTGAAAAGTATTGGGGCGAGTCAAGCGAGTAAGAACCGAGCTATGTGTTGAACAGTGAGTGGGCGTGTGGTGAATCGGGTTGGGCCCACCGTCGAGTGGGGTCGATCCAAGTTACACCCGTGAACCTAGCCTCCCCAAGCGCATCCATCGAGCCATATCTATGAGCCACCCCAACCATTCAAATCAATCTGGGCGAGTTGAGCCACACGGGCAGGATGGGCCGAGTCATATTCTTCATTGCGCAAAGGTCGAGCTCTGCCGAGTCATCCAATCCACTCCCTCCAACCACGGACTTAAAGTAAGACTCCTACAAAAACAAGCAACAATAAAACACAAGTGGCAACATAACAAAAGGCAAGTCCGAGCAAACCTAACACCAACTCACTCATCGAGCCAAGCGGTGAGTTGCTTTTTGGTTTTAAAATCATAAGTTTCTTTTAGTTTAAATACAATTTTCTTCTTTCCATAGCACGTGTGTTACAAGCGTTCATTTGGTATTTGAAGGTTTGTTAACCACAATTTTATTTTTGGTAGTGATTTTAGCAAAAACCCTTAACTTAGCGATCAAAACCCTTGTTAAACCCATTAGTCACAACTAAACCCGCAGCCTAAATTTAGTTGTAAAAACCCTATTTTAAGGTTTTAAAAAAATCTCCTAATTGCTCAAAAAGTAATTTTGTGCAACTTTCGTAAAGGAGAATTGCCGGAATAGGATTTTTTCTTGTTTTTTGCAAAAAGTTGTATTTTTGAGTTGTTTAGAGCTTCAAGACCACCAAAGCCCAAAAACAAAAAAAAAAATGTCTATCAGTCAATTTTTCCGCACAAGAGGTTGATTTGATTTTTGTAGAGTATTGTGTTTATTTTATTGTGCTAAGGAGTCATTTTGTCAAGAAAATTGTTATCTCCCGAAATGGCCAACAATGCTCCAAAAAAATTAACTCCAAAAAAATTAAGCTTGACAAAATCACTGTCAGAAAGCCAAGTTGATCATCTTGTTCGAGTGTCCGATGACTCGCGCAGCCACACATTTGAGACACTAAAATGGCCAAAGAAGCATGAGATAAGTTGAGTACAAATGGTGTACGAGGCCAAGAGCAAGAACACTATACTCGAATTTATGAAGTTAGCTACATACACTAAAGTTCAAGCTAAATGAGAAAGTCGAGGCTTTCTTGAGAAGAGTCGCAACACCGAGGGCTTCATTGTTAACCAAAATAAGCTCCCTCTTATTTTGGGTTAACTTACTCCCTTTTTTTGCCTCAGTCCAAATTTCACAAAGTTTAGGCACTCAAGGATTTCTAGAAAATACTCCATCAAATAGAGAATTTCTTCCCCTTTCCAGAAAGGTAAAGAGCTCTTTCTAACTCCTTGTATTTTTTGAGTTATGGCTCGACGGAGTTAGAAGGGAAAATTTGCCCAAGGCGGACCTGCGGGGCTTGGGAGAGATGTTTGCCAAGGAATCTCGGACCGGCGGGGAATCAGAGGAAAAAGTGAAAACTTCCCTTTTGTCAAAAGTGGAAAATTAAGTGCTGAGTTGGCACATCAAAAAGCTAATGTGGGTCGCAGACCTTCGGAGGCAAATGAGATTTTTTGACTTTTTGTCAAAAAGTGTAAAATGGAAAAAAAGGAGCCCCTACCTCTGCCGACCCCAATGGATGCCACGTCATCGAGGATTTGCGGGAGAAAAGTTCAAAATTTGCCCGAGCTATTTTTTTGCCGAAAACGTTAAGGAAAAACTCAGAAGGCCATATCTTTTGATCCAGAGCTCCATTTTGACGCTCTAGTATTAATGGAAAGCTCAAGATTCTCTTCATCATGGAGTCTTCGATTTTGGATTTTGGTAAAGATTTGGGGGAGAAATTTTCAAAAACACGTTTTGGCATGGAAAAGACAAAACCCGGGCCCAACCACCGATTTAATGATGTATGGGTCGTTTTCTTTGGTCTGGGAAGTAGATACATGGAATTATGAGCTTTTGCATCGAGCCCATCAACAGAGGAAGAATTAAAACACATTTTGAAAAGTGGTTGGAGCAGATCCCGCGATTTTTTCCTCTCTTCTTGCATTTTTCTATAAAATGTAAACAGAGGCACATAATTAGCGGTTGTTCATTTTTCTTCTCTGCCTCCCCCTTCTTTTCTTCCCTAGGGTCGAAAATGGAGTTTGAACCTCCTCCCCTGCTCTGTAATGGCATTTTTTGCCTCTTGCCCATGAAATGGTGCACTATGTAAATCTGGAGCAATAAAAACGTGTTTTTGTGATGCATTTGTCCATCCTTTGCTCATTTTATTGCATCTTCTTGCCTCTCTTCATTGCAAGGTATTTGTGCATGTTTTGAATGTTCATTTGCAGATCTAGGAGTTGTGTTCATGGGGTTTTGGAACATTTTCTGTGTGAATCTGATCTATGGTCTGTGATGTTGCTGTCCATCCTTTCCATTGGTCACCTATCTTTGTTCCATGGCAGTTTAGTAGATGATCAACACTTTCCTTCTCTGGTGTATCATTGTTTTAGTGTAGGCTCTGCTTTTTTCTTGTTTTCTTTCTCTCCTTGTCTCCTGGAAGTTAGATTAGCTTGCACCTCGCTTTGGAATAGCTTGTGGCGGTGTAGTTTAGGAAAAGGAACCACCTTCTTTGGAGAGCTTTCCTACTTTTGCAAGGTCCCACACCTTGGGAAAGTTCAATGTTATGCAATCACACAGATGATTCTCGCCTTAGAAAGGCGGATACATAACTCATTTGGGGGTGTTGTGATTTCGCACTAATATTCACTTCTAGCCCCGGGAGACGATATTTCATATGACACTTTTGTTCCCATTGTTTTGAAAGCACTTCCTCCCTCAGATAGGAGATTTTTGACAATCAATATGTTTGATTAAACCATCGCTTTGAAAAACTAGTGAACTTGTTCACTGCAAGAAGAATCGTTGTACAAGATGAAGAAGAAGAGCAGGACTTTCTTCTCATTAGAAAGGGAAGAACAAATCTCATTCTTCCAATAAGTCCCATAAGCGAGAATCAAAGCAAGAGAACAAGCAAAATAAAGTGTCATATTTGCAGCAGAGGACATGATTTGAAAGATTGTTGGTACAACACGTACAAGAAGGGTTCGTCTAGTAATTTGAGACCCAGTACTCAGCAATCTCAACAGGGACAATCTAGCTACAAGCAACGGTAGAAGAAGGGGAACTAGAGGAAGAAACCCCATCAACAAGGCAATGTTGTTGAACAAGAGGACCACTTGGATGATGAGGACTTCTTGTACACTACCCATTCTAGTGAAGCAACCACGTCTTCTAGTGCTATCTGGTACATTGATTCAGACTCACTCGACTCATGGCTAGAGGGAGCGATTGGTTCACCACAATCCTAGAGTGTTCAAGGTATTGGAAACATTTATTTACCTCTAAGTACACATAACTTTAGGCTATATGATGTATTGCATGTCCTTGGTTTGACAAAGAATTTGCTATCAGTCAATCAACTTCTAGATCATAATTTGAAGATTGATTTTGATTACAAAGCCGGTAAGAAAATTTGTTTGATTTGAGATAAATCCAAAAGCTCAAAAATTGTTAAGAGCTTCAAATGTGGGACGAATGTTCTAGCTTGATTTTGTCCAGAGAGATGATCAAGCACTTGTGGCAAAAGACACCTCCTCCGCACAGTTGTGGCATCGAAGACTTGGTCACATCAGTTTTGGATATCTTGACACACTTTGTCGGTATGACATGGTGAGAGGTTTGTCATCTCTCAAGAAGGATACAGACAAGTGTCCCAATTGTCTTGCAAGAAAACAACACAAAGCCTCGTTTCGAGAAAAGTACATATTGAGCTCCAAGTAAGGTTGATCCGGTGCACATCGATCTTTGTGGTTCGATGCAGCCTAGGCATTTTGGTTTTCAGTATTTTATGCTTTGTGTCAATGATTATTCTAGAAAAATGTGGATTTATTATTGTCTTTATACTAAAGATGAAGCTTTCAAGAACTTCAAGAGGTTCAAAGTGGTCATTGAAAACGACTCTGGTTGTAAAATTAGAACTTTCCACTCAAATCGAGAGAGGAATTCATCGGCAATGAATTCAAAGTCTTTATGAAAGCTTATGGGATTCATCGATAGATGCCTCCACATACACCGTAGCAAAATGGTGGTGTTGAGAGAAGGAATTGTACTATCATGAAGATGGTGCAATGCATGATCGATGATTAAGGACTAGCAAAGACATTCTAGACAAAAGCGGTGAAGACCGCAATGTACTTGTTGAACGAGAATACCCATAGTTGCTCTTGATGGAGGAACACCACATGAGACATGGTCGTAATGAAGCCATCGAGTATTTAGGTGCAAAGCTACATGCATATTCTCAAGTAGAAGGTAAAGAAGCTAGATATGAAACAAAATATATATCTTCATTAGATGCAATGAAAAAACTCTTGGGTGCATTGATGGATCCAAAGACCAAGAAAATATACACCAACATGGATGTTGAGTTTTTTGAGAAGAAAGAAGTTGAAGGCTCCTTTCACAAACTCACCAAATGTTCAAAGCACCCCTATTGTGAAAACAAACGTTGATACTCCCACCGATAATGGTATTGATGATGGGGATGATGGTGATGATTTGTCAAGACCACAACCCACGAGAACAATTCAATGTATGCCTAAATGGTATACTAACATGATTCGAGATGCAAAATTGGATGGTCCTCCGAACACATCCACTCCTAGACCACATACTCGCAAGAAAGCTTGTGAAGAGGTAAATTTTGCCTTAATGAGTACAGTTGTTGAATTTGTTGAGCCATCTACAATTCAAGAAGCCCTATAAGTCTAAAGCTTGGAAAGATGCCATAGATGCTAAGTATCACTTAGTGATGAAGAATAACACCTAGCAGCTTATTGATCTTCCACCAAGGAAGAAGTTCATCGATGCGAGATGTATTTTCAAAACAAAGTACAAAGCGGATGGGACTATTGACAAGCACAAAGCGAAACTTATAACAAAGGGGTATACTCAAAAGGAAGACAAACTATGATGAGATAGTTGCTCCCACAACTAAGATTGAGACAATCAAGATGATCTTTGCTCTATTTGCAAAGTTTGGATTAAAAATTCACCAAATGGACGTGAAAAGTGTCTTCATCAATGGATACTTAAATAAGAAGTCTACATGACTCAACCAGAGGATTTTGTCGTACTTGAAAAAAAAGAAAAAGAATGTAGACTCGTCAAATCATTGTATGGTCTTAAACAAGCTCCCCGGCATAGTATATCAAGATTAATGAGCGTCTCATTCAACATGGATTGGAGAAGAATCCATATGATCCCAATCTCTACCTCAAGAAGCAAAGAGGGGAGATTGGCATTGTATGCACTCATGTATGCATTTGGTTGTTGGGTTGTTCAACCTATGTATCTTCTTGTTTGTTTGTAATCTGTTGTACAATGTATATAAGCATTGCAACAATACAACTTTGAAATTTATTCTTGCATATCAATAAATCTGTCAGGCTTCCTCCCTCTTGCTACATCTACGATTGCTTCCCAACTGGAAGAGAAATACAACATTTACTATAGAAAACCAAATTAACCTATAGACAGATTACCAGGCCTACTTCGGTATTTTTCAACTCATTATGGGCAAGCTTAGAGTCATCAATCATATAATAAATGTTAGGCAACAAGAGTGATTAAACTCAATAAGAATTATCCCGTCCCAACACCGTCGTATTTTGTCGGCCTTTTTATCAAGCAATGAGAACAGTGATTGTAAGATGACGTTATTCATACTGTGATGATTTTCTAACGCTCAATTTATAGATCAGAGGTGACTCACCCCTAGCTGAAAACCCATATCAAGGTTATCAAAACTGTTATCTTCCAGCCATTAAGCATACAGAAGGGTGTCTAGTGGAAGATAGAGGGAAAAGGGTTTTAGTTTATATAAGGCTCAAAGTATTTTTTAATTTTTTTGGAGCGCTGTGGTTCCGCTCTGGTTCCCACTTATTTAAATACTATGTTCTTTATGCTGTATGCTGGCACTTTGGTGTGTGGCCAACTTAGTAGCTCTAATTCTTTAGGATGGCATTTCGGGGTGTTGTAAGTTCACCATAGTTGATACCCCAAATATATGCTAGTACAATGGCATAGATGTTTAGCTGTAACAGGCCACCATTTTACAACATTGGGATTGAAACATAACATTTCACTTCTTCAAGTGTTCAGACAAATGGATTGCTTTCAAAAACCTTTTTACCTTATCAAAAGTCACAATTCAATGCTTCGAAACTAATCCACTCAATATGTATTTAATTCTGAAACTAGAGCAAACTGCTTCAAATTCTCAATATATAGTAGAACTATTAATGTATTTAATTGGACTTAGATCTTCATCTGTTACAGGGATCATTTTCTTCCAACATGTACCAATCATGGCAATCACTGCCAGGCTGGTAAAATACAGCCCAAAGATGTGCACCTTATCCATCATGTATAAATAGATGTTCGAACCTTGAAACAAAAATTAGCAAATGCATCCCCATAATTTTATGTAGTGAAATATGGATCCAATATGATTCAGAACCTTCAACCACCTTTACCTCGATGAAAATTCATGAAACTAAAGATATTAACATGGAGAATACACATAATCAGGCTGTGGTTATTTAAAAATTTATTAATCAAGATTCTCTAACAGATACAACATCTGATGCATAAAATCAAAGATGTGAAAGTACTCGAATACTTTACTCATTTGGGATTTCTAAATGAAAAAATGATTTACGCAGGTCAAATATGGATCTAATATAGCTTAGAAACACCTTAGCCTCAATAGAATATTCATAAAACTGTCACTATAAAAGGACAATCCCCACTATCAGAATAGACATTGGCATGGTCATTTTTATTAATCAAGATTCTGTAAAATATTGCAGACCTGGTGCATAAATCAAAGGTATTTTGTACTTAAACTTAACTAGTTTGTGATTTTCCTCTTCAAAATTTACAACTGCACTCTGAAGAAATGGGACAAAAACTGCACTCAACAGTAGTCCCAATGTTTCAAACTTATATGGGAAGGCAAAACAATTCCCAAGAGAACAATTTACAAATAATATAACTACGTAAACACATACAATGAGAAGAACAAACAGAAATGGAACGCACATGCAACATACCCAGCTATGGCCAATAGAATCTCACGATGCCCTTTACAAGAAACAATGTTGGGTTTTTTAATTTTATTAAATTATCCTGGAAGACCATCTGATCTTATACACTAAAAGAAAATTACAAGCTGGCAGACCATCTGATCTTAAACTAAAAGAAAATTACAAGCTGGAAGAGCATCTGATCAACTAACAGAAAATTACAAGCATTTGGCAAAAATGTTTTCTTTAAATCCAGCGGATCCTAACGAGATTTAGATGACTCGTTTAAATAGGGCTGTGGACATTTGGATAGTCAGGTAACTCGAGAATCTGAAATGAACCCATCAAGAGAAACATAAAAATTTCATGGTCACTGAAAATCAAGAAACAAGTAATATATTTATCGAGTGGGAGAGGAATTACTACACTTACAATAAATGAATCGCTTTTAAGTTTTAACTTTTAAAACTGAACCAAAAACAATTCCAACACAAGCAAAGCTTGCAATTCTAAAACATCTTTCATAACATATATGCAAATGTCAAAATGCCATGAAAATAATCATATTAAAAGACAACACCATTAAGCAAAATGAAATACATGGGTGGAATATACCATCCTGAGTATCGAGATATAGGATAATGCCATCACAGAAATGGAAATCCAATATCTAATTATCAATCAAAATCCTCTTAACCATTCAAATATTAAATAGAAGCACAAATAACCACAGGAAATGTTAACAAAGGTATAAGCTAATTTGAGATAGCATCAAAGTCAACACTTCAGACCATGTATCTTCTTGATTATCCTCAAAAGCCAAACAAGCTATAAAATTTACCTTCTTGACAGTTCATTCACAGATGATCGACCAACATTGCAAGCAAAAGTAGTTAAAAAGAACTGGCAAGTGTAAGAAAATCAGAGACAAACATATATATAAATCTATAGGTGTAACCTCAAATGTATCAACTTGAGAAGAGGTGACAGACCCAGATAAGATAGAATATAAATGTTCTTGCATAGCATTATAGACCAGACAGCTTCTTCAAATGCACTTCGTAATGTTAAATTATCTCATTTCTTTAAACTGCCACGAACTCCAGGGCGACCCTTATTGGGATCTGGGGCATGTACAGCATGCAGATTAACAATTTTGCTTTCTTCATATGGAAGTTTGGGATGCTTTGCTTCATGGTGAATTTGCATTGTCTTGATATCAGGGGCAGTCACTTTACAATGAGGACATTCATACTTGGCATGGCCGCCTTTTTCACCACCCGTACGATCCGCTAACCCTGCCCTTCCTCCTCCCCTACTTGTTGTTGCAGCATCAACCTTAGCTGCTATTTCTTTAGCAGTGTGCTTCTTAGGCTTTGCCTTCCCTGTCATGTTGTCTACAGAAACAAAAATATAGCTCCAGTTTAATTAAAGGAAGAAACAATACCCATAGTAAAAATGTCATCAGGAATTTAGTATAAGAATGTTTATTACTTGAAAAGGGCCAAACCCAGATAAAAATATGTAATGTGGTTATCTACTTATATAACAGGAAAAAGAATAGATAAAAACCTGTATCAATAATATATTGTAAGATATTTCAGAATGTTTTTTTCCATTGACAAATTAGAACTCAAACCTAGGATCTTCCATTCGCATGCTGGGATGCTCTATCACTGAGCTATTGGTCCCTTTGCAGTCCCACGTGTTAAAAAAATCTTGGTCATTAAAAAAATTCTAGGTCTTTAAAAAAATTCAACGCCATTACAAAAATTCTACACACAAAGCAAGCAAATTCTAAAAAAATTAAGAGCTCATGCTCTTAAGCTCTGAAAACAAAATTCCCACCTCATAAGTGGACAAACATATTCTGAAATTTTGAAGAGCTTGCATTGTTAAGGACTGAAAAAAAAATTAATGCAAGTTAAAACACATGAAAACTTTCATAGAAATTCATTAAGCCCACCTCAAAAATCATTATCAGTGCTAGTACATACTTAAAACAAGTTAAAACATTAATGCATTGTTAAGGACTGAAAAAAAAATTAATGCAAGTTAAAACACATGAAAACTTTCATAGAAATTCAATAAGCCCACCTCAAAAATCATTATCAGTACTAGTACATACCATATACATAATGGGCCAATAAAGGGTAAAGCTCTCCAAGATTGATCTCAATAGACCCGTGGAGAGGAGGGGGCTGCCTAAATTTTCTCAGGGGATACTGCTGAAAATTTTAGCAGTCTTTTCCATGTAAGTGGTCTCCTGGACTGCATAATAAATTTTAAAGAGCATGGCTGAGAAAAATTAGGTGAGAAATAATAGAAATGCATAGTCAAGGAGCCAACCAGAGTCTATATGCCAGGGTATCACGTGAGCAGAAAATTCAAAATACCCTAAACAATAGGGAAGACTTCCAGCCCCTCCTGAACAACCTCTGAAAATTAATGATCTGGCCCTAGGGCTCCTATTTTACAGGGGAAGCTTGATTTTTACAGGTTGGAAAAAACTTCACGGGAACTATCACTGCATTATTTTTAGAGTCGAAAACCCTCCATAGGACATAGCCCTAAGGCTCCTAACAATCAAGAAAAACTGTAGATTTTATCAGGATTGCTGATTGCGTGTCCCATTATTCACATTCGTGATATTATTATGAATTATCTGTATAATATAGTAAATAATAGAACATACCTTCAAAAATCACTATCGGTACTCACGTAATGGTCCAAAAAAGGGTAAAGCAATAAACCTTACGAGGTTGATCTCAAAATGGTCCCTAACACTCGAGGAAAACAATAAAAATTCTCTGAATTGTTTTCGTTGCAAATTTAACATCAGTATGATAATTATCATTCATGTACACATTAGACGATAATATGATGAAATAGAGAACACCTAAATCTGTGAGTCTCAATCCAAGAATAATAATTAATAGTGCACATTATTATTATTGTGTATCTGATGAAATAAAGAATACCCAAATCTGTGATCCTCAACCCAAAATAAAAAAACTAATAAGAAACTTATACTTGTATTCCTATTGTGGAATAGACCAACCCAGTATCCAGGGAAATCTCTAGCGTCCACGAGAGCCTGAAACCCAGGTAAATAATTCCAACCAAAATTGCATCACCTAAACCCATGCAATGGAAAAACCCATATCAACCAGAAGGGGGAGAAGATTGATAACCAAAAAAATCAGAAATAGATAAACCCACCAATATATAGTTCTTTACCATTCTTTACCATTGAATAGACTACATCATGTAATGGCAAACCCCAAATCAAGAACAAAAACATGCAAACCCGAAAATCAAGAAAATTTACTACTAAATTAAATAAATCTATGTAAAGTGAAAACCCAAATCACGCAGAAAAAAGCAAAAACGAATACACGCTATAAGGCTAAGGAGCATATCTTTCAAAAAAATAATAAGAAGAAGAGGATAAATATCTGGAAAAAACCAAAAAAAAACTAAAACATATATTGCTCAAGGCTTTCCGTTCTACAACTAAAAATTACAAAATAATCAAAGATTGGAAATTTTGAAGAACAGAAAAAGTGGGGTTACCTGCAGAGAAATTGGGTAGTGCTGTGGATAATCAAATTGCAGATATCGCCACCAAGATCGAAATTTCAGAATATTTCTCTCACTGCGCAACAACCTTGTTTTCTCGCTCAAAACCAGGATATATTTGAAGGATCGAAACCCTAGTTAAGCACAGACCCTTTCGTTATAATTAGAACTCTTATTTTTATTATAATATCGAAGCCATCTTTTTATGTCGCGCAGTCGGCGTCAATTAACGTAGTTTTAATTTTTTTAAACCTCCGCTAGGTATGAGCTGAAAACTGAATATATATTGGAAAGCTATTATTTTCCCCGTCCCGTCTATTGACGGGAGGTAAAAGAAAACAAAAGAAAAATTTATTCGATGGAAAGAAAGGATGTGTTTGAGGAGGATAAAGCAAATAAGAGATAAGGGTCTTAGATTCGCTTTGTGGCGTTTAAGTCGTGTTTTTCAGCAAAGTTTTCCTTTTTTAAGGTTGAGGGTGAGCCTTTCTTTTTCCCCATTTCTTTATTTTTCCAATATTTTAAAAGATTGCGATTGAGGTCGTGTGAACTGGATGGGATATGATCCTGGGTGGAGAACACAACATTTTCATTTGTAGAGTTACAATCAACCTAAGATTTTACACAATTTTTTTAGGTGTTTCTCGATTAATGATGACTTCTTGTAGGAAAGAAGAGTTATGTATTTATTTACCACATCGGATTCCTTTCCTTTCACCACTTCTCCCTAAAACCCCTTCTTCATCGCCCCTAATCCTCTCTCGCTTTTTCGCTTCCTTGACTATTACTTCTTCACTCCATGCATTTACATCGTACATTTTACGTATTTATCGCTAGTTTTACAATTTAGGTGTTTTGTGAGAAATTGGGTTTTATATTAATCTACATTATATCTACACTTCTAAACACTTAATTTTGGTACTAGACTAATTAATTGGTATAATGTTAATGCATCCATGTCTTTATTGATTATTAGTCCAAGTTGAGTTCTTATTGGTATGTGGTCCTTTATGTTGTCGTTCTTCAATTTGCTTTTTCTTGTCATCGAATCCTTTTGTTGTGTTCCTTTCTGGCACACCCATTTGTTTGTTTTTATTCAATGGTCTACCATGACCTTGGATTTCCCGTTTCTCTTGACTTTCTATCTCTACACCTATTTTTAGCATATTTAGGGGCCTTAACCACTTTTGTGGGTGATTGAGCATTTTCATGTCATGTGAAAATGGTTAATTCCCACAAAAATGGCTCCCTTCCTTTTGGGCACTTTTGGCCCCTAAGCGTGTTTTATTGAGTTTCTTACCCCTTTTGGTTATCCTTCTCGCCCATTGTATGTTAGTTTGTGATCTAACATAAATGGATAATCTTTTTAAGGGGTAGTATTTGGTGGTAGATTATCCTAATCAATTAGTTTCAAGGATAATTTCAACAATATTAGGTATTATCATTAAAAGCTAAATAACGATAACAATGCAACCAAGTACTAGCAATGAAAAGGGAAGATGACTTAGTTGATAGCTTGATTTGTATGTTGATCCGAGTTTGGAAAAGGTTGGAAATTATATGAGAGAGCTTTGTTATTGAGATTGTGTCCTCAATAGTTATTTGGACCAAAGCATGTGGTACGACACAAAATATACCCCCGTTATGGCCCTTTTTGTATGCCTTTGTGCCTCGCATTGTCAGCGCCTAAAACTTCTTAGGTATGTGCATTGCTTTCTGATCCGCTCATGTATGTAATTTGGACATTATACATTGTGTGATGCTCATTGTGCAACTGATTAAATCTTAAAAACCCAAGACGGTGAAGGATTCCTCTAAAACAAACAAGATTTGGGTCAGTAGGTACCCTTGTGCACCGCCGATGTCACCACTACTCCAAAGAGGGCTCAAACCGCACGTCATTCTCTCCTAGCATGTGATATCTATAATGTATGCAACCATATTGATAATCATGACCTTGCAACAATGTAATTGTACTTGACCTTTGCCCTATCTTAACTTGAGATGGTGTGCCTTTTTTGTACTTGCGAAATGAGTGGGTGACTGCCCTAGAATGAGTATGCAAGGTATATGAGGCTTAAGGCAGTCTTGGAATAACTTTATTTGTGATTTTTCTTAGTGTTTACTCATTGAAATGCTAGGAGTCGAGTAGATAGAATGCCCTCTCTTAATCAAAGATGAATAACTTGTTTATATATGTGTTTTGATCCGGAAAACTCGAATAAAGCCGACTAGAACTATACTAAAGGAGTTCAAAATAAGAAAAGTATTGTTAGAGTAAGAAGGACCAAAGTGGTCGGGTCGGCGCATAGCGTATGAGCGTTATGGCACTTTTTAGATGATATGGTCCCGAATGCATGTACAAGTAATTTGAAAGTTGGAATGTTGGTGTGAGAGGGTTGTTAGGAATATGTCTAGTGCTCACGTATTCAATATTTACCATAGGTAAATATTTTGGTTATATTGTTATCATATATTGTTTCAACAAAAATATATTAGTAGGTTGGTTGTACCCATAAAGTTATTAACGAGATATTTCGTTATATGACTTCCTAGTTTATAGGACGTTGTTTTCTTATTGTAATGGCTTTATAATAGCCAAATGCATTATTCATGTATATAAATAAGTTTCATAAGTTTCTGTTGTGCAAATCTACTCCTAACTTTTCATTTGGCATCGTAGCGGGTTTTAACTACGGAAGATTAATCTACTTTTGTAGGGGCGATTGTATTTTGTGTTTTGTTGTGCCCTATGGATGAAAGAGGATGTTTTATAAAGAATTTATATGCATGGTTTGGAGTATTCTTATTTAGATAAAGCTTGTGTGGTGTAGATGTTGTAGCCCTGACGTCCCCAGTCCCTGAAACATTTGAGTTCATGCATTGACATAAGCATTATCTTCCTTCAAGCAAGATCACATCACTTCTAATTTTACATTTCTTTATGGGGTTCCACACTGTATGACTCGAATTTCTTCAAAAGAGCATTGGAGATCTAACATACCTTTGGAAGTGGTAATTTGACACTCATACGCAGGTATGAGACTATTACCTTCAACTCCATGTAAACCATTAAGTCCACCAAGCACGTATTTTTCTAGTCAGCTATCAAATCCGACAGTCTTCCTACGGAGTACAAAGGTCGGCAGTTCCTATTCATTCACCATAGTCTTTTTGGTGTCTTTGGTGTCATTTTTAATTAGTCGTGAGTTTATGTTATTATCCAGAAGTCATTAGTTTTATTGGTGGGTTGATGTTTTTGGTTTTGAATGTCACTTTTATATAGTTTCTCCCAAATTGAGTTAATGTCTCTCTTTTAATTTAATAACAATGTTACATTAATTTGTTGTGTCCATTGTAAAGTTTTGTATGTCATTTAAGTCATCGAATATTTGACCGTATTTAGTTAATAGTTTTGTAATTTATATGTTGTTTCTTTAATAAGTTTATTTTTACATTTTTGTAAAAGTTTTGAGTCAATTAATATTTGAGAGTCATTAGCATTTTCAAATTCTCAATGTGAGAGTATATTTGTGTTAGTAATTAGCTATTGTGAGTCAAAGTCTAAAAAACATTGTGTTTATGTATATAGTTGTAATAGGTTATAGTTTTTAGTGTTGTCTATTGTTTAAATAAAATATTTAGAGTCATTGAAAAAATCTGGAAAAAAAAAAAAATTGCCTTACGGACACATTTTTGGTGTTACCCAATGTCCGAAGAAATAATAATCACAATGTGGAAACAATGCTTCAATATTGCATTTGTTGAGTAAGCAACACATCTATTGGAGGATGGAGGCAATGGAGGTAGGAGGACAATCAACGTCCTCAAGTTCGTCACTATCTCAGAGGCCGTAAGATGCTTTAGTGACACCTTTTGTTGTGTGCAAGTGAATAAGAAAAGATGAGCATCCTTGTTCCCGTGTGCAGACAATGTCTATGTTCCCTTGTGATGATGATGATATGGAGATTTGTACCATTGATACTATAGCAGGAAGTGTTCTTGATCAGATTAACTCAATGGTTGATGTGAATTAGTTGATGGGTCCCAATTCATGTATTCACCTGGATAGGTTGATGGGCCCCTATTCATGGATGATGTAGTTCCCATAGTCAATGTTGAGGATTAAGACCATGTGTAGGCTACAAAGAGGCATGCTATTTGGTCAAGATGGTGTTTTTCTCCCATGTTCACACTAAGGGGGAATGTTAGGAATATGTCTAGTGCTCACATATTCAATATTTACCATAGGTAAATATTTTGGTTATATTATTATCATATATTGTTTCAACAACAATATATTATTAGGTTGGTTGTACTATAAAGTTATTAACGGGATATTTGGTTGTATTGATTCCTGGTTTATAGGAAGTTGTTTTCCTATTGTAATGGCTATATAATAGCCAAATGCATTATTCATGTACATAAAGAAGTTTGTCGTAAGTTTATGTTGTGCAAATATGATCCTACCTTTTCAAGGGTATAGTCTAGTTTTATGGATCAATATGACCGTTGTGTGAACAAATAGGTTGTGAGTGTAAGCAAAAATGAGTGAGATATAGCTTGGGATAGCATAATTGGTCAAAATTGATCAAGTGTGGGCTAAGTACAAGAGTGGTGTACAATTTGTGTTGTTACAAGACATGAATTACCAAAATAAGTGTCTACAATTTGCACAACAATAAAATCCTAATTTAAATTTAAGAAATCTATACATACATAGGTGCATTGGTGCATTTAAAAGAGACGAGAAGAAGAAAGCATACATTGAATATTTATTTTACACTAGAGTGTTATGAAGAGAAAAAATATTCTATTTCTAAATCATCATCATACTAAAATCCTAGGTCAAACATTTAGAGATTCATTGAAACCGATACTAGTTGTTGAACACGTGGAAAAATAAAGGTTGAAAGATTTGCATATGTTGGATTGATTGTTGACTTGCATCGATTGGTGCTTGGGATTTTGTTGAAAAATAAAGGGCATGATAGTAATGGAGAGATAACACATGACCCCCTTAATGTTCCCTTTTAATATGTTTTGCATAGAGTTGAGTGTAGATTGGGATTTCTTCAAAGGAGAGGGAATTATCATTGTTCATGAGTGAAATGAAATTTCACTTATTTTTCCGTGTAGAATATGTGCAAAGAAGTCATATCCATATTCAACATACTTGAAATATGGAATTAGGGTTTTACTTGTATAAATACACTTTGAATGACACAACAATAATCCTAGCAATCCTAAATCATGTAATCGATCATGTCATTAAAAGAGTAGATATGTCATTAAAAGCATCATTAGGGTTTCGTGGTCGAGAAATAAATTGTGTTGTCAAGTTCAAAATGTGTGATAATGTGTTGAAGGTGGGATCCATTTTGACCCTAGGTTAGGTTATGGAGCCTATTTTCATGAGTGAAAGTGTTGAATCGTACACTAGGAGTATTGTACACTTTCCCACGCTTGTCTTGTCGGGAAAAAAAATTGGTCTTAAAATGTGCCCGATATACCTGGGAAACGTGCTTTTCTCATATGGGTGGGATTTTTGACCCATAGGTTTATGGGACGGTTTTGGCCCATGGTTTTGATACCCACGGTTTTGTAAAACTGCTTAAGCAATTGTCTACTTATATGGTTTTATGCATATGGTAGATATAAGGTAACATTGCAGATGTGTTTTCAAGGGAATCAATAGAGATGTATTCATATTTTGAGTAATTTGGTAGAGTTTTTTTGAGCATAGCTCCAAACAAATCTAGGTATTGTATTGAGAGAGTGGTGGCTTGTAATAAAATCTGAGCAAGTGATTCTTGGTGGACATAGCCCAAATTGGGTGAACCATGTTAAATATTGTCTCTTTATGTTGTGTTATTTTATTTGAGATTTGTAATATTTTCTCGGCTCTCGCATATTAGTTTCTATCATTTCATCTTTTGCATTCTCGTGAGGGATTATTCCACATATTTTATCCCTTATTTCCTAACAGAAATTGGGTATCAAGATGAATCAAAGTGTCGATGAGATGCTTGAAAATCTAAGGACCAAGAAAGGTGTGCAAAAAAAGTTCATCTAAAGAAAAACATGTTTTTGGTTGAAATTGTTTATAGGGCTACAAATTTTTCCTCTAATGTTATGAGTTGAGTTCTTATTATGGGATTCGATTCATCTATGTTATGATACACATAATCTAGGTTCATACAAATGTGAAGAGTATGACGTGACTAGAAATTTCTCTTCTTCACTTTAGCCCTAAAAAAGAGCTAGTAACGATTTGAGTTTCTTCACCAAATTTACATCCGACCTTCTCGTCATGTACCCCCCACCCTCATTGTTGTGATGAGTGTTGCACTATGTACCATTACTTTGAAGACAAATCAAGTCACACGTACTTATCCCAATCTTATGACGATATCAAGAGCGATAAATAATATAAAGAAGATAGAGCCCGAGATGTGACCCTCACACTTACTGACTTTCCTAAAGCATAAAATAGACACTTGTGATTTAGTTATAGTTCATAGGTTTCGATCAAGGGAATCAATAGAGATGTATTCATATTTTGAGTAGCTTGTTGTAGTAATTCTTTAAGTTCTCAATATCCTTATTAAAGTGTTCATTTGATACGAAATCCTTACATTCCCCTAAAGAGGTAGGGTGAATGTGTTTATGTACGTAACATTTGATATGAAATCCTTAGATTCCCCTTTACCATAGATGTAATACCACAAGGTTCATCATCACCCAAATAAACATGCCTTAAATTGCCTTGCTCAATGTAATTTATAAAATAACTCTTATTAGGAAACCGATCGATGGAAAGAAGCTCTTGAATCTAAAACCCATGATTCTATTCTATTATCCAAAGAAAGAATAAGAGCATCTTGCATTACCTTTGTGCCTATTATTTATGTTTCCCTCTTTATTTGTTTTTTCACCTTTGTTTGGGTTTTGGTTCTCTTTATCCTTTGACCAACAATCTTTCTTTTCGTATGTATTTTCTTTCCACAATTCCAACAGAAATTCCCTTACCTTTGGATTTAGATCTCGCCATTCCTTGACTTTGATTTCTCATTATTCTTACTCGATCTCACCTTTCGCACGCATCCGCTTTCACTTACATCCAAAACATTCCTAGATGATGATTCCTCTGTACTTTTCCTACGAATTTCTTCATTCAAGATTATACCAACCACATCATCAAACTTCAAAATATTATTAGCAGATGTTGTATTACTAACAACCATTACCAAGTTATCCCAACTATCAGGCAAAGAACATAAGAATAAAAGTGCTTTCACTTCATCATCAAACGAAATATCAACCGATTTTAACTGATTTACAATAGATCAGAAATAATTCAAATGACTAGATGTAGATCCACATTCATGCATCTTAGAACTTAATAGTTTCTTCATCAAATAAACTTTATTCAAGCACTAGGTTTTTCATATAAATTAGCAAGAGATTTCATTAACTCTACCATAGATGTCACATGTAGTCACATCTTTTCATTATGTAATATCGAAGCCACGCTCTTGAAGATGTTGTTAGGCTAAATCTTATAGATCCCAAAGCCTTCTCACTAATTCCAAGAATCTTCCATTCTTCATTAGTCATCTTTGTAGAGGTCTAGACTTTTCATCCAACGGTAAGAACAAATCTCTTTAATACAAAGTATAATCATCAATCTACATCTTCCATATTTGATAATTTCGGTCATCAAACTTCTTTCCTTGTACTTGTTTTCTTCTACTATTATCAGAGCTCCCACTCAATCAAAAAACCCTCTCGTGAATAAATATATCGACACATAAAACCCTCAAACAAAGCTTGATACATTGAGCTCCCACTCAATCAAAAAACCCTCTCGTGAATAAATATAGTTAAAAAGACAAGGTCAGGCAAGATAATATATCAAATCTAAGCATACATGCAATAAAAATGGATATTCTACCAGAATAAATATACAAAACAAGAGATATAAATCAACACCATATTTAACGTGCTTCACCTAGTGTGGGCTACATCCACCAAGAAACAAGCCAATCTATTATCCAAAGCTTTCGACATCTACTTTAACGGGCCAAGAGAAGATATACAATTGAATATCTACAATCTTCCACACCTCTCAGATGTACTTTACTTTCTCTCTCAAGCTTCTCCTTCTTCTCCAAGAATTTATCTCTCACAATTATTTTCACAATAATCATTAACTATCTTAATTCTTACTTCTAAACCCTAGCTTTCATGCTTATAAAGGAATATACAAACTCGTGGCACTTAGTCATACAACTAAAATCAATAGATCTCGCTTTAATGCTAAATTTAGATCTAATTCCCATGAGTTAAATAAAACACCCACGCACAGTAACCGACACCGGTTAGGCCTAACCGATGTAGTTCCTACTTACTTGATCAATATCGGTCACTTCATAACCGATGTCGGTTACTGTGTTTTCCAAAGAATTTGATATAAAGATGCTAAATCGAAGTAATTGAGCTCCACAAATCAACAAGAGGCGCATAAGGAAGGGGGGGCATAGTCATGCATAGGAGTTAAGTAGATAAAGGGCACATTGGGAAAAGACAGAAAGACTTAGTTGTTTTACATGCTACAAGCCAAAAATAGACATGGAGTGATGAACACGCATTAGATAAAGACATGAAGACTTGGAGGTTACAAAAGCTATTTTGGGAACAAGAAGAATTTTAAGCATCATGCAAGGTTGAACTAAGAATAAGATGTAGATTTAGAGTTAATTACAAATAAACTATTATCAGAAAAGCTTGCATGCTTCCTTAGTTTCTTTTATAGTGGTGTATGGCTATCATAAGCATACAACCTATTTTGAGAGTGCATGGGTGATGAAGGGAAAGTCCCCACCCCCTATATATGTATTGATTTACATCGTTTGCATCACGATCACTAGTGCTTGGATTGTGACAAAGTTATGTTGTTGGTATGATGCACACATGACTTTGTATTGATAGTTTTGGTGTATTCAGTTATTATGTTTGATGATTTAATATAGTGGATCATTATGGTTGGATATTAATTGTTGATGTGTCTTCTCTTAATCCTTATGTGATATGTATGTTTACTTATTATGTGTGTTTCCAAGTTGATCTCATGAATTTGATTGATTGAATGGACTATGCACTTTGAGATCTGGTTAATATGAAAATGCATGCTAACACCCCGATAAGACAAAGAATGAAGAGGGACATGGTACCTTTGCATGCTTCAGGTGAGTACTCAGATCTATCTTAGTGATGTGCCAGCCCATCTAGGGTTTTGAGTGAGAAAATAAGACTACATTTTAGTTTTGTTATTGGGACCTCTTTTCAAACTATTTACCACAATGATGTGTGATGATGGCATATCGGTTGACTCTTGCATCCATTGAAGATTGGGTTATCGACGAACAAGATCAGTTTACACAGAGATATAGTATTGGACCTGATTTCAATGCGCACATTTGGGTTGAAGAACATATTTATCATGAACTTTATGAGACATTTTTCTATTCTTTTCTAATAGAGTTTTTTGAGTGGCTTTCAGGCAGTATGCATCAAATAAGATCTGTAATTATAGACCAAGGACTTGGACACGTAAAGATTATCATGCTTTGTTTAATGCAAGATGAACATTGGACGTGTGTTGTAGAACATTGGGGGGTTGGTGTTGTGAGAAGTTATACTTTGGAATACGTTGTGTTGATGTATTCTTCTTTGGAAGTTGCTGAGTTTGAGTTTTTGTGCAAGCCCAAAGGATCTTACTTACGCGTTATCCCTTTAGCAATTAAAATCTTGATGGTGGTGTTGAGTTTAGAGCACCTCCTATGGATAGCTAAACACCCCACGTGCATAGGGGCAGGAGTAGGTGTGGTGAAATATGGTGGACCTTGCGGCAAAGAGGCAAGAGAGAAACCATGTGGCTTAAGTATAATGAAGTGTGGGAGAGAGAATTGGTGAAGAAGCGCGATATTGAGGAGTCTATGGAGTTGTGGAGGATGATGTCTCATGAAGGATTTGAAGTTCACGTGGAAGACACATGGAGTCAAGCATCAAGATCTCCCCCACCTAGGCAAGTGTAGTAGATAATCCCCTCCGACTTTAATGAGAGTGCATCCGATAAGGAAAGATTGATGACCGTAGGCGTGCATATGATCCCACCTGGTGACCTAGCCCTTGCGCTTGGTGTTCGAGTTCTAGAAGTAACTATTGAAAAAAAAGGCTAGTGTAGGTTATCCATTGGTTTTAGGTAGATATCATTTTCCTTTTAATATAGAAGTGCATCAAAAACATCTAAAGCATCACAAATGAAAACATATTTTTTATTTTGAGGACCAATTGGAGGAGTATTTTATGGCACGTCTTCGGGACATAGTGTGGGTGCGTAGAACATTGGAAACATATCTGGAAGTACTACAACTTTGTAGACTATGGGAGTTCATTTTAGTACTACGGGATGCAAGGAATTACATCCACTAGTCTAGCGCCCGCCGCACAGAGGATTAGGAGGTGATTCAGGAGGATTAGGAGGCTCGGGATCTAGTGGATCTAGTGGTTCTGGAGGTGGAGGGAATACTGGAGGTAATACAGGTTCTGGAGTTGGTGGGTATGGTCTGCACCAGCCACAATAAGTTTATTACGAGATGTCTCTTCACCTATCAGAGTACATAGGCATTAAGGATGCAGTGGAACATGTGCATATGTGTGAGATACTATGGTGTACTAAGGGAATCACAGCTCCCGAGCAAAAGCAAGTTAGTTTCTATCGCTTTACATAGGGCGTGCGTGCGATAGTTGGTATAAGAAGTATGACCGAATCGAATGTTATTGATTACAATGCAATGCGTGATGCCTTCTTGGTTGAGTTCCATATACCTAAGTTTGAACAGAAAAGCATCAAAGCACACTAAAGTAGACTAAGCAAGGTATGGTTGAGAGCATAAGGGAGTATGATGCACATTTTAAAACCTTGTTATCCAAGTTCTCTTATGATATTCACCCCATCCAACATGCACAATGGTTTGTTGGCAGATTGATAACACTGTTTAGAAGGACGCTCTCTCATAAGACCTTTATGGATCTGCACAAGGATTTAGTGGTAATTTTGCGCTATGAGGCATTTTGAAGCATAGACACCGGGTTATCCCATTCTTGGAGGCGCAAATAACATCTATGGTGAAGCAGTTGGAGAAAATTTTGACCAATTCAACTCATGAGATGTGCAATGGAATATGGTGTACAAATTGCGAGGTCAAGGACACATTAAGAATAGTTGCCCTCATAAATTGGTGCACACCATGTTTTTGGATTGTGAGATCTATCACTTGGATCATGATTTAATTAGATGCCCTGCTGCCGCAGACGCGATTCAAAAGAACGTGTCTCTATTATTGTAAGATTTGTAAGTCTCACACTCATGATATGGAGAACTCTAGATTAATCGATCGATTCATGAGGCTATTAAGACTGGTGTGCGTTAGACTAGTGTAACCGGTGGGTCTAAGGAACAAGGAGAACACCATAATGAATGGAGCAATAATGGGGATAACAAGAATAAAGGCTTCCATGGTGGATATAGAGGTCGAGGTCGCAGCGGTGGAAGAGGAGAGTTTTTAGAGGAACTTGTTTTAGTTGTGGATCTCCTTATCATTATCAGTGTCAATGCCCATAAAATGTGGTTTGCTCCTAGTGTGGAAAACAACATAAGTTTCAATAATGCCCTGACTTGTATGAGCGTATGCGCAAGCAACACAAGCAAGATAATGGAGCAAGTTATGATTAAGATACAACACGTGGATGGAGATAAATGGATGCCAAAGGTTGGGCTTGATTCTTAATTACATCTTGTGTTATTCACCACATGCGTTGAAGCTTCGTGGTACCCATGAACCCCTAAAGTATAAGCCGACTATAACAAAACAAGAAGTGATTAATGCAAAGTACCCTGATGTTGAACATCAAAAAGAATTTTATTTAGAGATGATGGACGTTATCAGGAATCTACAAGGAGAGATTAGAGGCCTAAAGGAACAGGCGCATGTGTTGGAATGTGCTAAGAATGTTGAAATCCCGCAAAAGGATGTAGATGATTTAAAGGAAATATATCAAATGTTGTGCTGAGAGAACATAATTCCCTTGTTAGGAGAGTGGTTGAGAGAGAAAGTATGCGTGCGGCTAATGAGCATGAGAGGTAGATCCTCCATGCAAATCTGCCTCCCCATAATCATGAATATAATAAGGAGATTACATTGAATGCGGTTATTGATGGATGGATTCGAGAAACATTTTGATAGAATCGGATGGGCGGACCACCATTGCAGCTTGTCTTCGAACTAGGGATAATCCTATGGGGTGATAAAGATGCTACCATTATGATTCAGGGAGCCAAGTTTACTGGGGACTTTAAAGTATTGGAGCTTGCAGAGGCAGATAGTTTCCAACATTACTGGGTGCCCTCATGTTATGTGAATAATGCAGATTTGCACTTCAACAAGGGGTACATTAGCTTTGAGAACAAATAAGAGAGCGTCATTATACCTTTGATAGATGCAAAGGTTGCCCCGTATGTTGAGCCTTTGAGTGAGGAAGACTTGAATAGAGTATACGCACATACAATTAGATACCCTGAGGTAACTGAGCCATCTAAGGAAGGAGTGATATAGTGGGATGATGTTCATTCAGTTAGTGATACTAAAATTATTGTTTGTGATAACTAGGTGCATGGAATGTATGAAGTAGTCGGGCGAGAGATCAATAATACTATTACCCGAGTGGTCAGCCGCACATCATTCGACGTTTGAGTCATAACCAAGTACCTTAGTACACTAGTGAAGGGAAACCTAATGTATTTTTATGCGCCATGGAATCCCAGTGGAAGGATGAGGGTGACAAAAGAAATATGTTGGTTTATACCCTGCGCGGGACAACAACGTGTTGGTGGACTACACATAGAGACAACCTATTGGAATGGCGAGAGGTGAGAATCACCTTTTCTACTAGGTTTCTAAGGAGCAATGTACCTTCACGTAAACTCGGATGGATTCTACTTCATACTACATTCGAAGTGTGAGAAACTCTGGCGCAGGGGCAAGAGGCCTTACCACCATCACTCTAGGTACATAAGTTTTACCCCACCTTAAGTGGCTACATACGCGCATGGTGTGTCCACGCAGAGTTCGACATGGGAGACAATTAATTTGCAGGAGATGACCTCAGGTATGATCCATACTTTTGATTACTTTTCTACTAAACCTTCAGTCCATGAAGCGTTGCAGATTATAAAGCAACTTACTTTGGGAGATAGCACGGGGTTGAGGAAATTTTTTGGACATGTTTGGAGAGCTAGATTTGGAAGCCCGCCTTGACCTCAAGAGACAGAAGAAGAAGAAATGGTCTATGCCTGGGAACAAAAAGAAAGGGGTAAACTGGTATGCACAATAGATGATGATGATGAAGACAACAACCTAGATGTTAACTATTATCCAATTTTCCCATTGGGTAAAATTGGACAACTGGGACACAACAAGATCGATTACACCAAACAAGGCATGGGGATGAAATTGGGTTACTGTGTAGTTTCGGAGTTTCGGAAGCATATTCAGGGGAATTCATGAGTGAAAATCATATCAAGGAACTTTTTTCCTTTTTGGATTTTGACCCTTAAGATCAACTAAAATGATGAAATGCAGCCCCGTGGGCCCACATCTAGCCAAAAGGAGCGAAAAAAATGAAAAAGTGAAAAACGGCCCTAGGACACTCTATTACTTTCCCTTAGCCTTAACATTCAAAAAAGTTCACCAAAAATCGAAAAAACAAAATTTGTTCAAATAGGCCTTAGAGAGGCACCGAGCTAAAAATAGCTCACCAAGTTGTATTGAGTGACAAGTTGAGTGTAGGTGGTCGATTTGAGCCAAAGCAGCTCTGGGAATCTAAGAAAGAGGCCATGTCGGCCAAAATAATGGAGAGAGCTCAATGGGTGGTTCCAGATCGAGCCACGAGCTCGTGAATGAAGGTTTGATGGAAAAACACTAGAACCGAGCTCATCAAGGCTCATAGGATCGCCCACGAATGGAATATTGGGGTCGTGAATGAAAGAGACCGGCTCAACAATGGAACAACTTCGCGCATCGAGCCATACACTACTCACCCAAATAGCAAAGAAGTAGGGCTGACTCAACCATAGAGGCATCGCAAACAAGGATTATAGTGGGTCACTTAAGCAATGTGTATAGGGCGGTCAAGTAGCCTGACATCGGGCATGCAATGATTGAGAGCTCACCAAGAATAGAAGATGTTGGCTCGGTTGAGTGAGTTAGGGTCGGCTCACCTAGCGAGATGGTGGCCCAACGAAAGGAGCTCATCACCGAGCTTGGCAACATGAAAAGGTAGAGCTAAGGCTCGAGCGATGCACACAGGGGAATGGCTTGCTGCAATGAGTCATGGAGTCGCACGTGGGGCTGAATTACTCAGGAAGTGCATGGGAGGAAGTGTGGGAGTCAAACTCATGGGCGGTTTCTGAGGAGCCCCCAAATTTTGAAAAATTCAGACTTGAGGTGTAACGCGTTTAGAGATCTCGCCGATGATCACGTAAAACAAGCAAAAAGTCCAAATCACCAAAGTTTTCAAAGTCTAGAAGAGGTTTTGGGGTCAACTCGGTTGTCAGTGAGTTGGGTGATGTGGCATTCATTGATTGGAGGGGCACTAATTTCAAGCTCAAGAAGTTAAAATGCCCGAAATCGGGGTTAACAGGTTACCGAAGTCAACGAAGCCCCGAAGTTTGAAAAATTCAGACTTCGGGGGTGGGTCATTTCAGGATTGGCGTGATTTAATTTCAAAGTTAGTGAGCGTTCAAGCCCAAAATGGCCGATGGGAGATGTCTCAAGCATTAAAATGCAGAACGCCCAAAACATTAAACTCTAAAATCCTTTGCAGAAACCCCATTGAGCTACATTGAGAACCGAGCCATTTTGGAGGTGGGGGTAGGTAGAATATTGAATTTTGGGTTGTGAAAGTAGTTGGCGTGCAATACAAATCATTGAAGTTTCATTGAATGAAGAGTTCTAGTAGGTGAGATTTTGGGTTTGTTGAGTAGGAGAAAACTCAAATTTGGCTAACTTGCCTTCATTCTTTCCTTCCTTGTGCTTCAACTTCAATTTTCACACATTGTAAGCACTCAAAAGATTTTGGAAATGGATTCATCAGATAGGATTTTTCTTCCCTTTCCAAAAAGGTAAAGAAGTCCTCCTAACTCCTTGTATTTTTGAGTTATGGCTCGGCGGAGTTTGGAGGGGAAATTTTTCCCGGGGGCCCCGGAGGTAAGGAGAAATTTTGCCAAGGAAAATTGGCGGGTTAGGAGAGGGGGGAGAAATTCGACACTTATCCCTTTGGGGTTAAAAGGCACAAAGAAAATTGCAGCCCGATGAAGGAAGGAAGTGCTGACTGGGGACCAGGAAAATTGTTGACACTTAGCCTCTTTGGGCTAAAAATTCAAAGGAAAAATTCGCCCAAAAGCCCATTTGGTCAAGGAGAAGAAAAAAATTGTTGAGGCCGGAAACAAATCAAGATGCCACATGTCCATTCATCAAGGGGATCAGTGGGTGTGGGAGGATTTTGGAAATTTTTCCAAAGTGGTGAAAACACAAAAGGAAAAAATGGAACCGCATCTCCGCAGCAAATCAGAAGATGCCACGTGTCTCGGAGTGGCGAGGGCAAGAGGATTTTTGGAAAATTTTCCAATTTGTGAAAAAGGGGCAAAATGATTGTTTTGAAGCCGTGGATCATCCAGAAGGTGCCACGTGTCATGTGGACCTGAGGGGCCATGGAGATTTTTGGGAAATTTTTCCAAAAGGGAAAAATTTAAAGTTTGACCCCGCCAACCCCAATTTTGACTCTATTTTTACCATTTTTCCCTAAATCTTTAGAGGGCCATATCTTTCGAACCAGAGCTCAATTTTTCATGATTTTGGTATCATTGGAAAGATGTTGAAATCCTCTACACGATGGACACTTCAATTTTAAATTTTGATGGAGTTTTATGGGAGAAAATGAAAAATGTCTCTGGCATGGAAAAAATGTAAAACCGACCCCCAACCACCAAAATTGATGAAGTATGGGCATCTCATTTCTTCTCCAAGATGGCCAAATGCATGAAAATGGATTTTTGAGGGTGCCCATCATTTGAAGAATTAAATGAATCTTGTTGGTGGTTGGAGATGTCAAATCAATTTTCCCACATTTTCTCATTTCCTTCATTCTTGTTCGAGCGATAAAAGCAGTTTTGGCTCATTTGTAAAAGGTTGTTCATCCTTCTTCTCTGCCTCTCCCTTATTTTCTTCCCTAGGGTCAAAATGGAGTTTGAACCTCCTCCCTACTCTGTAATGGAATTTTTTTCCTCTTACCCATGAAATGATGCACTGTGTAAACTTTCGAGCAATAAAAATGTGTTTTGTGATGCATTTGTCCATCCTTGCTCATTTTTTTTTGTTTTCTTCTTGCCTCTCTTCATTACAGGTATTTGTGCATGTTTGGATGTTCATTGCAGGTTTTGGAGCTATGTTCATGGAGTTTTGGAACATTTTTTTGTGTGAAATCCATCTTTGGTCTGTGATGCACTTGTCCATCCTTTCCATTGCTCACCTCTTTGTTTCCATGGTAGTTTTGATAGATGATCAACATTTTCCTTCTCTGGTGTATCACCATTTTAGTGTAGGCTCTATTTTTCCTTGTTTTCTTTCTCTCCTTGTCTCCTTGGAAGTTAGATTAGGATTAGATTAGCTTGCCTACACTGGAATAGCTTGTGGCAGGTAGTTTAGGAAGAGGAACCAACCTTCTCTGGAGAGCTTTCCCCATTTGCAAAGGTCCCACACTTTGGGAAAGCTCAATGTTGTGCAATCACACCAAATGACTTTGCCTTAGAAAAGTAGATCCATAACTCATTTGGGGGTGCTGTGAATTTGCACTAATAGTTTTGGCATGCCTGTGGGACACTGGGGTTAGATATTTCATCTTCTCTTAGTGTCTCATGCAAACAACAACAATCTTACACCACCATGTGCCACTAATAGTTTTTGGCACACCCGGTGGGACTTAGAGGTCTTCCACTTCATCTTTTGTAGGTTGATGTGTTCCTGTGAAGATTTCAGCCTTTGGAGGCATTACAAACACATCTGCGACTCCATCTTGATCAACAACCCATCTCTCGAAGTCAGAGACCTTCTTTCCATTCATTTTTTCATTCATTTTTTCATTCCATTCATCATCTTCATTCTTCTTTCATCCATGAAGTTGTGCAATCATGACTTCATTTCCATCATGGAATTCACATTTACAAACAATATACATTCCACCTCCAACATGTTTTACAACTCCTTCAAATCAGCATTTTGAACAAATTCAAAATCATCATGCTTACCCATATGAGCAATACCAAAATCAGTTTGGTTATGAAACATATCAAGAGCAAGGGTACACATGCAATGAAGACAATCAAATGCAAGATGTTGGTCTATTGGAGAAGATCCAAAAAATGGAGATTGGCATGGTGCAATCAAGAGCAACAACTCAAATGGAGGCTTTCAGAATTGGTTACAGGGCACCTTGTCCATGGGTTGGCCCTTTTCCAAGACACTTCAACCCTCAGGAGAAGTTGGACTTCATGGTGGAGATGCTGCCCCAACTTGCACAATGGATAAAGAGATAGAGGCCTATGAATTTGGTGTTGAGAAACCTTGTCAATGGGTAAGTTCTACACCATCATCTAGTTTTTCTCTTTCCATTCTCAAAACACACATCATCTCATTTTCAATTTCCAAGCTTCCCATTGAATGCTGCCCCAAGTGTTGATTTCATTTCTCCATCCCTAGTCTTCCACCTCATCTCAATTCTTCTGTCCTTTTCCCTTCCAAATAGTCATCCCCTCCAAACAAACAAGAAGTTCCACCTCCCTCCCCACCACAAATAATTGCAAAAAAGTTAGTTGAGTCACAACCCACCCCTCCTCTTGCATTCCCAAATCCATGTTGGGAAAATGAAAATCAAAAATCCAGTCAAGGAGGACAACAAAAAGAGGAGCCCAACAAAAAGAAATGATAGACAATCTAAAGAGTTGGGCTACCAAATTTGGGTTTACAAAGATCCCCTTGATGGTTAAGCCAATGGAGGAGGTAAAGGTTGAAGAACAAGTGGTGGCCAAGGCTGATTTTATAAAGCAGAAGAAGAGACAAACAAATAAGAAAAGATAGAAGTTTGGTAAGCTTGGTCTCAAATTTGGGATAACAAAGATCCCCTTGATGGTTAAGCCACAGGAGGAGAGATTCAGCAGTGGTGGACCAAGGCTGATTTTAGTAGCATGGAGAGAGAAGCAAGAAGATCATTCATCAAGCTCTAGCTGAGTGTAGTGTCCATGTTGGCACTTTATTTGAAGAAAATGTTGATCTAATCCAAGCTGCACAACCAGTCAACAAGGAGGAAGAACAATCAGCTCCAAGTCCCATTGAAGAGGAGCAACTGGAAGAAATCAAATCAGAATTGGAACTAGATGAAGGAAGCATTATTGAAGATTTTTTGCTTTCATTTGAAGGGCCTGATTTGATTGATGAATCCATTATGGAGGTGACCAAAAAAAATTTAGAGGCACTGAATCATGAGCAGGTTGCACAAGAAGTTACAGATTTCTCTCCCACTTCATCTCTCCAAAAATCTGATTTTTTGGATGAGTTTGAGCTGACAAGCTTCATGTTTGAAGATGAAGCTCCACATGGTGAAAAAATGCAGATTTGAAGGTCACCATACAAAAGGGAGAGACCTTTCTGCAGCAGACATTGAAGAGTTTGATTTTCCATCAGACTTAGAAGAATGTTTTGATGAGAAGGAGCCCAGTAGAAATTGCAACTTTTCCTTCTTCATCATTCATTCTTCAACCACAAGAACCTGCTTCCATGGAAGAGAACATGCAAGCACCACCTGTAGTTTGCAACATGCCTCTTGAATCAAAGTTGGAAGAATTTGATCTTCCAAAAGCTACAATGGAGGAACTCTAAGCCAACAATGTATTGCAACAGGTTACAATAATGCAAAAGCAACTTCATTGGATGTTGCAATCAATAATGATGAGCTGCATATTATAGAAGAGTTCCATACTACCATGAAGGAAGGAAAAGAGCATGAGGATTCCATCATCTCTTCCACACCATCCATCCAAGAAGGTCTACAAGAAGACTCCATTTTTGGAGTTAAAATTCAAAGCAATGGGCACATTCAAAGGACCATACCTTGCCCAATCAGGTACTTGGCTTCATTGGAGCCAAAGGAGAAGCCAAAACCAGTCATGCTTGCTTCTAAGCATGAGGATGATATCAAAGCACCAAGGATCAAGCTGCAATACCTCTTCAATCCAAATGCAGAGCAACTAAAAGAGGTATCTAATTTGTTTTCAGTTGACACCTTGCTAATTTGGGTAGAAGACCAACTTCTTGTTGATTTTCCACTCATCCAACCAGCCATGTTCAGCTCCAAATCAATTGCATGGCTGCCAATTTTGAGGAAAGGAAGCTATTTTGCACAACTAGTTACAGGTTTGTTTAGCTTACCTTTGCTCTTGGTTAGAGTAGTGTAGGTAGGTTTGTTTTCAGCAGAAGAAGTGCTTGTGCACACTCTGCATATCCCACTTGGGGTATGTATGATTTCTAATTTTGTACATAGTTGTTTGGTGTTGTTTTGGTTGCTCTTGCACAATGCATTTCAAGTGGCTTTTGGTGAAGATCAACTCCAAGTTTCAGTGGGTTTCCAAGTGGCTCAGAGGTCATAATTTTCATAGTTCAGATCAAAGTTGGTTATCAAGCTTGACTCCATGCCCAATGGATGCAACAAAGGCCACTAATCATTCATCTAGCAGGTAGATGACCCCTCTGAGTCACCAAAATTGTTATCCAAAATGAGCCCTTGCTTATTTTGGCTAACTTGCCTTCATTCTTTCCTTCCTTGTGCTTCAACTTCAATTTTCACACATTGCAAGCACTCAAAAGATTCTAGAAATGGCTTCATCAGATAGGATTTTTCTTCCCCTTTCTAGAAAGGTAAAGAAGTCCTCCTAACTCCTTGTATTTTTTGAGTTATGGCTCGGTGGAGTTTGGAGGGGAAATTTTCCTAAGGCGGGCCCATGAGCTGGAGGTAAGGAGGAAATTTTGCCAAGGAAAATTTGGCGGGTTGGTGGAAAGAAAATTTGCGACACTTAGCCCTTTTGGGGTTAAAAGGCATCAAAGAAAAATTTGGCCCGATGAGCCCGATGAAGGAGAAAAGCAAACTTCAGCCGCCAAGGAGAAAATTGTTGACACTTAGCCTCTTTGGCTAAAAACTCAAAGGAAAAATTTTGGCATTTGGTCAAAAGCCCTCAAAGGAAAAATAAATTGTTGAGGCCGAAACCAATCAAAAGATGCCACTGTCCATTCATCGATGGGATTAGGGGGCATGGGAGGATTTTGGAAATTTTTCCAAAGTGGTGAAAAACAAAAGGAAAAATGGAACCACATCTCCACAAAAAATAGGAAAGATGCCACGTGTCTCGGAGTGAGTGGGGGGGAGGATTTTGGAAAATTTTCCAATTTTGCAAAAAGGGGAAAATGATTGTTTTGAAGCCACGGATCATCCAGAAGGTGCCACGTGTCATCATGGACCTGAGGGGCCATGGAGATTTTTGGGGAATTTTTCCAAAAGGGAAAAATTTAAAGTTTGACCCCACCGACCCCAATTTTGACTCTGTTTTTTACTAGTTTTGCCCTAAATCTTCAGAGGGCCATATCTTTCGAACCAGAGCTCATGGATTTTCATGATTTTGGTATCATTGGAAAGATGTTGAAATCCTCTACATGATGGACACTTCAATTTTAAATTTTGATGGATTTTTGTAGGAGAAAATGAAAAAATGTCTCTGGCATGGGAAAAATGTAGAACCGACCCCCAACCACCAAAATTGATGAAGTATGGCTCGTTTCTTTCTCCAAAGATGGCCAAATGCATCGAAAAATGGATTTTTCATGAAACCCATCATTTATAGAGAAGCTATTTTAATGAATCTTGTTGGTGGTTGGAGTTTTAAAATTGATTTTCCCGTGTTTTCTCATTTCCTTCATTCTGTTCGAGTGATAAAAGCCAATTTTGGCTCATTTGTAAAAGGTTGTTCATCCTTCTTCTCTACCTCTCCCTTATTTTCTTCCCCAGGGTCAAAATGGAGTTTGAACCTCCTCCCCTGCTCTGTAATGGCATTTTTTCCTCTTACCCATGAAATGATGCACTGTGTAAACTTCTGGAGCAATAAAAACATGTTTTGTGATGCATTTGTCCATCCTTGCTCATTTTTGGTTGTTTTCTTCTTACCTCTCTTCATTACATGGTATTTGTGCATGTTTGGATGTTCATTGCAAGTTTTGGAGCTGTGTTCATGGAGTTTTGGAACATTTTTGTGTGAAATCCATCTTTGGTCTGTGATGCACTTGTCCATCCTTTCCATTGCTCACCTCTCTTTGTTTCCATGGCAGTTTTGATAGATGATCAACATTTTCCTTCTCTGGTGTATCACCATTTTAGTGTAGGCTCTATTTTTTCCTTTTTTTTCTCTCCTTGTCTCCTTGGAAGTTAGATTAGGATTAGATTAGCTTGCTTGCACTGGAATAGCTTGTGGCAGGTAGTTTAGGAAGAGGAACCAACCTTCTCTAGAGAGCTTTCCCCATTTTTAAAGGTCCCACACTTTGGGAAAGCTCAATTTTGTGCAATCACACCAAATGAATTTGTTGCACTAACAGGTGTATTATGAACCCATTTCTTCTTGCTTAAGGCACAATACCATGATGGAGTTGCAGATCTTCCCATCGGCATCATTGCAAGAGAATAATGATAATCTTAATGGGTTTTTGAGCATTTTCAACTCTTCTCTTTGTTAATTTTCTTCTATAAATTGTAAGGAGGGGATTAGTAAAAATGTTGGATACTTTGCAATTTCCCTCCCTTCTTTCTTGTCTATGAGAAATTTGTGGAGTTCAAACCTCCCATTGAACATTGTAATGCAATTTTGTGCCTTTGGCCCCTATGTAATGTATTGTATCAATTTTGGAGCAATAAAACAAATATGTGGATGATTCTCAACCCTCCTTTGTGTTTATTATATCTTATCTAATCTTTCATTACGTTAGAGGTTATTGTGCATTGTTTATTTGTTATTGCAAGATCTCAATGGGTTGTGTTTATTGGTAATTGGGTTTGCAATAGGTGGTTTTGATCTGTGGTGTTGGACACCCTCCTCAAATTTACTTGTTTCATTTCCATGTAGTGTAAGTTATTCAACACTCCTTGGTGCATCACCTTCCCTTAGAGTAGGTTTATTTTTCATGTAATCCTTCTATCCTTATCCCCTTGGAAAACATTAGAGTAGGGTTAGATTTGTAACTCTATGCACTTTGGATTCGTTGGCACTAGGTTAGGATAGGAAGTCAGCCTTCTCCAGAGAGCTATATGATTTCGTAAAGTCATATACCTTGGGATAGTTCCATGTTTGACAAATCACACTAACTTCCCATCAATCACGTGTAAGAATTCAAGGTGTGTTGTGATTTTTCCACAATAGATTTAGCACGCCCGATGGGACAAGAGGTTATTTCTACAAGATTTGGAGGCATTTTCTAGGAATTCAGACTTCAAAAGTTACAAATTTTCAATTTGAGTTTTCACCACAGTCGAGTTTCAAAATCAATTTTTAGAGGTTTTTCATGAGCAAAACAAGTCCAAATTTCACCAAAGATAGATTGGGTACCAAAGTTCAAAAGGATTATTCTTAGAATTCCAAATTTCTTATTTTCAAAATTTCAGAGTTTTTTGCACTTTGAATTTGGACTTTCGGGATTTTAGGACTTTTTAGTGTTTTTACAATTTCAAACTTCATAGATTTTTCATTTTCATAATTTTAGATTTGAAGCTTTGAGATTTCAGACTTTGAGTTTTCAAGTTTTAGAAATTTGGAGATTCAAATGGGCACTATTTTGAGCACTCGGGTTTTGAAACTTTCGAGTTTTGGAGGTTTTCAATTTGGATCTCTCGCATTTGAATTTCGAGAGATTGTGATTCAGAAGACAAGGTTTGACTTCTAAAAATCAACATTCGAGCCCTTCAAAGTTTTTTCTTTAGTTTATCAAGATCGATGTGTGTCTTAGTAAAACCCTAGCCTTTAGAGGCTCATTTCCCAACACATCTAGTGACTACTAGGGTTAGATCTCAGTGGTGTAGCAACACAAGTTGCTTAAGTACATGATAAGAATTCAAACCATGTCTTAAACAAGAGAGGAAGGAATATTTGTGTACTTAAAATTATATCTAGGTAGAGGAAGAGAGGAAGAAGACCATAAAGATCACCATCTCCACCTAACAAGACTTTTTCTACACCTCCACCTAGTATACCCTTCCTTCAATCAACTAGGGTTCTTAGACCAATCATAATGGCTCATCAAGCGCCACCAAATCCTTTTGTCAACTTCATGGGTAGTAGTCCACTTTCCCTCAATGCACAGAATCTAATTCTTGTTGTAACATTAAAAAAATTCCATACTTCACTGGGAGAAAATAATACAACCCCTATTGACCACATCTAAGACATTGCAAATGTCTATGTAATCCATGAGGTCAATGAAATGGATGTTGTAGTCAAGTTGTTAGCTTCCTCTTTCAAGGGTAAGGCTTTACAATGATTTAGGAGCTTAATAAAGAGGGTCGATTGCAAACCTGGAATCAACGTGTATAGCCCTCTGTGATCAATTTAGAGAAATGATGATACTTTTTCTTTATTTGAACAATTGACAACAGTCAAGAGAGCTCCAAATAAGCAGATGGCGGTTTTCAATTTCTGGATCCAAAAGACAAGGGATATAATCCTGGTGGCCGTGAAACTAGCTACCCAAGGTGCGTTCCTTTACTTCTTAAAGATTCTAAATTCAAAAATGGCTATGATGATACCGTCAATGGGAGGAACAACACTTCCAGAGCCTACAACATAGCCATCAGAGTAGAAAACTGTTTGATTCAAGTTGACAAGCTTGCACCGAGGCCACTTATGCCTCTATATCTAGAAATGGGAAATCCTACAACTATTCAAACACTTGAGTTGAATCCCATTCCATCCCCTAGAAATCAGAGCAATAACGAGGCCTCCACTTCTTCTAGTACTTCCAAAGAACTTTAAGAGGTCATGAATAAGCTACAAGAAGTATTGAAGGGGCAACAAGCTTTAGGGAATGAGGTAGTGACCATAAAAATAACAAGCTCAAAACTTCATACCATATCAGCCTCAAGCTCAATCAATAGGCCTTAATTTCAATCAAACAGACCTTTGGCTTAAGCTATAAATCAAAATCAAAACCAAGGACAACCTCAAGTTGTGAGGTCATTTCAACCATATAATATGAATGTAGTTTCAACATCCAGAGCCTTGGTTCTAACCCAAAACAACCTTACACAAGAGTATGAATGGTGCTTCCCATGTAACCAACCTCACAATCAAGAAACATGTTTCAATGGTACACTAAATCAGCCTTGATGGTACAAACCATTGGTGTGTCCCAAGAACCAAGTGAGGAAGAAAATCAACAAGCGAATCATCAAGAGGCTTCTCCAACTGAAACCACATTTGTAAATTGGAAAACAAAAGACTTTTGCAGAGTTAACCAACCTCCTTTCTAAGGTGTAGGTCTAACACAAGGTTAAAGAAGAGGAACATAGAAGAAGGGCAGCCATCTAATCGACTTTTCTCAACCTACTCTCACCCCACAAGGAGTTAGTAGTGCAAAAACAACTCCAAACCTACAAAATCATCCCAAGGCCTGCACATTGCAGAAAGCACATGTACCCATTCAAGATCCAAAAAGGTCACACCAAGAAAGGGATAGCAAAAGGACAATCCATCCCCTTTCAACATTATTGATCAAATGAAGAAAACACATGTAAGCATTTCCATGTGGGAGTCACCGCAATCCGAATAACAAGATTTTTAAGCAACAATGGCCAATTGGTCCACCTCAAATGGATCATCCAAGAATCAGGAAAAGGTTCTCACTAATACAGTACAACAAGAAGGAGGTCAACCAAGCAAAAATTTGAATCCTCCACCATTCTATGTGTCATTGATTATCGAGAACAACTTGGTGCACAATTGTATGATCGATTCAGGGGCAAGCAATTCAGTAATGCCAAAGCAGATAGCATATCAATTAGGCCTAAAGTATGAATTGGTCTCTAAAGGAGTGGTGCAACTAGATGGGATAGCAGTGGGAACTATTGGAGTCATCAAAGGATTAAGTCTTACACCTTAACCCTTTACTTGCCACCACTTTTTGTCCCAATGTCACTATTTGTCCCAATGTCACGGTTTTGCAAGATGTGTTTGTAATTGACTTGCCACCACTTTTTCCTTGTGTTTGTCAAAGGACTTCACTACTAAAATCGGTGGATACTTATCTGTAGAATGGTCACATATTCTTTTAGAATGAGATATGGAGCCAAGGCTACAATCCGATCATAGCCCATTGCAAACTTCCACATTGAGCCTCATGTGCCAAGTCCGATCAATGCAAATTGCTCAACTTTTGATCAAGAAGATTGTTCAAATGTTCTAAAAATGGGTACAAAAGTTAAGGAAATTCCGGATTTAACATTAGATAAATGGAAAAAAAAAGACATGTTTTTTATCCATACAAAGAAATGGAAGAAGATGAATTGGGCATATATTGTTTACATGAAGAGAATCCACCTCTCCCTAACATCACCAAGCCAAAAGATAAGGATGAAAATGAAGTATGACAACTATTTTTGATGGCTCAAGGAGAAGACCGGCTATGTGAGGAGGTGCAATGTTATTATCGCCACAAAACATCGAATACTATACAACCTTCTAATTTCATCTTACTTGTTTAAACAATACAATGGAGTATGATTCTTTAATTCATGGACTTCATTGGGGCTACGAAAAGGGGCATTAAGAACTTGCAGGTATTCAAAGATAGTGAATTGATTGTGAATCAAGTCATATGACAAAATATGCAAGAATGATCTCCTAAGGAGCTACAAGAACCAGGTATGGTATCTCATTGAGGACTTCAAAGCATTCAACATCGAATCCATACCTAGAAAGAAGAATGAAGCTACACACAAACTTTCAACAATTGGGAAACATTTGATGTGGTTGATAGTATCAAAAGGGATAAAACACAACCCCATATCAAGGTAGTTGTGAGGCCAGCAGTTCTGGATAAAAACACTAGCTAGTAGGTGTTTGAGAATGATCAAAAGATCATCAATTTCCTATAAGAAGAAGATGAATTCTCTGCCAAGAACATGAAAAATTAGAAAACAATATGGGGATCAAGTGGTTCAATTAAGAACAAACAACCATCCAAAAGGCTTGGTAATGTTGGATTCAATCTTCAATCCCAATGATCAATTCTAAAAGGAGAAGGCAAACATTCAAAGTCAAAGGGGAAGATTCAGAGCCCATTTCAATTAGAGAGGGTAAAATACTCCAAATTGGAAAAGTGAGTAGTCAACATGAAAAATTTTATTTCTTACAACTTTGCTAAGAGTTCCCAGATGTCTTCACTTGGAGCTATAAAGACTTGAAGGGCTTCAATCCAAAGTTAGCACAACACACAATTAAACTGGATCCAGAGGCTAATCCTATCAGGAAAAGCAAAGACCAGTCAACCCTCATATTGAACCTCTCATGAAGAAAGAGCTCAATAAGTTGATAGATGCAAGCATCATATTTCCTATCAAGCACTCAAATTGGGTTATAAATTTGGTGCCGGTCAGAAGAGAAATGGAGAAATGAGGTTGTGCGTGGACTTTCAAGACTTAAACAGGGCATCTCTCAAAGACCACTATCCGCTTCCTTCTATGGAGAAAATCTTGCAGGTAGTAGTAGGGTCGGAAATATTCTCCTAGATGGATACTCGGGCTATAATCAAATTATGGTGAAAGATGAGGATCAGATTCAAAACAACCTTCACCACCAAATGGGCACTTATGCCTACAAGAAAATGCCATTTAGATTGTCAAACGCTAGAGCCACATTCCAAAGGGCTATGGACATGGAATTCAAGGGGTTGATAAACAAGATAGTTCTTGTGTACTTAGATGACATCACTATGTATTTTCTAAGAATGAGGCAAGCCATCTCTTTTACCTCGGACATGTGCTCCAAAGATGTAGAAGATTCGGAGTGTCCCTAAACCCGAAAAAATATATATTCCTAGATCACGAAGGAAAATATCCAAGGCCACATTGTGTCTAAGGAGGGGTTGATGATCGATTCAATGAGAGTTGAAGCCATTCGAGCATTGTCACTACTAAGCCATAAGAAGGCTCTCCAAAGTTTCTTAAGGAGAATCAACTGTGTTTGAAGATTTGTACCAGATTTTGCCACTCTTATCAAGCCAATAACCATGATGTTGAAGAAGAGCATGGCATTTAAGTGGACATCAAAGGGAAAATCAAAGTTTTGAAGCTATTAAAAATGTTATATCTCAAGATCCAACTCTCATTAATCCAAAATTTTCCAAAGACTTCATGCTCTATGCTTTTGGTGGTTCAGACACCATTTTTGCCATTCTAGTGCAACAAAATAAAGAGGGATCTGAGCAACCGGTTTCCTTCTTCAATCAGAGCTTGGAGGAATATGAAATGAGGTACTCCTTTATTGAGAAGCATGTCCTTGTAGTTATCAAGAGTTTGAAAAAATTCAAACATTTGGTCTCAAACAACAAGATCCAGTTGCTAGTGTCCCATGCAGGAGTCAAGGACTTTCTTCTAAACAATTATTTCGGTGAGAAAAAGGGGTAGGATAAATCACTCATGTCATGGAATATGATATATAGATCAAGGTCACTAAATTGGTCTGTGGCAAAGGACTATGCGAGAAGCTAGCTTCTAGTCAACATGTTGAGGCAAGTGATAAAGAAGAAGTTGTTTTAGTGTTGCAAGATAACTAGGAACAAACAAATGATAGTGTGCCTACTCCTTGTTGGACTTAGGATATGGTACATTTCCTACAAATAGGTCTATGCCCTCTAGAGATGAGCAAATAAAAGAGGAGATACTTTAATCCAAGCCATTTCGTATGTGCTTATTGATAGCGTTTTATTTAAAAAGGATGTGAATGAGGTCCTATCGAGGTGCATTAGAACCAATAAAATTGAAAAGGTGCTACACAAGTTTCACGATGGAGAGGTCGAAGGTCATTTTGCTCCATGGGTAACAACTCTCAAAATAATGAAGGTAGGTTATTATTGGCCCACAGTGTTTAGTGATACACTTAGATCAAGAAGTGTAAAAATGTACATTCTTCACAAGCAAGGAGAGGCTAGTAAAACTTCCATTGCATCCAATTTCAATTTACCAACCATTCATGCAATGGGGATTGGACTTCATTGGGGTTATTAGTCCAAACTCAAGCCAAGGTCACAAGTGGATACTAATGACAATAGACTATTTCACCAAGTGGACCGAGGTGGTAGCACTCAAAGAAGCAAACGAGTCTAGTATACTGGACTTATATGAAGGGATAGTGATAAGGTTCAGTGTACCAACCACTATCATATCAGAAAATGCTCTAGCATTCCTAGGTTCTAAGATCATAGAATGGTTGTGAGGAAAGGAATTTATTTGAGTACCTCTTCTAACTATTACCCTAGGGTAACGGAAAAGAAGAGTCCATGAATAAGAACTTGTTAAGAATCATTAGGAGAACTCGGATGAAAATCAAAGGACATGGCATACTAAGCTCAAATCAGCCTTGTGGGCTGATAAGATCACACCTAAAAGGTTAATAGGAATCTCTCCCTACAAGTTGGTCTACATGAAAGAAGAAGTGTTTCCCATATCACTTGAGTTACTCGCATTGGAGCTCATGAAGCAAGCTAGATTTGTCCGAGTTTGAGCCTATGGAAGCTAGGTATGTAGAGCTGATGGAATTGGAAGAAATAAGAGAACATGCAATGCAAACCATAGAGAAAGATCAGGCCTTAATCAAGAGGTCATTTGACAAGAAATCTAAAGCAAGGACCTTCTATGAGGGGAACCTAGTTCTGAAGTGGGATACGGATTAGGCTAAGCCAGACATGCATTCCAAGTTCGATGTCATTTGGAGTGGCACATACATGGTCACAGGACGTAAGAGTAACAATGCCTTTCAATTGTCCACTTTGGATTTAGAAGAACTTTGGATTCCTTAGCATAATCTATCTTAAAAATTACTAGTAGAAGGAAGATTCTCACTCTTATACATATTAGGTAGGATTTCAATTCCTCTAAGTGTTGATGTGCATTGTCTTGGTATAGATTAGGTTTTAGTTTCCCTAATTGCCTTCGGAACATGTTTTCTCACTCCTAGGTTGTATCATTGCACAAGTCAGTGTGCCTCCTAAAAGAAATGTTGTAAACAAGAAGCTAAAAATTTAGGAAACAATTATAGACTTCAAGAGATTTCAAATGTAGAGTAACTAAAATCATATCAGGGACAAATTCCTATAAGTGTCATTTTTCGGTCTAAGGGTCACCAAAGTTTGAGCTTCTAGTACCTTTGTCAAATAAGAAAGCAACCTTCAAGAATAGCATGTAAAGAAATGGAAATTTCATAAGAAAAAAGAAATCAAAGTTTAATAGAGTTCCATGATGTCCAAAACCAGCAGGTGTTTTATTCCTAACTTTGTAGCATGCTCATACTTGGTGAAATCAGGTTTTGGGACAGTTCAAGAGTTCATTGTCGGTCTCGTAGATTAGGGTTGTAGAGAGGAAAAGGTGAAGATCTTAGGTTGTATCATTGCACAAGTCGGTGTGCCTCCTGAAAGGAATGTTGTAAACAAGAAGCTCAAAATTTTAGGAAACAATTATAGAATTTAAGAGATTTCAAATGTAGAGTAGTTAAAATCATATCGAGACAAATTCCTATAAGTGTCGGTTTTCGGTCTCTAAGGGTTAGTCAAAGTTTGAGCTTCTAAAGCATCTTTGTCAAATCGAAAGCAACCTTTAGTAGCATGTAGCAAATGGAAATTTCATAAGAAAAGAGAAATCAAAGTTTAATAGAGTTCCATGATGTCCAAAACTAGTAGATGTTTTATTCCTAACTCTGTAGCATACTCATACTTGGCGAAATCAAGTATTGGGACATGTTCGGGAGTTCATTGTTAGTCTCGTAGATTAGGGTTGCAAAGAGGAAAAGGTGAAGATCTTAGGTTTAGACAAATTTCCACTCTCACAATCTTAACTTTAAGATTTTCTTATAAAGGTTGGGATTGTGAACAATGGAACAAGTCTAGGTTAGCTTGATTTGGGTGTGATTTCCAAATCCAAATCGGTTGTGGGTTATCACTTACGACTCTATTCTTGATGGATATATCAAGGCTACTGGCACTGAGAACATCTAACAGGAAGATGTCCCCGTGAGTCACCAAATTGTTATCCAATTTGCCCTCGGGTAAAATTAGACAACAGGACCTAACAGATCCGATTACAAGGCCCCGTGGATGAAATTGGGTTACAGGCAATTTTTGGGGTTTTAGGAAGCACATTCTGGGGAATTCAGGAGTGAAAATCATATCGAGGAATTTTTTTCCTCTTCTAGGTTTTGACCCTTAAGATCAAATTTTAAAATGATTAAATGCGGGCCCCGTGGGTCCATCTTTGGCCAAAATGAGCGAAAAAGGAAAAAAAAGTGAAAAAATGGCCTCGAGACACCCCATATTGGTTTCCCATTATCCTCCACATTCGTAAAAGTTCATCAAAAAATAAAGAATTGTTCAAATAGGCCTTGGAGAGGCACTAAGCTAAAAATAGCTTAGCGAGTTGGAGTTGTCTTAGGGGAAGCGAGCTAAAATGGCTCACCGAGCTACTCGGTGAGTCGAGTTGGATGTAGGGGGTGGTCAATTTGAGCCGAATCGGCTTTGGGAATCCAAAGAAAGGGTCCATATCAGCCAAAATGATGGAGAGAGCTCAATGGGTGGTTCGATATCGAGCCCCAAGCTCATGAATGAAGAGGAGCGACTCAATAATGGAATAACTCAACCCATTGAGCTATACACTAGTCACACAAATGACCGAGAAATAGGGCCAACTCGGTTATGGAGGCATCACAAACAAGGATTGTTGTGGGTCACTCAAGCAATGTACATAGGGAGGTCGAGTAGCCCAACATCGGGCATGGAATGATTAAGAGCTTTTTGAGAAAATAAGATTTCGGCTCGATCGAGCGAGTTGGGGTCAGCTTGCCTCGATGAGATGGTGGTGTAGCGAAAGGAGCTCATCACCAAGCTTAACACCATGAAAATGGTCAAGCCAAGGCTCAAGCGATACACATAGGGAAATGGATCACCACGATGAGCCGTTGGAGTCACAAATGGGGCCGACTCGGTTGAGAAGTACTTATGAAGGAATCTTGGGAGTCGAGCTCATGGGTAGTTTTGGAGGAGCCCCCAAAGTGTCGAAAATTTTGGACTTTGCAGGTGTAACATTTTAGAGATAAAGCACCAATGAAAAGGTAAAAAATGAGCAAAAATTCTGAATTTTCAAGGTTTCTAAAGTCCGAAGGAGGTTTTGGGGTCAACTTAGTCATCGAGTGAGTTGGGTGATGTGGCATTCGTTGATTAGAGGGGCACTAATTTGGGTTCGGTGAGTTAAAATGCCTCAAGTCAAGGCGAAAGGGGGTTGCCAAAGTCGAAAAATTTTGACTTTGGGGGTGGGTCATTTTAGGGGTTGGCATGATTTTATTTCGGAGTTAGCGAGCACTTAAGCCCAAAATGACCGGTGGGAGATGTCCAAAGCATTAAAACCCAAAATCCGAAACATTAAACTTCAAAACCCTATGCAAAACCCTTCCGAGCTACATTGAGAATCGAGCCATTTTTGAGGTGGAGGGTAGATAGAATATTAAATGTCGGGTTGTGTGAGGAGTTGGCATGTAATACAACCGAGTTGAATTAAATGAAGAGCTCAGTAGGTGATATTTTGGGCTTGGTGAGTAGGAGAAATCTCAAATGGTGGCCCAAAGTAAAAATGGAATAAGTTGAGCATCCCTTGGCCTTTTATAATGATTTTGTACTTGTTGGAAATTATTTTCAAGAAGGAATTTAATAGAGAGACCGAAATTTTTCTATCAAGAGGGTAGGTGTGGATAAACCCAAACAAGTAACATGTGCAAAAATAATGATAACTCCTCCTACACTCCACCATTTTTGGCAAAATAATAGTCAATAGAAACCTATTTTCAGGCTCTACAAAGTATGGAATGATCAAGGATGAACATTTAATGAGTTAGATGGGGAAAAACCATGATGAGCCTCAGGATTTAAGGCCATACCTAGGTGCATCATGAATCCATTTTCATCTTGCTTAAGGCATAGTACCATGATGGAGTTACAAATCTTCCCAGCAGCACCATTGTAGGAGAATAATGATGATTTTAATGGGTTTTGGAGCATTTTTCATAACTCTCTCTCTCTATCCTCTCTCGCCAATCTTCTTCTATAAATTGTAAGGAGGGGCTCAATTAAAAAGGTTGGATACTTTGTAATTTCCCTCCCTTCTTTCTTGTCTATGAGAAATTTGTGGAGTTCAAGCCTCCCACTTGAACATTGTAATGCAATTTTTGTGCCTTTGGCCCCCATGTAATGTATTGTATCAAATTTTGGAGAAATAAAACAAATATGTGGATGATTCTCAACCCTCCTTTGTGTTTATTGTATCTTATCTGATCTTTCATTACAATTAGAGGTTATTGTGCATTGTTTATTTGTTATTGCAAGATCTCAATGGGTTATGTTTATTATTATCTGGGTTTGCAATAGGTGGTTTTAATCTGTGGTGTTGGACACCCTCCTCAAATTTTCTTGTTTCATTTCCATGCAGTGTAAGTTATTCAACACTCCTTCTTGGTGCATCACCTTCCCTTAGAGTAGGTTTATTTTTATGCAATCCTTCTATCCTTATCCCCTTAGAAAAGCATTAGAGTAGGGTTAGATTTGCAACTCTCTGCACTTTGGAGTAGTTGGCACTAGGTTAGGATAGGAAGTCGACATTCTCCGGAGAGCTATCCCATTTTGCAAAGTCCCACACTTTGGGATAGTTCCATGTTTTACAAATCACACTAACTCGCCCATCAATCACTTGAAAACATTTAGGGATGATGTAATTTTGCCACAACATTAACCACACCAAAGGTACGTGTGAAGTGATGGACACAACCAATGAGAAGGCATGCTTGTATCACGAGCATATGAAAATAAATAAGATTAACATTGGGATAGATGAAGAACCTAAAGAGGCCATTATTGGTGATTATTGGTATGAGTAGGAGGTTGCAAATATTATTGAGTTGTTGCGTGACTTCAATGACTAATTTCCTAAAGGCTATCATGAGTTGAGGGAGTGCATCACTCTTTGGGTGATATGTGCATAAAGTTAAAAGAAGGTGTGCACTCGGTTAGGAAAAGGCCTTATAGGATGAATCCTAATCTACACATTAAGGTGGAGTAAGAGATTGACAATATGTTGAAATCTGAAATCATTGAACCCATTGAGGAGTTAGAGAAGGTTATCCCTATGGTGATAAGCATTAAGAAAGATGGAAGGATAAGGATCTTTGCATACTACAGAGAGTTGAATGTTGTTTGTGTCATAAAACCTTTCCCCACACCTTTACCGAGCATATCCTAGAAGGAGTTGTAGGGCATGAGATCTACTCTTTTACTGATGGATTTTCATGATATCATCAAGTGCACATAGCCAAGGAAGATCATGAATAGATAACTTTCACCATTGAATGTGGAAGTTTTTCATACACGATTATGCACTTTGCATTGAATAATACACCTACAGTATTTTTTCACATTATTGTGCACACATTTCAGGACTTCATTCATTAGTTTTTATAGGTGTATCTCGATGATTGGACAGTGTATGGTTTCGTTAAGGACCATTGTGATAATTTGAGACTTATGTTTGAGAGGTGGATGCAGTTAATAATCTCCTTGAATATTAAGAAATGCATCTTTGCGACATCTTTTGGCACTTTGATTGGGCATATTATTTGTAAGGAAGGCTTGTTGGTAGATCAGCCAAGGTCGTTGTGATCTTGGGATTGGAAGATCTTACCAATCAAATTGAAGTGTGTGGATTTCTTGGTCATACAGGGTATTATAGGAAATTCATTAAGGGCTATGCAAAGATTGTCACACCCTTGGAGGAAATTTTGAAGGCTAATAGAAAATTATATTGGGGTGAGGCACAACAGAAGGCGTTTGAAACACTTAAGGAAAGGTTGAAGACTGCACCAATTTTGCACTTTCCTTTGTGGGAAAACCATTTCATGTTCATGTGGATGTTTCTAGGATGGCGATTGGCATCATGTTAGCACAACCAGGTGAAGGAATAGTAGACCAACCTATTTTTTTGCAAGAAGGAAGTTAACACCACCTAAATAGAATTATACCACTATTGAGTGCAAAGCTTTGTCCATGATTTACGTGTTGCATAAGTTCAAACAATACTTATTGGCTACACCATTTATTTTCTTCACAAATCATATGACACTTAAGTATTTAGTCAACAATCTTGTTTTACAAGGGCACATTTGTAGGTGGATACTACTATTTCAGAATTTCATTTACGCTTGTTGTCAAACAAGGAAAAAGTAACTCAGTTCGATCATTTGTCAAGAATCAATTCTAGTGAGGACACAGAGCATTGAGGACACAATGTCAAATGCACAACTCTTTAGATTGAATCGCACACCCACCGAATTGGAAGATATTGTAGTATTTTTGCGACTGGACAAGTTCCCGAGGGAATGAAGACATTATAAAAGAAACAACTTACAATACGCACGACACCTTACCAATTAGTTGGTGGAGATTTGCATAAGTTAGGTTGTGATGAATTTTGCGATAAAGTGTGTTCTATAACATGAGTATGAGGCAATAAGCGAAGAAGCTCATGGTGGAATTGCACGAGGTCATTATGTAGGAGATGCCATTGAGTGTAAGATTTTGATGGTTGGGTTTTGTGGGTACAAATATATTAAATAATATGTCAAGGTGTGTGATCATTGTTAGTGCTTTGGGAAGTCCGGATCTAGAGATGAGATGCCTCTAAGGCCTCTTGCAAGTACTGAAACTTTTGAGAAATAGGCAATTCACTTTGTGGGACCTATTTCCCCACCCGTGTGGAAGCCATGCACGCTATATTATAACTTGTATAGACTATTTTACAAGGTGGGAAGAAGAAACTCATACAAAGGATTACACGGTAGCTACATCAACAATATTTCTATGGTAAAACATTATCGGTATGAATGGATGTTCGTTGACCTTGACAAGTGATAGGGGCACTCATTTCCTTAACGAGACCGTCGAATTCTTTTGGTTAAATTTATGGTGGCACATCACAAGACAACACCCTATCGAGTCATAAGCCAATGGTACTACTAAGGATTTCATCAAGATATTGGGACATACATTAACAAAAATATGTGATGTTGGAAGGAAAGATCTGGATGTGTTATCAGCCAATTTTGACTTCACAAAATTAATTTAAAAATGGAAATTTTGAAATTTTTCAAAAGTGTTACTTTGCGTGATTCATTGCTCCTTATCGCGATCGTCTCATTTTTGTGATCGTTCCGGTCTTCGTTTCATCCATTTCGGGAGAGAACTCCTCCCACCATGTCTTAAAATGTATTAATAATTAATTAATTAATATTTAATTAATTTATTATCCTTTATTTGATAAAATCATTTTTTATTAAATTTGGGGTTTTTAATTAAATAACTATTAACATGATAATTATTAAAAGTCATTCGACAAATTTTTATTTTATTGTCGGGGAAGTAAGCTTTGTGCTTCTAACTGCCGAGAATGCCAATTTGGCTTCCCAAGCCCGGATTTCCCTTTTCCTGGCAATTTTATTTTAATTTCCTGCTTGTGGGATTTTCTCCACCAATTGCCAAATCATGGATTGGCAAACGGGAAAGAAATCTCCCAATTTCCCACATGGGGAAATTGAACGGAGATTGCCAACCCACTTTGCCATTCCCATTGGCAATTGGTCGTTGCTTTCCCATTTCCCTGGCAATTAATTCCACTACCCGGGAAGAGGGAAGTCGGTTTAGGCTTCATAAATTCCTCCGTCGGACTCGTTGGAAAGAGTCGTGTGAAGCTTTTCGATTGCTTCTTATTTCTTCTGAAGAACATAATATTTTATCACATCCCACAATACTGCGAACGCCAAGTAAGAAGGTTTTTGTATTACAAAGAAACCCATGCTCAAGGAAGTTTTAGCTAGTTGTTAAAGGAGGAAAGATCCACCACACACAAGGCTCACGTAGGATAAAGGAACATTTCATTTGTTTTGTTTTTGTGAGCATCTCCAAGCTAATCTCTACGCACAGCCTGAAGGAAAGAGGTAAACCAACCAAATATCAAAAAGAGCACAACTTTCCACACTCAGCCAAAAGAAAACAAGTACAGTTTCCAATGCCTGGAGGGAGAAGAGGATAGTGAAAGGAGATTCACATTGTTTGGAGGAGAATCCCATGTTGAAGAAGCAAAATCTCTACGCATTCCTCAAGCATTCCAATATAAAGCAAAAGGAATAGATACCAGTCAAGAGGACAGTTTTAAGTTGTTCCACGCAAGCCAAGAAATAGAGGACAGTTTTAAAAATCCACGCTCAGCCAAAGAGGGAGAACAGTCCAAATGATCACGCAGGTGTAGGAAGAAGGAAAGATCAACTCACCACGCAGAGGCAAAGACAACTTTCCACGTGTCCAGGGAGAAAGAAGATCCATCATCTGTTTACGCAACAAGAGGAAGACCAATGTGGAGGGAGGATTTCTTTGTAGTTTGAAAGGGAGATCACCACGCATTCTACCAAGAACAATCCAAAAGACCACGCAGCTGTAGGAGGAGGGTTTCCATGTGCCAAAGGAGAAGGTGGAGTTGTCTAGAAAAAAATCAGAAAAGAAAAACAACTCACGCAAGCCCAAAACGCATTGGTCACGAATCATCATACGGTCCTCACAGGCAGCAAAGGCCACGCAGAGGAGAAGAAAAAAAAAGACCATGCAGGCCCAAAACCGGTCCACGTACAGGGGCAGAAAAATGTCCACGCAAGTGAAAGGAGGTCCACGCAGGTGAAGGAGTCAAAGATTGCCACAAGGAATTTGAAGAAACTGAAGTTATCTTCAAGTTCGAGGACTTCAGTTCATGTTACATGCAAAAACATCGATGTAAGGGAGAGATCATGCATGATCAAACACGTGAAGAAAATCAAAACGAGATATTTTTATTGCCTCCAACATCAAGTTTCATCTCAAACTGATCCGAGCTCTATATCGAACTCATATTGCCGCTTTATAAAAATTGTAACCGAAAATTGCTCGACTTTATTAAAAAATAATAATAATAATTTTGTAACCGGGATTATTATTTATTATTATTATTGTTTTTAAATAATAATAATAATAATATTAAAGTGAATCCTATTGTTCTTTGCACTGACGGGGATTTTAGACTGAGACCCGACCCGCTTGCATTGTTTTGCACGTGCTGAGTCATTCTTTCGTAAAATTCATAATGGCCAAGAAATCTAACAAAATCTGCAGGAGATCGAGGAAGCCAAAGTGGAGAAATCAAACAAATCCCCCCTCAAGTATGAATTCCAAGGAATTATCCCTCCTGGGCCCATTAAGTCAACATATGACAATATCACCGATACAAATCGGGTCACATCAATGTGCAACAATTCTGAAAGCATGTGAAAATCGAAGGAAAACCATTTTCTCGGATAGGATTTACCATAGTGGTCTACCTCAAGCAACAACATTTCCTATCTCGGTGCAGTGTCTAGAATTGGTTATTGCTTGTGTGCTGAGCATTATGATCCTGAGAGACGAGGAATTTTTAAAGATAATCATGAGCCTTTCCTCTTAATCACACCAGAGCACATTGAGGAATTGCTTAGCATACCCGACTTTCCCGAGAATGCGGATATCACTCACCAGTCAGCACAAGAATTTTGGGATGAAGAACCCCTGAGATGGAGCAAGATGGTTAATAACAACTGGTTAGTAACCAAGAGACCTCGAATTGACAAGCTTCCCAAAGAACTGTACCACGTTGAGTTCGTGGAAGAAATTAGGGGACATGATTACTCTCCTAAGTCAAGTTTTTGGTCTACCCTCTGCTAGGATTTTCCACCCATGGATGTATCAGTTTATCTGTATCATCCTAGCCAAGAAAGAGTTTGTGGATTGGGCCACCATCATCGGCAGTAACACCTTCACAAACAATAGAAGTTAAGATGACTGGATGCTTCTACATGACATCGTATTTGACTTATGCGGTAGCAAGAAGAAAGCTATTTTTGGGACTTGAAATGAGAGGAGTCATGGGGCCGTCAAATAGTGTTTTTCATTATTACCCTCAACTTAGTTTCAAAAATAGTTCTCACCATTTTAGAAGAGTCAACGATGCATTCACCTTCCGTGTGATTCGAACCTGAATCGGAATACTGAGGAAAGGTTTTCTAAAGAAGCCATGAGTGTCATTTCCCAATGGGGAACCTGGTTTATTCAATTTTCATCTTTTTCCTACATTCGCGTGAGTGGCTTTGCTAGTACCCCATGGAAACTTCCTAAGTATGTCAGTGACAGATGGGCATTAATGGAGTTGGTGCGACAATTATTCCAAGTTCACTGCCTTCTTAGTGACAAGCACCGTTCAGGAATTCATTTCCCAATCCAAATCGGGGAATACCAATGTCCAAATCTTTTTAGTGCACAACTCATGGAAAAAGAGTTCGCTCTCATAACCATCCATCCATATGTGAAGAGAGCCCAGTTTGATATCAATGGATATATGTAAAAGATTCTGGGAGCAAAGTATCAACATAATCCTACCATGGAAGATTTATGGGCTGCTTGTTTAGGACGAACATGAAGTAAGAAGACGAGAGTACTCTCGCCTAACACTTGCTCAGATCAAGGCCTTCCGCATCAAGATCCCTCCCAATTCATTCATAAATGATGATGAGGATGTCATTGATCCCTCATATGATGTAGTTGCTTTTACCCCATTGCCTCGAATCGACTGGACCAAAAGAGATGAATTTTCTCTTGATAGCAAGAATCAACCAATTATTGAAAGAAGCATATCTTGGTATGACAGAGAACTTGCCAAGTTGCAATCAATTCACAGATCATGCTTTGGGATCACAAAAATTACCAACATGAGGAGGCCTCCATTCGACCAAAGTCTCTTCTCGATCAACCTCTGTACCATCCAATCATACACAACAAGCAAGAAAGGAGTGGTTGCCAAAATCCACTTCACCAAGTAATGTGTCACGAGGAGAAAGATCTAAAGATCCTAACCCCGAAGAAGGAAGAGAGCGTGTGTCTAGATTTTCTACCTCGAGTAGAGATTCTTCTACCCACATCGTTAATAGTGCTCAAAAGCTAGTGGAAACAATCCTCAGTCATGCTTCGAACAAGCATCCACTCAGGTGTAGGTAATTCAAATATCAAACACTTGAGCATGTAGTTCATGAAGGATTTCCCAAAATCTCCCAAATAATCAAGAAGTGGATATTGAGGTTGTTTCTCCTCAAATCGAGGTCGTAGATAGGATTCAAGCAGGATCTCATGATGTCGAGAATAATGAGAATATTGATTCGAGCTCTAGGATTTTGTATGTGGAAATAGTGCATGATACTCCTTCCTGGGTTGATTTTGAGGTTAAGAAAAGGAAGAGGGTTGTCAAGGCAATTGACATTGATTTTGATGCCCTTTTCAAACTTTCAAATGATGTCATTCCAAAGAAGCCTAAGGTGCTTTCTCGAATAATGGTGGATAGTGACGGAAATAGGTTTGTGGATCTCACCATCCCACAAGTTGATAAGGAGCATGATGCCATGACACCTAGACTTGGAATTGGGAGGTCTACATTAGAAAGTGACATGGCGATGGCTCGAGATTCAATTGATATCGTGCTAAAGAGACTTGAAAATAAGTCTCAAAACTCTCACCAAGGCCAAAAAGAATCAATTGGTGGAATATGTTCAACATTTGATAAACCCCATATCATCCACTTTCCCCATATTGTGGCTGCCCCTGATGAAGAGACTCTCAATTTGTCAAAAGAAATAAACACATTAGGCCATGTCACTAAAACTGGCTTTTAGAGATTCTCATTTTAGGCCAAGGCGATCAAGACCATGGTTAAGCTTCATGAAGATGTGTGATATCTTGATCCAATTCTTTCTTTCAAAGAAACTTTTGTTTCTACTATATCAAATTTGATGAGATATTGCCCATTTTCAAGAGATGACAAGTATGGAATCTTCAGCTTTAGCTATCAAGGAATTCTCAAATTTGAACATCGAGGACACATTTTTTCTGGGTGGTGTATGCATCTCAAATCAAGAAAGACGCTTCGAGGATTCTATGATCCATTATGAAAGCATGTGCAATGAAGCCTTCACTTCACTCTCCTTGATTCAAGAATTCATAGAGATTCCTCAACCTCGTAAATGAGCATAATCAAAGGTGTTTATCGAGCAGGTGGAAGAGCAATTTTCACAATTGTTTAAGGACATGTACACTCCCGCCAACAATTTCTCGTAGTTTCAATGGAGCGGTGCATCAAATTAAAGAACTTATTTGAGAACGCTCAATCTAAAATTGTTAATTTAAATGATATGCCAAGTAGAATTCTTGAATTACAGGTATTTTGTGAGGCTATTCTTTGACCAAATGAACCTCCTAAAGAAGAAAAAATGTTTGAAACTTTGGGAAGGTTTAGATCTTTTCAACTGGCAAAAGCAAAGATCCTAATTTCACCGATAGTTTAGGGAGTTAATTTTCTTAGTATCTAACGAAGTGGGAGAGTCCATTTCTCATACGCTTGAGATAGGCGGACCCCATTTCAATGGATAAGGCACTGGTTATTATTGTATATTTTAAAAGGTGTTGTTATTTGTTTTTCAGGAAACTATGGATATTTTAAGTAATTTCTATTTTTGGGTTGTCTTTAATAAAGTTGGTTGAAAAAGTCAAAGGTCACTTAAGTGCCTTATTTAATGATCATGTAAAACCCTAACTACTTTGTAACCAACTTTTGGGTTATAAAAGGAAGTGAGGGGCTCATTTGTAAAGGGTGACTTTGAGAGAGGAGAAGAAATACTTTTGTGTGCAAGCTTTGTTTCAGGAAGAAACTTTGTGTTCTTTTGTGAAAAACATTTTGGAGTTAATGAAATATGAACTTTGTGTCTCATTCATTGTCTCTTGTAACATTTGATGTTCTTATGTTCATTAGATGTTAGGTGTTTGAATCTTGCATGCAAATATTATCTTTGATCTTATTGTCAACGTTATTAATCGGTTGTTCTAGTTCACAGTGATCAAGCTCTGATTATCTACTTGCTCATGTGTGTTCCCTTTTACACGTTCTTGTTTGGCTAACTCAAACTCCATTTTATTTGTGTTAGTTATTCGTCTTTCTTCTTCGTGCAATATTAGGCTCTATGTTTACCTAACTCTTGCATGTTCTTTTAGTTCATTCCATTTCACTCCTTTCCTTCATCCCATTCCATCTCCCTCATTCACTTTTCTTTCCATTGATGTTCCAAAACACCCCCCACATACAATTTTGAATGTATAGATGTAAATATAGTTTTGGTTTTCAATAAAGGTAGCCTCACCTTCATTGAGGAGGGACTTCATTCCCACATTGTTGCATGTCATTTGCATGCATGCAAATCCATATGCTAACAGTTTTTGGTGACTCCACTGGGATTAGGAATCGTTAACTAGTGCTTGGTTAAATATTTATGACTATCCCCTCTGCACAAGCTCCAGTTCTTCAACCGAACCTTGTGCCCGATGAAGATTTCCAAGGAGACATTGCTGCTCACCTTTGAATAATAGCTTGGGAAAACCGTGAAAGCTTCGCAGCAATTTGTGGTGCTGATAGAGCCATTGATGAGAAATCTACATTGAAGACCTTAGAAGAAGAGCACCCACACTTGTGGCTAGAAGACCTCCTGGACACGTGTTGATCATTGTTCACCGACACGGTCCTCTTCCACCAAGGTAATAAGTTGTATGACTATTATAGGTAACCCACCTATCTTGCAACCAAATCTTGTTTTTGCAGATAATCAAGAAGACATATCATCATATTTGAGGCAAGCTATTTGGGAAAAGCACATGAATAACTATCATTTTCATCTCGCTGCATCAGTACTAGATAACGAAGAAGAGAAAGCCATGAGAGTTGCTAGAGCTATTTAGTGCAAAATAGCTCGAGAAAGAGAGTGAAGAGAAAAGGCTAGAGCTAGTCGAAACACGCCAGTGATCCCTTCACAATAAAGATTTCAAACTGGAAGGAAAGAGGTTTACGAGGAGAAAAAGCTAAAGGTCGATCTGATCCCACTTTTGACTTTCAAGGAAAGTTTGGTTTCAAGTTATCTCCTCCAAAGAAGAACACACCTCGTAGATCTGCAAGCCTTGCATCAAGTCCTGAAAGAGCAAGCAAGGAAGGAATCACTACCAGTCAAGCACTTGTCCTTGCTCACGTTGTTTTACCTTCGCATACCACCTTTCCCAAAATGGTAGTCAACGTACCATGGGGAAATGCCATAGGCCCATTGGCCTTACCTGCTCGACATGAACTCCCACGAGGATCAAGAAAGATTCTTCCCAAGTTTGATGGAGATGGGAAGACGTCACCAGATGACCATATTTCTACCTTTTTCACTGCATGTGTTGTTTTTTGGTAGAATATGAAGATGTTGTTATTCGTCTCTTCATCGAAACATTGCATGATGTTGTTGCAGATTGGTTTCATCATCTACCCAATGGATGTATCACAAATTGGAATGATATGAAAACTAAGTTTGAAAATCAATTCAAGATGGCAGAAGATGAACATGCTCTTCTTGCCCAACTATCTCAGGCAAAGAAAGAGCCAACATAACCCATGAGGAATTTCGTGGCTAAATTCAACAAAATGGTGAACAAAGTTCCCGCCAGGATTCATCCAAACCTTGATGGACAAAAATGTTTCTTTATTAACGCACAACAACCAGAAGTGTGCTATCAGCTGAGAAGGGCTAGAGTGGCTACTTTGGAACTTGCTCAATCTTTGGCCATAGAAATTGAAGATGACTTAATCATGGTAGGAAAATTCAAGAAAAATTCCCTCAAAGGAAAGAGTCAAGAAACCCCCAACACTTCAGAAGCTATACTCACTAAGTTGGCTAATGATGTGTTGGCTTTGAAAAAGCAAGTTGCTCAAAGTAGTAAACCTACTCCTTACAAAGACATCCCAAGAAAAGGATACGTTCCCAACAAAGCCAGGATTACAGGTGCTCCAACGAGGCTTGTTATTGAAGCAGCTCCCGCAACTAACTCAAAATGTGATGTCATTGAAGAAAGCGATGATGAGGTTGAAGTCGTCGAGGTTGATGAGGAAGAGCCAGATTCTGAGACATCTGAACCTGAAGTTGAAGATCCTGAGGGGGAAAGTAATAATCATTTCTTTGAGTATCATTCAGAGGAAGAAGATGAATATGAAGAAATTATAGAAGATATGAATAGTCAATCCTTCGTTGTCTTCACGCGCTCTCAGAAAAAGGAGCAGGATACCACTAAGGTGGGAGATAAAGAGGTTTCCAAGGAAACTCCCAAAGAATCCAAGACAAATGAGGCTCCTAAAGAGTCCAAGGTGACTGAGGTTTCAAAGGTCAAAACTATCTTAAAGAAAGGAGGGCCTTTGTTAGATCAATCAGTTGGTAAACCAACTACGAAGAAAGCTTCTTCTTCCACATCCGTATCAACCAAGCCCGAGGCAAAGGTCAAAAGTGTGCCATCATCAAGTTTGAAAGAACTAATATCTGAGACTTCAAGTATGGTTACTTTGCCTAAATTTGATATCATTGATCATATCAATAAAACAAAAATTTCCATGTCACAGGCAGAGTACTTGAAGTCCAATAAGGATCAACTCGAGAAATTGGTCCAGTTTATCAAAGGCGACTCTACTATTCATTCCTCCAAAGGAATTTATGAAAACTCCCAAAGATGGGAAAACTCAAAATATTGTGGTGGCCACTACACCTTCAAATGAAAAGATTGAACCTTTCTTTGTGTCCTTTTTGATCAACGGATGCAAATTAAGTAATTACATTATAGACTCTGGAGCCTCGGATAATGTGATGCCGTAAAAGTAACACATGCTCTTGGTTTGACTTGTACGAGAACATTCAGATCATGTTACTCCATGGAAACCAAGCAAGTTCCTCTAATCGGGTAGATTAAAGACGCCCAAATGGTTTTAGCCCAATTCCCTCAAAAGTGAGTTAAGGTAACTATTTTAGTTGTTGATATTCCCACCTCGTATGGAATGTTGTTGAGCAAGAAATTTTGTAGAGATCTAGGTGGAGAAATTCAAATGGATTGGTCTCACGCCATGATCCCTATCAATGGAGAAATGAAGAAGCTAATGCCGGAAACTCAAGCAAAGTTCATGGTAACTAAAACCGAAGATCCTCGCGCACAGATCCTTTTCCAAGGCTCAAGTATGGGTAATTATATGATGACTACAGAAATTCATACCCCTGAGATCACTTGCCAAGATTCCAATGAGATATGGACTCTTGAGTTCGATGGAAGTTGTTGCTTGATGGGCTCTGGTGCAGGAGTGGTGCTCATATCTCCAAATGGTAAAATATTTCCTTTTTCCTACAAACTTGAATTTTCAAATACTAATAACACTGCAGAGTACGAGGCATTAATCCTTGGCCTTCAAGCTACAGAGGAGAAAGGGATCAAAAATTTGGAAGTCTTTGGAGATGTGGAATTGATCGTGAAATAGGTAAGAAATCAGTTCCAAGTAAAGAATGATCGTTTGAGACACTACAGAAATAAAGTGTGGGACGCAATAGAAGTCTTCGATGCTTTTTCCATAAAATATGTCCCTCGTGAAAAGAATGACAAAGTAGATTCTCTAGTAGTCTCAACTTCATTAATGATTCCTCATTCAAAATTTGATCAAGTCAAATACACCATTGAAATGGTTTTTAGGCCAAGTGTTCCTGACAATGCAGAAAATTGGCAAGTATTTAATGATGATCAACAAATTATTGCCTTCTTGGAAAAGAGAGAGAATTTTGAATAATTTGTACTTTGAAGGAAGTGATTCTGCATTTCATGAGTCAACTACCTCACCCATTCAGGAAGAAGTTGAGAATGAAGATCCTGGTGATGGCATCATCCAACTCAAAGGAAATAAAATTCCCAAAGGATTGGTTTCACTTGAAGAACTTTTCGACAAACATGACAAGTTTATCAAAGAGAAAGAGCAAGTAGACCTGTGAATTCTACTGACTATGAGCAAGTTAACATCGGTACCAAGGATAAACCTCACCTGGTCAATATCAGTAAGTGTTGCTCACCTGAGGAGCAGAAATTCATAAGCCTCCTTACCAAATATTCTGACATTTTGGCTTACTCATATGAAGACTTGAAGTCTTTCCAACCTAGGAGATGGAGCATGCCATACCCTCAAGCCTGGTGTAGTTCCATTTAGGAAAAAGCAAAGACAATATAATCCCAAGATTACAGGGACAATATTTCATGAAGTTCAAAAGATGCTAGATGCACGAATAGTGTTTCCTATTCGACATTTGACCTGGATAGCTAATATTGTACCGGTTCACAAGAAAAATGGAGAAATTAGGATTTGTGTGGATTTCTCGCAATCTTAATCAAGCTTCCTTAAAGGATAACTACCCACTGCTAGTCATGGACCATATTTTGTAGGTAATAATTGGATCGAAATGCTATCTATGCTAGATGGTTTCTCTGGCTATAATCAGATTGAAGTGGCTAGAGAAGATCAACATAAAACCACGTTCACCACCCCCTGGGGTATGTTCGCGTATAGAAGAATGCCTTTTGGTTTGATTAATGTCGGCACTACTTTTCAAAGGGCTATGGATATGGCATTCGCAGATTATAAAGACAAGATCATCGTGATATACCTAGATGACTTGACAGTGTTCTCAAAGAAATGAGAAGATCACATAAGAGATTTAGAGAAAATATTGCAAAGATGCAGACTTCATAAGATTTCTCTAAATCCAAAAAAGTCCATGTTCGGAGTTACGAAAGGGAAACTTCTAGGTCATATTGTTTCTAAGGAAGGAACTAAGATCGATCCTGAACATGTTCAAGCTATCAAGAATCTTTCCTTGCCTACAAGTAAGCCTGGAGTCCACTCATTCTTTGGGAAGGTGAAATTTTTGAGAAGGTTTGTGCCAAATTTTGCCGAGATGACTAAAGAAATCACTGATATGATGAAAGGAAAAGAATCCTTCAAATGGTCAAAGGAAGGTAGAGAGGCATTTGAACAAATCAAGGGTGCTATTGCAAAAGCTCCTACATTGGTGTGTCCCAATTTTAAAAAGGATTTTATAATTTATTGTTATGCTTCACACACACAATCTCCGCCATTTTGACACAACACAATCAAGAAGGATCGAATCTCCTATTACATTCATGAGTTCTGGATTCAAGAAACATGAACTTAATTACACTCCTCTTGAGAGACATGCGTACGTGGTGGTGAGAGCCCTGAAACACTTCAGGTACTATGTGTTGAATTCTCACACCAAAGTCTTAGTTCCAGACACCGCAGTTAAATCAATGCTGACACAATAAGAACCAGATCTAAAAGAGGTAATTGGGTCTCCAAGATCCAGGAATATGATTTGGATATCAAGCCTACCAAGTTGGTTCGAGGAAGAGGACTCTGCCAACTCATCGCAGAGAACGAACCACGAGATAACTCTGAAGAAGAACCAGTTGAAGAAAATTTACCATTGGTAGTTTTTGTCAGTACCACAGATGAATGGTATTCTGATATTGCCTACTTTCTCACATATGGCGAGTGTCCAGAGAATCTGACAGCTAAGGAGAAATGAGCTATCAAACTAAGAGCTGCCAGGTACGTCATTTGGGACAACACTGTTGTTCAAGAAAGGAATTGATGGCATGTTCCTCAGATGTGTTGATAAAGAGCAACAACCTAGATTGTTGGAAGCTTTTCACAATCATGCTTGTGGTGGTCATTTCTCTGGCCCAAGAATGCCCATAAAATTCTAAGAGCACATTATTACTGGCCCACTATGTTTTTTGATGCTCAGAAATGGGTGACAAAATGTGAAGCTTGTCAACAATTTGTTGGAAGACCAAAGTTGGCAGCTTTGCCTTTGAAGCCAGTTGTCATTAAAGAACCCTTTCAACAATGGGGTTTAGATTTCATCAGGGTTTTGAATCCTAATTCTAGTGCTGGTCATACTCACGTGCTCACCGCAACTGACTACTTTACAAAGTGGGTAGAAGCTATACCGGTGAAACAAACATCTACTGTAGTAATATGTGATTTCATCAAAGAAAATATATTGGTTCGTTATGGAATTCCACACAAGATCGTGATGGACAATGCCTCAAATTTTTCTTCTACAGAGATGATAGGTTTTTGTTATGGATATGGGATATCCTTGTCTCATTCATCAGATTACTACCCTCAGGGAAATGGTCAGGCTGAATCCAGTAACAAAAACCTCATTACTATATGTGCAAGTTAGTCGAAGAAAATCAAAGAACTTGGCACAAAAAGTTATATGATGCATTGTGGGCTGACCGCATAACTCCCAAAAGGGCAATCGGGATGTCTCCATTTCAACTTTTGTATGGAACCGATGCTCAAATTCCCATCACACTGGAGTTACCAGCATTAAAATTAGCTCAGGAAGTTGATGATGAATGCTTCACCAATGCATTAGATAAAAGGATCATGTTCCTAAGCAAGCTTGAGGAACAAAGAAGTCAAGTGGCAAAAACAGATCGAGGAACATCAATCCAAGGTAAAGAAATTGTTTGACAGGAAAACTAGGGAGAGACAATTTCAAATCAATGACTTAGTTCTTCTCTGGGACAAAAGACGTGAACCAAAAGGAAAGCATGGGAAGTTTGACTCACTTGTGGCTAGGCCCGTTCAAAATAAGACATTTCTGTGGAGATAGTACCTATTACTTGGCATATCCTGATGGAACTCATTTTCCTTTGCCCTATACAGTGGGCAATATCTCAAGCACTATCAAAATTGAAAATGGGTTGTTCCTCGTATGTACATAGGTAATTAGGATTTTGGTTTGTTTGTTTCCCTATTTTTTGGTCTCCTCTCTTGTGTCACCCCATTTTTGTGCCCCATCATTTTGAGATCATGTTCATGAATATTTTGGTCTGGGTCCATTGTTGCGCATCCATGAAGTCCTTGTCCCCAATTAGAGCTAGCTGTTATCAGCCAATTTTGACTTCGCAAAATTAATTAAAAAAATGGAAATTTTGAAATTTTTCAAAAGTGTTACTTTGCGTGATTCATTGCCCTCATCGCGATCATCTCATTTTTGTGATCGTTTCGGTCTTCATTTCATCCATTTTAGGTGAGAACTCCTCCCGCCAGGTCTTAAAATGCATTAATAATTAATTAATTAATATTTAATTAATTTATTATCCTTTATTTGATAAAATCATTTTTTATTAAATTTGGGGTTTTTAATTAAATAACTATTAACATGATAATTATTAAAATTCATTCGACAAATTTTTTATTTTATTGCTGGGAAGTAAGCTTTGTGCTTCTAACTGCTGGGAATGCCAATTTGGCTTCCCAAGCCCGGATTTCCCTTTCCTGGCAATTTTATTTTAATTTCCCGCTTGTGGGATTTTCTCCACCAATTGCCAAATCATGGATTGGCAAATGGGCAAGAAATCTCCCAATTTCCCACATGGGGAAATTGAACGGAGATTGCCAACCCACTTTGTATTCCCATTGGCAATTGGCCGTTGCTTTCCCCATTTCCCCTGGCAATTAATTCCACTACCCGGGAAGAGGGGAAGTCGGTTTAGGCTTCATAAATTCCTCCGTCGGACTCGTTGGAAAGAGTCATGCGAAGCTTTCCGATTGCTTCTTATTTTTCTTCTAAAGAACATAATATTTTATCACATCCACAATACTGTGAACGCCAAGTAAGAAGGTTTTTGTATTACAAAGAAACCCATGCTCAAGGAAGTTTTAGCTAGTTGTTGAAGGAGGAAAGATCCACCACACACTAGGCTCACGCAGGATAAAGGAACATTTCATTTGTTTTGTTTTTGTGAGCATCTCCAAGCTAATGCACAGCACAAAAAGGAAAGAGGTAAACCATGCCAAATAAAAAAAGCACACAACTTTCCACACTCAGCCAAAAAGAAAACAAGAACAGTTTCCAACGCCGGAGGGAGAAGAGGATAGTGAAAGGAGATTCATTTGTTTTCAAGGAGAATCACGTTGTCAAGTTGAAAAAAATCTCTACGCATTCCTAAAGCATTCCAACACAAAGCAAAAGGAATAGATACAGTCAAGAGACAGTTTTAAGTTGTTTCATGCAAGCCAAGAAATAGAGGACAGTTTTAAAAATCCACGCTCAACCAAGAGGGAGAACAGTCAAAAACGATCACGCAGTGTAAAAGGAAGAAGGAAAGATCAACTCACCACGCAGAGGAAAAGACAGCTTTCAAAACACGTGCAAGAAAGAAGAAAGAAGATCCATCATCATTTATGCAACAGAGGAAGAAAAATGTGGAGAGGAGGATTTCTTTGCAGTTTGAAAGGAGATCACGCATTCTACCAAGAACAGTCCAAAAGACCATTTTCCATTGTAGGAGGAGGGTTTCCACATGCCAAGGAGAAGGTGGAGCTGTCTAGAAAAAATCAGGAAAAGAAAAACAACTCACGCAGGCCCAAAACGCATTGGTCACGAATCATCATACGGTCCTCACAGGCACAGAAAAGGCCACGCAGAGGAGAAGAAAAAAAAAACCATAATTTTCACGCAAAAAAACCGGTCCACAAGTCCCATGCATCAAGAAAACCGGTCCAAAAAGTAAAAAATCCACGCAAGTGAAAGGAGGTCCACAAGGTGAAGGAGTCAAACACATACATAGGAATTCAAGAAAACTCAAGTTATCTTCAAGTTCGAGGACTTTTTCATGTTACATGCAAAAACATCGATGTAAGGGAGAGATCATGCATGATCAAACACGTGAAAAAATCAAAACGAGATATTTTTATTGCCTCCAACATCGAAGTTTCATCTCAAACTGATCCGAACTATATCGAACTCATATCACGCTTTATAAAAAATTGTAACCCGGAAATTGCTCGATTTTTTTAAAAAATAAAATAATAATAATTTTTGAATCGGATTATTTATTATTATTATTATTTTTTTTAATAATAATAATAATAATAATAATATTAAAAATCAAATATTTTCTTTGACACGATGGGATTTGAGACTGAGACCCGACCCTTTTGCATTGTTTTGCGTGCCTGAGTCATTCTTCTGTGAAATTCATAATGGCCAAAAAATCTAACAAATCTGCAGGGAGATCGAGGAAGCCAGTGGAGAAATCAAACAAATCCACCCTGAAGTATGAATTCCAAGGAATTATCCCTCCCAGTTCCATTAAGTCAGCATATGACAACATCACTGATACAAATCTGGGTCACATCAATGTGCAACAATTTTGTGAGTGGGTGAAAACTGAAGGCAAAACCATTTTCTCAGATAGACTTTACCATAGTGGTCTACCCCAAGCAACAACATTTTCGTCTTGGTGCAATGTCCAGAATTGGTTATTGCTTTGCGTGGAGCATTATGATCCTGAGAGATGAGGAATTTTTAAAGATAATCGTGAGCCTTTCCTCTTAATCACACCAGAGCACATTGAGGAATTGCTCGGCATACCCGACTTTCCGAGAATGTGGATATCACTCACCATCAAAGACAAGAATTCTGGGATGAAGAACCCCTGAGATGGAGCAAGATGGTTAATAACAACTGGTTAGTAACCAAGAGACCTCGAATTGACAGGCTTCCCAAAGAACTGTACCGCGTTGAGTTCGTGGAAGAAATCGGGGACATGATTACTCTCCTAAGTCGAGTTTTTGGTCTACCTTCTGCTAGGATTTTCCACCCATGGATGTATCAGTTTATCTGTATCATCCTAGCCAAGAAAGAGTTTGTGGATTGGGCCACCATCATCAGTAACACCCTTCACAAACAATTGATAGAAGTTAAGATGACTGGATGCTTCTACATGACATCGTATCTGACTTATGCGGTAGCAAGAAGAAAGCTATTTTTGGGACTTGAAACGAGAGGAGTCATGGGGCCGTCAAATAGTGTTTTTCATTATTACCCTCAACTCAGTTTCAAAAATAGTTCTCACCATTTTAGAAGAGTCAACGATGCATTCACCTTCCGCGTGATTCGGAACCTGAATCGGAATACTGAGGAAAGGTTTTCTAAAGAAGCCATGAGTGTCATTTCCCAATGGGGAACCTGGTTTATTCAATTTTCATCTTTTTCCTACATTCACGTGAGTGGCTTTGCTGGTACCCCGTGGAAACTTCCTAAGTACGTCAGTGATAGATGGGCATTAATGGAGCTGGCGCGACAATTATTCCAAGTTCACTGCCTTCTTAGTGACAAGCACCATTCAGAATTCATTTCCCAATCCAAATCGGGAATACCAATGTCCAAATATTTTTAGTGCACAACTCATGGAAAAAGAGTTCGCACTCTCATAACCATCCATCCATATGTGAAGAGAGCCCAGTTTGATATCAATGGATATATGCAAAAGATTCTGGGAGCAAAGTATCAACATAATCCTACCATGGAAGATTTTTGGGCTGCTTGTTTGACGAACATGAGGTAAGAAGACGAGAGTACTCTCACCTAACACTTGCTCAGATCAAGGCCTTCCGCATCAAGAGCCCTCCGATTCATTCATAAATGATGATGAGGATGTCATTGATCCCTCATATGATGCAGTTGCTTTTACCCCATTGCCTCGAATCGACTGGACCAAAAGAGATGAATTTTCTCTTGATAGCAAGAATCAACCAATTATTGAAAGAAGCATATCTTGGTACGACAGAGAACTTGCCAAGTTGCAATCAATTCAAGATCATGTTTCGGGATCACAAAATTGCCAACACGAGGAGGCCTCCATTCGACCAAAGTCTCTTCTCGATCAACCTCTGTACCATCCAATCATACACAACAAGCAAGAAAGGAGTGGTTGCCAAAATCCACTTCGCCAAGTAACGTGTCACGAGGAGAAAGATCTAAAGATCCTAACCCCGAAGAAGGAAGAGAGCGTGTGTCTAGATTTTCTACCTCGAGTAGAGATTCTTCTACCCACATCGTTAATAGTGCTCAAGAAGCTAGTGGCAAACAATCCTCATCATGCTTCGAACAAGCATCCACTCAGGTGTAGGTAATTCAAATATCAAACACTTCGGAGCATGTAGTTCATGAAGGGATTTCCCAAAATCTCCCGAATAATCAGGAAGTGGATATTGAGGTTGTTTCTCCTCAAATCGAGGTCGTAGATAGGATTCAAGCAGGATCTCATGATGTCGAGAATAATGAGAATATTGATTCGAGCTCTAGGATTTTGTATGGAAATAGTGCATGATACTCCTTCCTGGGTTGATTCCGAGGTTAAGAAAAGGAAGAGGGTTGTCAAGGCAATTGACATTGATTTTGATGCCCTTTTCAAACTTTCAAACGATGTCATTCCAAAGAAGCCTAAGGTGCTTTCTCGAATAATGGTGGATAGTGATGGAAATAGGTTTGTGGATCTCGCCATCCCACAAGTTGATAAGGAGCGTGATGCCATGACACCTACTGATTATGAAGTTTCCAGACTTGGACTTGGGAGGTCTACATTAGAAAGTGACATGGCGATGGCTCGAGATTCAATTGATATCGTGCTAAAGAGACTTGAGAAATACAAGTCTCAAAACTCTCAGCTCAAGGCCGAAAAGAATCAATTGGTGGAATATGTTCAACATTTGATAAACCCCATATCATCCACTTTCCGTGCACTGATGCAGTGGCTGCCCCAGATGAAGAGACTCTCAATTTGTCAAAAGAAATAAACACATTAGGCCATGTCACTAAAACTTGGCTTTCAGAGATTCTCATTTTAGGCCAAGGGACGATCAAGACCATGGTTAAGCTTCATGAAGATGTCAGTGCATATCTTGATCCAATTCTTTCTTTCAAAGAAACTTTTGTTTCTACTATATCAAATTTGGATGAGATATTGCCCAGTTTACAGGAGATGACAAGTATGGAATCTTCAGTTTTAGCTATTGAAGGAATTCTCAAATTTGAACATCGAGGGACACATGTTTTCTTTGGTGTCTGCATCTCAAATCAAGAAAGACGCTTCTCGAGGATTCTATGATCCATTATGAAAGCATGTGCAATGAAGCCTTCACTTCACTCTCCTTGATTCAAGAATTCATAGCTGAGATTCCTTGCAACCTCGTAAATGAGCATAATCAAAGGTGTTCATCGGAGCAGGTGGAAGAGCAATTTTCACAATTGTTTAAGGACATGTACACTCCCGCCAACAATTTCTCATCAGTTTCAATGGAGCGGTGCATCAAATTAAAGAACTTATTTGAGAACGCTCAATCCAAAATTGTTAATTTAAATGATATGCCAAGTAGAATTCTTGAATTACAGGTATTTTGTGAGGCTATTCTTCAACCAAATGAACCTCCAGAAGAAGAAAAGATGTTTGAAACTTTGGGAAGGTTTAGATCCTTTCAACTGGCAAAAGCGGCAGATCCTAATTTCACCGGCGGTTCAGGGAGTTAATTTTCTTAGTATCTAACGAAGTGGGAGAGTCCATTTCTCATACGCTTGAGATAGGCGGACCCCATTTCAATGGATAAGGCACTGGTTATTATTGTATATTTTAAAAGGTGTTGTTATTTGTTTTGGGAAACTATGGATATTTTAAGTAATTTCTATTTTTGGGTTGTCTTTAATAAAGTTGTTGAAAAAGTCAAAGGTCACTTAAGTGCCTTATTTAATGATCATGTAAAACCCTAACTACTTTGTAACCAACTTTTGGGTTATAAAAGGAAGTGAGGGGCTCATTTGTAAAGGGTGACTTTGAGAGAGGAGAAGAAATACTTTTGTGTGCAAGCTTTGTTTCAAGAAGAAACTTTGTGTTCTTTTGTGAAAAACATTTTGGAGTTAATGAAATACGAACTTTGTGTCTCATTCATTGTCTCTTGTAACATTTGATGTTCTTATGTTCATTAGATGTTAGGTGTTTGAATCTTGCATGCAAATATTATCTTTGATCTTATCACAACGTTATTAATCGGTTGTTCTAGTTCATAGTGATCAAGCTCTGATTATCTACTTGCTCATGTGTGTTCCCTTTTACACGTTCTTGTTTGGCTAACTCAAACTCCATTTTATTTGTGTTAGTTATTCGTCTTTCTTCTTCATGCAATATTAGGCTCTGTGTTTACCTAACTCTTGCATGTTCTTTCAGTTCATTCCATTTCACTCCTTTCCTTCATCCCATTCCATCTCCTCATTCACTTTTCTTTCCATTGATGTTCCAAAACACCCCCCACATACAATTTTGAATGTATAGATGTAAATACAGTTTTGGTTTTCAATAAAGGTGCACAAAGGACCACACATACTTTTAGTGTGGGGTGGAGTAGATACAAGTGGTATATAGGTAAATATATGGGTGAATACTTGAACGTCCTTTGGAAGATTGGTGGACAGAAAAGAAAGATGTTATAGGTGCTCAGATTGAAGGTGCTCTTAAGGAAATTTTCTCAGATTAAAGACCATGAGTAGAAGGATGGTCGCACAATGTAACATGAGGTAGGAAACAACATGTGAAACTACTTGGTATGAGGCAAAGTGGATAGGTACTTCGATGTGTATGGAGGCGCGCGAAAGGAAGTTTGTGGTCCAGTAGTAGTAGGCACGCTTGAAGGTTATGACTAAGGCACAAAAATTCAACGAAAATGTGGAAAAAGCAAAAAGTGTGATTAATGTTGAGTATGGTGGTAGGTAGAGAGAAATTAATGTGAAAAATTGTAATTCTATATAAGGAAGGCTTGTGATATCATTTTTACCTTGCATGTTGAAGTATTCGAGTGAGTTATGGGCGAAAGTGCGTAAAAGAGAAATTACAAACCTCAAACCAAAAATATTCATGCACATTCTTGGTTGGAGCTCCATCAGAGATGGTGTTTGAGCAAAGAGAAGGTGTGTGGGGGAGAAAAATTGCTAGCTATGGTTTGAAGAAAAGCTAGGGCAAGCGGGTTTGAGTTTCAACATTGGAATAAGTGCAAGAAGATATTTTTACTATCACAATGGCACATAGAAGAGCACCTGGAGCAACTATCTGAAGTAGGAGGTAAAAGAAGGTGGAAGTAGAGGTTGAGGACACAATGAATCTTGTTTTTAGAGATGTAATATCCTGAAGGTTTCATAATGGGATTGGATTAGGATTCACACATCCATCAAAGCAAAGTAAAGCAACTATAATCATTGCGAAAAGGATAACAAAGATGACTTGGAAAAGGCCCTAGTAGTGAAGATATAGTTGAGAACAGAGAATGACATGGTCATCTACAACGACATAGGAAAAAAGTTGTTGGAGGATGTTGGGGTCATGCAGCTATATGAGCTGCCATATTTTGGAAAACCAGAGAAGTTGTATCAATGGTTGATGTCCCGAGTCCACAAGGACTTTTTCTAATTTTTGGGGCGGCTGATGTGACTTACCGTGCCCTTGATTGGAAGGTTGACATGGTTGAGGAGCTCGGAGCACCGAGATTGGAGTGACCTTATTGATGACAAGGGTAGAAGAAACTTCTGTTACACTTATATATGCAAAAGGAGGGGCACACAATGGATATTAACAAGTTAGAAGATCACCTTGTGATCAAGGTTATCATGCACCTCCTCACCAAATTGAATAACCGAAGCACTAGAGCTAGGTAAATAGAAGATGGCTCCATATTTCTAAGAAGATGTATGAGGGAGTGGTATAAAACTTGTCTTATTTTATTGCTAAGACTATAATTGAAGAAGCGCACCATGGAGACAAGATAAGTTTTGGTGCTATTTTATTATCCATTGTGTTTGTAGAAATTGGGGTGCCGATGGGCAAAGGACAAAATTTGGCAGTTCCTTAAGATAAAAATTCCTTGGTAGCAAGGTTTGTAAAATACACATGTGATGGATCCATGAGTGGTCCTTATAAGCAAAGGCTAGAGCTCTGGTACAAGTGATTGCGAAGCATTTGAATATGAATGGAGAATACCCAAGGACCTTCCTTCGGTATTAGAGAAGTAGGCCTAGTTTGTTGTATATCAACACTTTTGTATAGGCAGATTTGGAATGAAGGATGGAAAGTGGAGCCCTTGGTACAAGCTCCCATATGCCTTCACCGTGTGCTATTTCAGGTGTCGGTGAATAGGTTCTCTAATGTACAAATTAAGGTTTGATGTAGATAAAGTGGATTGTGAGTACCATACTCTCAGAAAAATGTACACATATCTAGGTAAATCTACATATATTGAGAAATTAATATCTGATGACATAAGTATCAATTCGATGAGTTTGGTAGTAGGGAAACTTGGTGCGGTCAAGGTATACATTTACCTTAAGCCCAAGTTGGTTGATGGGAGATATGTTGAAGATGAGTTCAAGCTTCCCAAGTTTCCAAAAAGAGAAACATATTGTTGGCACATTACAGGATGATCATCTTGATCCTCCCCACTTAGATGATGTGAAGAAGAAGAGGAATTAGAGGAAGATAGTGGTGGTTTGGATCATGGTGCATGGAGGCATCCAACAATAGGGAAGAAGAGAGAATGTGAGAGGACTCCCCCTCCTAAGGTGGAAATTAGAGAAGTGGAGGATGTGGCTGACCCAGGGACAGGTGAGGGCACTGAAGATCAAGGATTTAGAAGGGTGCTAAGGAGAACAAGATCACATGATGTAAGTGTGGAACCCTCGCATGACCACCAAGGAGGTCACTTAGGACCTCTCCTATCAAGTCCTGAACTAGTAAAGAGGAGGTGCAAGTATGTGCCCACCAAGGAGAGCGAGGAGGAGAAATCAGATGAAAGTGCACATGTTATCAAGGAGAATCCTATTTTTGATATGGATATAGAAGAGTCGATCACGATGAAATGCAACATGGTACAAAGGTAGTTGGTGCCATGGAAGAAGAGTGAGAAAAGGATAAGGGAAAACCATATGGTGAGCCTCTTGGTAAACATGCGGGCGCAAAAGGTGGAGGCCCAAGTTTGGATGCGAGGTATACTTTCCTAAGGGTGTCATTCGGGAAGAGTAAAAGATTGAGAAATGTACAAGACTCATGCACTTGGATACATTGATGACCCCTCTAAAATTATTCGTGCCAGGTTCTAAAGTACTTTGGAGCCTGAGAAACTATATGAGTGGGAGTTAATGGATCCGAGAGGAAGCGAACATACACACAAGGAAACAACTATCTTGGAGCATGCAGACTCACATTAATGAATCGAAGTTCTATGTGAAGGAGGATGCATATATAAGGAGAAAAATGAAGAAGAAATCCTAAGTAACACACTGCATTGTTAGGCCAATAGAGTTAATTAACGAACATGCAATTAATGCCTTGAATAATTTAACGATTGAAGTGGCACGTAGGAATATAGATAAATTATCCGCACTAAGGACACCTGAAGGAAGAGAATAAGAGCCTAAAAGAACAAGTAGAGTAGTTGACTGAAGGGCATAAGAAGGATAGGGAAAAACGGAAGGATATTCTGGATTTTATGGCAAAGTTGGGGAAGGATATTATCGATGTGCATCCAAACATTGATGAACAGACCAAGCAGACCTATCAGTCATCCTTGCACTTCTTACAAGACTATGTTCACTTGTTGATTAAGAAGTAGTTAGGGGAGTGGAAAGAGACTAAGGAGGATGAAGCAACTAAGAAGGAAAGGACTAAGGAAATAATAATGCGTAGAATAGTTGGGTATGACTCTCTACTCCAAACATTGAAGGATGAAATGAAGAAGGAAGACTTGGTGCTAAATATGTGTGCAGATCTAGAGATGATAATTAAGACAAATACGTTGGTCGAAGAAAATGAGGTCCTTGCTGTGAAGAAAAATGAAACTCTTGGGCATGAGGAAAGGTTGACATTATTGGAAAAGAAGCGTGATGTGCTCACATGGCAGCTCGAGATCCTCACAAGGAAAAGATAAAAGAACTTGGAAAGCGATTGCATGACGAATGAATGTAATGAATTGAATGGTTTCAATTTGGTGAACGTTCTTAGGGTGCTTAAAAAAGGGTGAAAATATTACCTTGGATGACATGGATGGAGTGCTTTGAGACATTATTGAAAAGGAAAAGAGGGGGCTCAGTGAATAGAATGAGCTAGAAGTGGATATAAAGAATGAGTACCCAAAATTTTGTTGCTGCTGGAAGAATAACACCTAGGATGTAGAAATATTCTTTCATGTATAATCATTCTTTACTTCTTTATTCTTTATTCTTTAAGGGGATAAGATATGAGTACCCATTGCTTTGGGGTAAAATATGACATTAGTGTGGGGTAATGTTGACTGGAAAAATTATTGCCTAAGTATCAGAGGTGCATAAGGAAGGGCGCTTAGGGCGCGCATGAGAGTTAAAAAGATAAAGGACGCGATAGGAAAAAACAGAGTTGGACTTAGCCATTTTGCATGCTACGGGCTAAAAATAGACATGGAGTGATGAGCACACATTAGATAAAGACATGAAGAAGTGGAGGATACACAAAAGCTATTTTGGGAACAAAAATAAGTTCAAGCGTCATGCAAGGCTAAAATAACAATAGGATGTAGATTTAGAGTTAATTATAGATAAACTATTATTAGGCGAAGCTTGCATGCTTCCTTAGTTGGTTTTGTAGTGGCACATGGCTATTATAAGCATGCAACCTATTTTGAGATCACATGGGTGGTTAAGGGCAAGTCCCCACCCCTATATATATGTATTGATTTACATGGTTTGGGAGATCATGATCAATAATGCTTGGATTGACAGAGTTATGTTGTTGTTATGATGCGCATGACTTTATATTGATACTTTTGGTGTATTCAACTACTATGTTTAATGATTTAATACAATGGATCATTATGGTTGGCTATTGATTATTGATGTGTCTTCAAGTGGTAATTATGTGGTGAATCTGGTATTAATCCTTATATGATCTGTATGTTTACTTATTATGTGTTTCAAGTTGAGCTCATGAATCTGATTGATTGAATGGACTATGCACTTTGAGATTTGGTTAATATGAATATGCATGCTAACACCCTACTAAGACGATAACAAAGATGGACTGGTACCTTTGCATGCTTCGGGTGAGCGCTAGATCGCCTAAGTTATGTGTCGGGCGCGTTTAGGGTTTTGAGTGAAAAATAATACTACATTTTATCATTTTAATCAATAAATTGTCTTTTATCTCCATAAAAAGGTTAGTGATATGACCGAGGTAGGTCCCCTAACCAAAAAAATAACTATCATCTTCCAAGTGTGATATTTGGAAGAGTTTTACCTACGTTATTCAATAAAAGAAACCATAATTATTCTTCTCTTTACAATTGAGAACCTAAGCCCATTCTATTTTAAGTAACATTGATTTAAAATATTTAATATCAAAAACACATCTTTCGGGTGATCCAAATCTAGGCATACATTTTGGAGGTGGGCAACCCTTCCCATACCCCTCTTCCCCCTTTTTGTGGCCTCACCTTTCCGTGGGTCATTCCATGCAACCCACATTTGCACCCCCATTGCAAACTCACCCCAAGCCACATTCCCTTCTCGTGAGTCACTCGTGTAACTCACTCCCACCCTTCCCCACCTCACCCTCCCTCAACCCCTTCATCACACCCCACCTACCACACACATGTTGGTCACTATTTGTGACAAACCCCTACACCCCAACTCTCTGCCCTCCTCCCTAACCGTGTCGGCCGCTATTGTGACTCGCTCTCCTTGTCCAAAACTCCCCTACTCGGTCACGGGCGTGACCAAACAACCCCCGATCGCCCATATTAACAACATGAAAATTAAAAAACAACAAACTAAAAAACCACACTTTCTTAGCTTGCCCAATTGTGGCCTCGACTATGTCATCCCGCATTTATTTACATCTAGTCATAGTTGTAACAGGATATTTTAACCTAAAACACAAAAAATAAAACTAAAACCATATCCCTAACTACTCGGTTCCGATCGCAACCAGTCCGACCATTTTTCCTCACGTCGGTCGAGCTCACGACTTGATGTTTCATAAGCCAAACGCCAAAAAAGGTCCAAAAAAGGAGCACTTCCCCAAATCCTAAGCCCACACCCGTTGGGGATCTCCCGATGACCTTCAACCAGCATGTGGGGGCCTCAAACTAGTTTAATATCCCAACCTCTTCACCTTTTGTTCTCTCCCACCTAGTTTCCTAGTCATTCCACATGGCATATATTCACCCCCATGCTCACTCACACCTCGACTTACTTCGTAACCACCTCATCAACTACATTGTCAAGCTCGAGTCCCAACACTTGGGGACTTCTACCCACTGTGACCTATCACACCATTTGTAGTGATCTTATACACCCCATGGTACCACATCATCCCTATCCACCGTATTTTAAATTGCCCACATTTGGCCAGATTCAATGGCACCAATGACCTACAACACCACTTGTATCTCTTCCACTACACATGCCATCTCATTCAACATGATGGTGCTCTCCTCCTTCGTAATTTCCCACTTTCACTCATTTACCAAGCACTTGACTAGTATTTCCGCCTCCCACAACATAACATTTACGCATTCACATAATTCATTAACACATTTGTATCCCACTTTTTCATCCATATTGCACCGAAAGAAAAACTAGTTGACTTTCACATGATTTGACAATCCCATAATGAGTCCATTATTGACTTTTTGTGCGTTGACATACTATCGTTCATCACATCTCATTTCCACTCCCACAATTTGAGATCATTGACCTCTTTTCCAAAAGTAAAGTTCCACACATCTCACACCATTTACAAATTCATCCATTACACACATTTGATGAGGTCGTGCACATGGCACATTGCCTTGAGGATATCCATATTGGTCATATTCCTTCTTTTCGCATGTTTTGATTCCTCCTCCACGCCATACTCCTTTATACTCCCATGTTCACCATGTCCTTCAATTAGATCCCCTCACATCTCACCGCCTTCATGCCCACATCTTCGTAAGAATCGCATTCACATAGGGCTCATAGCTTCATCCAACCTCCTCGCAAATTCACTCTATAGTCGAGCCAGTTTATTCTATTATCCACAAGTTGTTTTCTTTGCCAATCTCATAACTCTCCCTCCAAATCGACATCGTCATTGTGGCATTCCTCCCATGAAACATGTGCCTATAGTCATACCAATGGTCATTCCCATGAATTCATTCACAATATCATTCAATACCTTCTCGATAAGGGGGGAATAGTGGTTGAGCCTTCATCTCCTCCACTTTCACAAACTAACAACACTCCAATCACTTCACATAACACTATGTCCACTTATTCACCATGTGTCATGCCTTCATCATCTCGAATCATCATGCCTTCCTCATTTCTCATCATCCACCTCATACCCTATTAAATCTCCACCATCATGTGCTTCCACTTTTGATAGGGTCTCATCACATTCCTTTATGAAGTTATCCTCATTCACATCATCTATATCAACATGTAATTCTATCTTTCCCATAACATCATTTAATTCATTACTTGGTTCGATCATATACACTCCACTTCTCACACATCCCATTTCCGTACCTATCTTTGGCTCTTCATCATGTATTTATTCATCTATTTCAGCACCATCTTCCACATAGACCTCAATCCCTTCACCATCACTCATTGATTCTCCTTCATGCATATCTACGTGTCCTTTCATCCCCTTCTCGCAAGTTACCTCTGTATGCTCCCATTCCTTCACCTCTTTTGGAGCATTCTTACGCATCCACCTTCTTGCATCTAACATCACTTGTTCATGCACCCTTTTATTATCGACCCCTCCTCCTTCATTCATGTCATCTATCATAATCACTCAACCATTTGATCTTACACCTATGTCTCACAAACATCCTCCACACTTGATTACTCCCCCATATCATTTCAATTTTCTTCCACATTCTCTTTTGTTTGACATTCCTTCTTACATGAATCTTCTTGCTCCATGGCATCATCTTATCATAACACCTATTCATCACAAGACCATGCCCTTCATTCTCATGCTTCCTCCATACATCGGTGTAGACACAAAATCACACACTTGGGTACATTTATAGGTTCTAAAGCATACTAATGTATATATGATTCCTAAGCAAGAAAACAAGTGCTTGAAAAGTATCTTTGGCCTCTTTTCTTTGTCCCTTTCTTTTTCTTTATTCTTACACACCCTACAACCTTGACGAAGTTTGAATGATTTATCTTTTATGGCCTCAAACACTGGTACCCGGTTAGGACACCAATACCTAATCACTTATGTCCATACCTAGGCACGATTCTTCACAGACACATGCGAGAACTACATGGAGTCTAAAATGTAGTGTAGCATCTGGATCGTAAGTTCATCAATCAGTGTTGGGGTTAGTCGACTCCCATTTGATGTGTTTTAGGGTTTTATAGGTTCTCTTTCTCTTTTTAGGTTTCAGGAGAATTCGGAAATCAAGAAGCGAAGTACAAGTGTCATCCAACAAACATCTCGTGACCTGAAATTAAGTTTCTAAGGTTTTGAGTAGTCCAAGCACCTCAGAGGAGGTCTACAAAGTGCCCCAAGGCGCCCTTGACCCTATCTAGTTGTCCTATTCCTAACATTCCTAATAGTTTTGCATTTTTCGGTTAATTGCAACATTCTCGCTTTCTTGTTTCATCGTTTTTAGCTCGACACAACTTAAGATTTATTGCAAATCAGCTAAGTATCTTACCCTCTCTCTAGTACCTAGGGTTTTAAATTTATTAGCTTACTTTCTTGTGTCAAAATCTATACTTTATTACACACACACACACACACACACACACACATATATACATACATACAAAGATATATATATATATATATATATATATACATATATATATACATATATACATATATATATATACATATATACATATATATATACATATATATATATATATACATATATATACACACATATATATATATATATACACACACACACATATATATATATATATATATATGCGTTGCAGTAGCTTAATAAGAATTTAACATTTATATTTCAATATTTTTTAAATCATTTGGTAAACCCAACCATTCAAACCTACCTTTTGAGTATATTTTCTTCTCAAGTCATGGATCAATATTCTTGTCCATCTTTCACTCCAACCAAGGTTTCGACATGATTACAACTACTTTGTTGATTTCATGCAAGTTTGTACTCAACATCATCCTCACTTTATTTTTCCTAGGGTTCATCCAACCATCAATGTAGTAACTCCTCGTCGCACTCGCCCTCATATGGCTCAGCCCATTTCTATCCCACCACCTATTAGTTCTACTGACTCCTCCTACCACTTCTAAAGGATATGATATCATCGAACAACTTAAGAATACACCGCCAAAATATCTCTCTATGACTTATTGTGCAATGCACCTAATTATCATCATACATTAGAGGCTTCCCTTCGTTTTATCCACATTGAAAGAAATAATTCTTCAATGGCCTTCACACATCTTATTCAGTCTCTCAAAATTTACCACATGTTATATCATTTAATGATGAGGACATATCACCATTTGTTATTGATAATCCATGTGCACCTTTGCTTATCACTACTATCATTAGCACCATTTGTATCAAGTGTGTACTCATTGATAATGGATCTACCATTAATCTATGTGTTCATTCTCTTTTAAAGCAAATCAACATTACATATAATCTAATTGCTAAGGATTCAACTCTCATCCGTGGTAATGATTCAAATACTTGCACATGCTTAAGCACCATCACATTACCTATACAAGTCAGGCCTAAAACTATCCCAACAATTTTCTTCGTTATCAATGCTTCGCTTCAATTCAATATTTTATTGGGTAGGCCCTAGATTCATGCAATGTACATGGTCCCATCTATTGTTCATAGATGCATCAAATTAATACATGATGGCTATGAAAATACCATTATTACAAACCTTGATCCATTCAAGTTCGCACGCATAGAACTGTCACTGCTATGCCTATTCCTCCATCGTATCCTATTCCATATAGCAACATCGACACATATGATATCGATAAATCTAGCACTTCACAACCTTCTTCCACCACTGCAAGCATTCCATCTATTCCCACTCACACTATTGCTATCATTTCACCCAATGTATGTGCTCCAATAAACACTACCGCTCCACTCATTGAGGCTACTCTCGCTCCCGCATCCAATTCACCTCCTCAATATTTTTGATGTTGTTACCCAACATGACAATGTCAACATTGATGATTATGATGATGAGGTCAATACCATTGAGCTTACTCGATGAAAAATTGAGCAAGCTTAATTTTACTCCTCTCGAGATAGATGAGTCATACTTCAATGATACTTTCGTTGTTATTGGCCCTAGTGAATATCAATTCAAACAACCCCCTCCTACTAATTTTATGGTACTTTATCGGGGTTCTATCCTGCATTGGACGTCATTTCACATTCTTCACCCTCTCAAGAGCAACTAGCACCAACGCTTCTACATTTTACATGCACCTTATTCATGAATAACTCTTATTGACATCACATTCCATTCGATCCTACTTTCTCTGATATTATTTGCACATATGATGGCTTCGCTCATCTCGATTCACACTCAATGATATCTTATCTTTGCCTCACTCAACACATCCATACCATAGATATGTTCATATTACGATTGCTTATGTCCTTCACATATTTCATTTATCAATCTTTCTTGCACACACTTCTCGCACATCTCCACTTACATTAGAACGATCTTGGCTCGAATACATTGGTGGCACTTTGGATCCTAATCACACTAGCATCACATTCCCCATTATTTTCGGTCATGTTTTTATTTGTAATGATTTATTTCTTGGCTATGCACCAAATATTACTCATTTTAATGCACATGATTGTCCACAACCACCTTTTACTGATGAGGAGTACACAATGGGCATGTACAATTTACATCACAATGGCTTTCTATAGGATCAACCACATACTATTGTTTACCAAGTCTCAAATGTATAACCATTTGGTTTTGACCATGATAATGATGACCTCTTAGATGATGTTACACGATCATTCTCATCTTCATGCACACTAGGGGCATCATACTTATTCTCACCCCTTCTAGCATTATCGGTGTCTTACATACTCTACACTTCACATCTAGTCTTTCACACACGTTTTACACATCTTGATACATTTGTATCATCATTACCCGATGATGCACTCTTGTGCTACGGTTCACACTGATTTGTTGAGGACTCAATACAATCACGAACCTCGCATCACATCACACAAGACACTACATACTTGGTGTATTCACAACACATCTTTCTCGTGCACATTCAACATGATTCACTACCCTATGACACACTCTAGTTCCACAGTTCATACTCAACTACTAAGGGTATCACTCTAAAAATAACCTCACCACATTCACTCACTCTCTACACTCTATGCTTTGCCAATGACATCTTTCTAGTGCACAATTCAAACCATTTCCCTGTGACACACTCTTGTTTTATGGTTCATTTTTTACTGTCGAGGGGTCATTTATAAATGAACCTCATCTCATGCATACTCATTCACATTCACTATGTGGGCACGCTACTCCTATCACACTCACTTTGTATTCCATTCCATCTTAGTCATCCACAACATATTGCATAGCTTGGTTGTACATTATTCTTCTTTACTTATGCTCGCATGTTACACTTTACTTACTATGTTAGATAGATACATCACATTTCATTATTATTTTTCTATATATACATGTGTGTTAACTTGCCTTATAGTTGTGAATGTAGAATTTACACAGATATATACATGCAACATGGATGTTTGGTGTTGTACTTCTTACTAGTCCTATAACGGCTTCCAGGGGCATCTACTTTTGTACACATCATAGGTGTTATTGTTTTGATTTATACTATTTCCTATTCATACTAGCACACTACTTTATATCAGATTATACACACTTTGACATACTTTTTATCTCTCTAACATGCTAATGAGTGCTTCATGTGCAACATTTGTCTTGTAGGAACTCTTTGCTACCATGGTTGTCTATTACTCTTTGCTTGTCATTGTTTTCCATTATTTGCTATTGTATGCCATTGTTTGTGGGATTTTCTCTTTGTCTTGTGTGCACATTGTATGCTTTTGGCCACTTCAGCCTCAATTGTCTTGCGATATCATGAATGATGTCCCATGTTTGTAACCCACTTTTTGTGGTCTACATTGTCTTCTTGCTTGTTAGCTTACACATTGTCTTTTATATGCGTGTTTATCTTGTTTGCACTAACACTTGTTTTCAACCACTTTGTTTACATGTGCCTTGGTTTCTACCAAGAAAATTCCCTTCCCCTATAGGGCATCGGCCAAGACAACATCGACCCTCCTTTGGGTTGCATACTCCTTGCGAAATCGCATGCACCACAAATGAGAGGGAGCATTATTTGATGAATCAATCACCCCATACAATAGTCGATAGTCACAATACAACATGGTTCAATAACACTACAACATAGTCTTAAGTCTTAGTAATGACCTAGAATCTCACTTGGGTCCTTAGCGCAATATAGAAACCAACGCCCAAACACATACAATGATAGCGCTAGGCACCCCCGACCCTTCTGTGCGCCTATGACTGGGGGTAGTTACACAATTTTCTCATTTTTTACAGATTTACATAGTGGCTTTTATAGGATGGGCATAGTCCTTCAACACTCAAAGATGCATGTATTCACCTATTTTCTATTTTCGCATTGGATCAAACTAGATTGGATTGGATTGGATTTGAAAAAACCATCTGCATTGGTGTTTACATCGTCGGGAAGCAACAAAAGGATGGAGAATGACACTAGACCTTTCTCCCTACACTTCTTCTATCATGGCGTGAGGTCACCCAAAAACTAGTTCTTCTACAACATTTACAAGATCCTTTCTATCCTTTCACTCATTATGGATCAAGTGCACATGTTCCTTTTACATACTTTTTACATATTTTGACCAAATTTTTCATATACACATATTTTACTACTCGTTTTCTCTTCTCTTTTGTAGGTCCATCCTTATGGGAAATGAAAATCACATCATCAAGCATCAAGTGACATTGACAATGTGTACAACACGACATAACACATACGCTTTCACCCCTAGGTTCACTTCCTCCTCTCTAGCTTCCACGCTTCTTTTATCGCTCCACGCTTTTTCTCCTCGGCATGCTTTTTTCCATTGATCTACATAGTTATCAGGTACACATATCTTATCTACTTTATGTTATCGAGCATTCACTCAACAACATAAAATGGGGGAAAATGTACACACTAAATCACGTACTTTGGGTATATTTCTAGGTCCTGATCACATACCACTATTCATATGATTCCTAAGCAAGAAAAGTACTAATTGACCATTGTCTTTGGCCTCTTGGCTTGCTTTCTTGTTCTCTTCATGGTCTTACATACCTTCTTTCCTAGTTTGACCTTCAAAACTTCAATTTTTTTGAGTCTGGACACGGTGCATCAGCCTAGGACATGTTATGTTTGTGGAGCTTAGTTTCATGTTAGAGTTTGGTACACCTTCCATGTGTTATAGTCGGATATTTTTATGGCAGTCTCACTCGCCGGTGAGTGGGTCAAGGGGTTTGGGGAAAAGCCCCGAAGTAAATTTTCATGGGTGGTTTATTAACCCATGGGTAATGGGTAATCGTTATGGGCTACATTTTTGGGCCCATGGTTTTTCAAGATACCCATTGTTTTATAAAACCGCCTCTTTGGCTACCTCTTGATGTACTTATAAATAGATGGACATACAATAGGATTCATATGAGTGTGTTTTGTGAAGGTGAATAGCGTGTGTGAATTCAAGTGCAATTCGAGAGGGTTTGTTGAGCGTGACTCCAAACAAGATCTCGATTATTGTAGTGAAGACTATTGGCTTGTAATAAAATCTGAGCAAGTGTTCTTGGTGGATGTAGCCCACATTGGGTGAACCACGTTAAATATTGTCTTCATGTTGTGCATTTTTCATTTTTGTAATTATATTCATACTTCTTATTATTGCGATTCTGAGGAATTATTCCGCATTAGATTCTATTAATTCCTAACAGGATGCCAGTACCTAGGCACCCTCGACCTCTTTGTATCTTGTTCAAATCTTTTGGGTCCATTCTAGTTGTTGGGCATCTTATTTTCTTGGTGGTCGGCCTTTTAGTGGTTGTATCCAATAAGGGACCATGCACTAAGAATCTATTATCACCACCTATGGTTGTATCTAAAGGCATTACAAGAGCATCAAAGCATCCATGTACTATCCATTCAAGGACAATGGACTACATTCTTCTACATACACTTCATGGGGGAAGTTCATTCTTTTCCATGCACACATCTATCTAAATTTTCTACATATAACTATTGCTCGTTATTCAAGTGTGTTTGACACAAGAGCCACCTAAGGTGTGATTCTTCACACATACATAAAAACTACATGAATTTTGAAATGTAGTGTAGCGCCCAGATTGTAAGTTCACTCGGTTGAGTGACCTCCTGGAGTCAATTTGAATCCCCATTTGCATCTTTTTATTTTTAGGATTTGATGTGTTATGGGGTTTTGTAGGTGTTCTTTCTCTTTGCAAGTTTCAGGAGAATTTGGCGATCAAGCGGCGAAGTATAAGAGGCTAAAGACGACATCCAACGAACATCTCGTGACCCTGTGAAATTGATTTTCGAGGTTCTGAGCAGTCATAGGCACCTAGAGGAGGTCTACGACACCCCGGGCACCCTTGACCTGTCTAGGTGCCCTAGTCCCAACATTCCCAATAATTTTGCATTTTTCTTGGCTTGATTGCAACATTTTGCTTTCTTGTTTCATCAATTTTCTAGTTTTGCACAACATCAAATTTATTGCAAATCAACTAAGTATCTTACCCTTTCTCTTATACCAAGGGTTTTAAATTTATTAGCTTACTTGTCAAAAATTGTACTTTTATTTCATAAATAATGTAACTTAATTAGAATTTAACATTTTTATTTCAATATTTGTTAAATCACTATATTATGTATTTGTTAAAGGCATCCTAGGGCATCCTTTCTACACACACAAGAACTACATGGGATCTAAGATGTAGTGCAGCGCTCAATAGTAAATTCACTCTTTAGGTGAGTGCAAGGTCGATTAGACTGCACATTCTACATCTTTTTTATTAGAATTGATGTGGTTTGTGGGCATGTGCAATTAGATACTTTGTTTTGTAGGTTACATGTATCTTCGGTGATCAAGGAGTGAATATCAAGTGATGCAAAAAAAAAATGAAACCCTTTGACACAAAAGATCATTTGCATGGCCACCGACGCCCAAATCTGATTTCCGAGGGCCTAGCATCTCTACCCTCTTGTAGACACCATTGTCTCACATCGCTTTTGATTTCTAGAATTTCCAAAGTGAACACCAATAACGCTATGTACAATTTGTTTTAGGATTTCTCCTGCTAGATCACTTCTAGTTTGCTCATAAATTAGCTACTTCCTCCTATATCTCCTTCTTGCTTAGGGTTTCATATTACACATGCTTTATTGCTTTGCGCCTTTTTGTATATTAGCATTTGTACATCGATTACTATAGTAGTTACTCTGCAATTAGATTTAATTCAATTTAAATTAAATAAAATGGTATGTTCTCCACTCTTTGTCCCTCTTACATCATAACTCGCATAATACCTCATATCACTTTATCTACTACCATTGATCTATTTTCGTATCCTTGTCCACACGATCTTTATCGTACACTCCCCATGTTTGAAATATTTCTTGTTTGCTTCATTCTCATTCTCACGTCCCTCATGTATCACCATTATATGGTTTCTATTTGGCATTCTAGAATGACTCATCATTCACATCCTCCAATCCACTCCCATAATTTATCTCATTTATTACTTGCTTTTATACTTCATGTCTCTCATTCACCTAGTCCCTATATGGACTAGGAGACTTTCATTTATCTTCACTACCGCATTCTACATGCTCCTTACATTCCACTTCTCTTCATTTGGCATAGATTCAAAACATGACTTGATTCTCCACACATTTCACTCTATCACCATTGGGTACAGTACACAAACACACACCTCCACACAACTAAACATATTTAAAAAATACATAAATCTATATATCTCAAAAATTGTAATAAATAACACTTTGGTTATGGATGTTCGTCCACATTTTCTCCATTCAATCCTCTTTCATTTCATTTTTTGGTTTGATGCTACATATTCCATTTGTAGTTCATTCACATTCCACGTCTTGGTTTGTTTCACAACTTTTGGTGAACTCTTGATGATCTTGTTGTCACATTTTTTTGAGTCAAAGGTCTCTACTACTGTGCTTGAACATGGTATTTTCCTGCTTCGGTGAATTAAGAATGACTATTCTATTTGAGATCTATGCACTATTACATACTTAAAAAACTTGTTGTGAAGACCTTAGGGTGTTATCTATTAACGCTTGAAATTCTCGTCTCCATAATCACTTCCACTCCTCCATCAAGCCACTCGTGGTTCTAAACCCCTTGGAAAAACGAGAGCTAAATATCATGTCAAAAACAAATCAAAAAAATCAAAATTAAAAAGATTATTAATTTTGAAAGCTTATATGTAAACCATGTGTGCATATTATTCCTTGCCCCAAGAGCTTACAAAGGCACACACACACACACACACACACACACACACACACACACACACACACGTCGTCGTAAGACAAACAAAAGTGAAAAATAGAGGATAACATTAATTTTAAGCCACATAAGATCCAATATGCCCATTCACCCACCGAACATTAGTTTTTGGGTTAAATTTGTAAATTGTAAAACACCTTTTAATAAACGATCTGGTAAAAGTACAAATCCAAATAACAACAACCCATACTTGCTTTGTCTTACACACCGGATACATCAACTAACAAAGTGCGTGGGAATGTATTAAATAAACACCCTAATTTCAAGGGTACATCAAAGTAACTTTCCCTTTCACTTAATTATTACTTGTGTGGACCTTCCACATATGCACGGACAAACCCCATGCAAATTTCATCTCACAAGATAATTTGAGGGCATTAGACAAGTCAAAAATATTTTGTGAATGAGGAAGCAAGTGGAAATTATGCAATAGTGAATTTTGGGGTCTCACACGAGATGTGTCATGGTCCAATCAAAAGTCATTCTTGTGGTGTCAAATTTTTCATGGTGTGGGTGCCACCATTGAGGAACTCAAAACAAATGTCAACACTTACTCATCTTTGAGCTTACGGCCACCCTCCGATTCTAATGAAAAGAGAGAGTCCACATAAGTGATAGAGTAACTTCCTTGGCTTGATCGCTTATTGTCACTTGTTAGAATTGTTAGGTTAATTATTATTTACCTATATATTAATTATGCATTTATATTAATTAATGTATTTATTGTTTATATGGTTATATTTAATTATAAACCATATTATTGTTTTTATTCAAACAATACGGGTGTTGTTATTGTTTTAACAATATTATTGTTATTATTCATTTGTGCTTCCTCGGATGTAATTTGGAAGCTTATGTATTTTAAATTGGTTGTTGCATTGTTGCAACTCCTCATTTGTTTGTATTCAGTTATTGTACAATACCTATAAGTATTGCAGCTCATTCATATGTAATTTGGTTGATTCAAATTAATACAATTTATAGGATTCCATCCCTGTTTACATTTGGTACCAGAGCAAATGAAGCTCTTGGAAAGGTTGGAGAAGGTTGCAGAGGAAGGAGAATTCGTGGAGAAGAAATTTGCAACAACAGAGAGCTAGTGCTACCTCCATCAGCTTCCCACATCTCCATGTAGACCCACAACCTCATGTGTGATTTCCTAGAGCCTCTACCATCTTCACCGAGCCTCTGTCGTGTTGAACATATTGAAAATTGAATTGCATTTTTGCATTGGTGCATTGTTACACGGGTTGACATTCCTCCCGACCAAGCTATTGGGACGGGTTACATTCATTTTGAAGATTATTGAGCCAAGTTTTTTTAGGCGAGTTGTGTATTTTGGTTCATGGAGTTGAGCTAACATGCCTCCCATCGGCCAAACCAAGCCACCTCTATCAATAAGCCATACATAGGATCTGCATATACAATACAAGACAAGTTTTTTTAAATGTATTTTTGATGAGGCGAGATCATCCCCAAAGCATATAATTTGCATGCAACAACAACAAGCAATTACCTTCACCAGGGATGTGAAGTTTGAACGGTCTCCACAAAAATGTGGTCAAATCGACCATCTCCAATCGGAAGCTCCACCTCGGTCAAGTCATCCTTCAAAGTGCATCTGCACTCCTCACCACGTACCTACATGCTATCACACGGTGAGCTCCACCCTCATACTGCAACCTATACCAATGTAATAAAACATGATGAAAGCAAAACAAATCCATGGAGAGAAATTAAAAAATGGTGAGAAAACAAAGCAAAAGGAAAAAACGGTGATAACATATACAAAGGTGTGAAGAAAGGAATTTTGATCTGTTTTTGGTGTTTAAACCCTAATCCGCATGCAAGCTCTCCTCCAAAATCGTAGTCCACCTGGAGCTCCACCTCAGCCACGTTTTCATTTTCAAAAGGTTAGTCCATATTTTTTTTAATACAAAGTTACTTTCCTTCATTTCATATCACAAGCACTCATAGAGCCTAGGTGGTTAAGTTAAATGACTTAGAAGTGGGAGGTGTGGGGTTCGAATTACACTCCCAACATAAACTTTTGAATTTTGAAATTTGGCAAAAATTTGAAAACCGCCAACTATGGAGGTGAATTTGGTGGAAAAACCACCTCTAAACAACTAGTTACAACTAAACAGGCCTCTAAAAATTTTAGCGAGAAAAACCCTAATTTAGGGTAAAAAAATTTTTTTCTCCTATTAAGCCTATTTTTTTAATTTGGACAACATTTGCAAAAGGAAGACTATCCAAAAATTCATTTTTGGCCACTTGTTAATAGTTTTTGGCATCAAGGTCATATTGGGCTCCGGAGGCCACCAAAGCCCGCAAAACAAAAAAAAATACTTGCCTTTCAATTTTTTTCTAAATTTTTGAATGTAATTACATGCTTCAATATATTGTACTAATTTACAAGTTGCCATAGTCAACCACAAATATTGTAACTGCTTAGAAACTGGTAGAAAGTTGTAATAAAAAATAGTAAAAAATTGGTTCTATAACACTCACGAGATCCTAGATCTCATTTGCGACATTCGGTATATACAGTGCCTCTAGGAAGCACTTACGGGTAAAGCCATTGTGACTACTACTACACTTAATGCCTAATATAACTGCAACAACATCGTTTGGGCATCGTCCCTTTAAATTGATGAGGAGTAATAATGTCACAATGCACACACTATGAGCCATCCCATCCATCTGTGAACGATTACACAACATAAATCTAGACTGAGAAATTATCCAAGTATATAGCAAAGTTACGTGCATGTATGAGGATATTTCTTTGAGCCGGTGTCAATAATCACATAGACCCCTTTCAATATTATCTTGGTACCACGTATTAAATTCTTTCACGTATACGTTAATGCCTCTTTCACGTACTCCGTCGGGTATATAGAAAGGGCGAGCTTCTTCCACATACCACCGGGTATATCGGAAGGGTACATATATAGAAAGGTTCGGTATGTCAGACTGATGGTATATAGATTGGGAGACCTTATACCTAGAGTGATAAGAGCCAAACCATGTCAGTGTTTTTTGTAAAATGGGCACCAATGCCCCCAAATTTTTCTTCCGATTCACAACTACTCAGAGGAAACAACTATGCTTGCATGGAAGAAAAAATCAAGACACAACTTGAGTTTGAAGAGATCTGGCTTGTTGTGACTGGTACTATGACCAGATCAGCTACTGATACAACACAACAATGATAGTTTGATAGAGCATATCAGAAATCCAAACTCATCATCTTGTTTGGAGTGTCTAATGATGTGCAACCCCACATTTTTGATGCCACAACAACCAAAGAAGCATGGGATAAGTTGAGCATGGTGTATGAGGCCAAAAACAAGAATGTCATTTTGAATTTGTAGAGTTAGTTACACACATTGAAGTTCAAACAAAATGAGAAAATCAAAGCTTTCTTAAGAAGAGTTGTAAAATTGAGGGCTTCACTTATAGCCCTAGGAGAAGTGGTCAAAGATGATGCTCTCATTCCCATTATTTCTGAGAGCACTCCCTTCTTCATACCATATTTTTGTAACAACACTAAACTTTTCAGATATGACAGTTAGTTTTGACAAATTGGTAAACCTACTGCAACAAGAGGAAGCAATGCACAATAAGGATGATGAAGAGGAGCAGGCACTTTCTTCACATCAAAAATGGAAAGGAAAAGGTAAAGGAAAACCTAATTCCTATCAAAAGTCCCAACATCAGAATCAGTATCATGGGGACAAACAACAGAAGAAGCAATGTCCAATTTGTAAAAGAGGACATGACTTAAAAGATTGTTGGTATAATACTTACAAGAAAGGTTCATCAAACAACTCTGGACCTCCACAACAATCTCATACAAGGACATTCTAACTATAATCAAGGGTAGAAAAAGGGGAACTGGAAAAGAAGACCCCATCAGCAAGGAAATATTGTTGAGCAAGAAGAACATTCAGATAATGAAGACTTCTTGTACACTACTCGATCAAGTGAACCATCCACGTCATCTAGTGATGTCTGGTATGTTGATTCGGGAGCCACTCGACACATGACCAGGCCACAGAGACTAGTTTACCTCAATGAGGGACACACCTTCGAAAAACCATGTTTCGTTGGGTGATGATTCTTCATATACAGTTTAGGGGATTGGGAACATTTCTCTACCCCTTGGTTCATGCAACTGTAGACTATCAGATGTCTTATATGTCCCCACAGGTTGACAAGAATTTACTTTCACCCATCAACTCCTTGATCACAACCTAAAAATTGACTTTGATAGTCATTCGGAAAGAAAACGTGTTTAATTCGAGACAAATCACGAGGCTCGAAAATAGTTGCAAAAGCCTCTAATGTGGGACGCATGTTCCAACTTGATTTTGTTCACAGAGACAATCAAGCACTTGTGGCTAAGAACTCTACCTCAGCTCAGTTGTGGCATCGGAGACTTGGTCATGTAAGTTTCAAGTATCTTGAGACACTTCACCTACGTTATATGGTACATGGGCTACCATCTCTTCAGAAGGATACAGACAAGTGTCCTCACTACCCAGGAGCAGATAAAAACATAGAGATTTGTTCTAGAAGAGTACATTTCAAGCTCATGGAAAACTTGACCTGGTTCATACCGATCTTTGATGTCCGATGTAGCCAAGTCATTCGATTTCAAGTACTTCATGCTTTGTTGATGACTATTCAAGAAAATGTGGATTTTGTCTTCGCAAGAAAAGTGAAGCTTTTGAAACTTTCAAAAAGTTCAAAGTAGCAGTTGAGAATGAAATTGGTCATCACATAAGAACTCTCCACTCAGATCAAGGGGGAATTCACCAGTGATGAGTTCAAAGACTACCTACAAACTCATGGGATTCATCGACAAATTCCTCCTCCACACACACCGCAATAGAATGGTGTTGTTGAGAGAAGAAATGTACTATCATGGAAATGGTGCGATGCATGATCGATGACTCTGGACTTGCAAAGAAATTCTGGGTAGAAGTAAAGAAAGACAATAATGTATTTATTAAACATAGTGCCCACAGTTTCTCTTAAAAGAGTAACACCACAAGAAGCATGGTCAAAGAAAAAACCATCTATTATACACCTTAGAGTATTCGGGTGCAAAGCAAGTATGCACATACCCAAGTAGAACATAAATAAATTGGACATGAAGTCACATAAACTCATCTTCATTGGGTACAGTGAAGAGACTCTTGGGTACAAATTGATGGATCCAAAGACTAGAAAATTCTACACCAACAGAGATGTTGAGTTTTTTGAGAAGAAGGAAGTAGAGTCTCCTCCTCCAGACTCACTTGATGTAGATTCTTCACCAGTTGTAAAAATTGAAATTGATGTTCCCACATATGAGGAAAGTGATGATGGGGATGATGGTGTTGATTTGATAGAACCACATGACCCAGGAATAGTTCAGCGTATGCCCAAGTGGTGTACTAGCACATTATGAGATGCAAGAATGGATGCTCCACCGAATACATCCACCCCTGGACCATGAGACTCACAGTAAAGCAAGAGAAGAAGTTAAATTTTCTTTGATGAGTAGAGTATTGAGTCTGATGAGCCCTCTAAAGTCTAGGAAGCCCTACAATCAAAAGCTTGGAAAGATGCCATGGACTTTGAATATCAATCAAGTAATGAAAAATAACACTTGGTAGCTTGTTGATCTTCCACCAGGGAAGAAACCCATTGGATGCAGATGGATATTCAAAACAAAGTGAAAAGAAGATAGGACAGTGGACAAGTACAAAGCAAGACTTGTAGCAAAGGGGTATGCACAAAAAGAAGGCATTGACTATGAGTAGACATTTGCTCCCACAACTAAGATCAAAATGATCGGGATGATCTTTACTCTAGCTGCTCTCATTTGGTTGGAAAGTCCATCGATGGACGTAAAAAGTGCCTTCCGAATGGAGATTTACAAGAAGAACTATACATGACTCAACCTGAGGGATATGTAGTACCTGGTCAAGAAGCAAAGGTACGCAGACTCAGGAAATATTTGTATGGCCTCAAATAGGAACCTAGGGCATGGTACATTAAGATTGATGAGCATCTCGTACAACATGGATTTATTAGAAATCCATACGATCCCAATCTTTACCTCAAAAAGAAAGGGGGGGAGATTGTCATTGTCATTGTCTATGTCGACGATCTAGTCATCACTAGCAGTTTAGTGAGGATGATCGATGCAATGAAGAAAGATCTTAATTGATCATTCGACATGACCGATCTTGGGTTAATGCATTATTATCTTGGATTGGAAGTATAGCAAAAAGAGAATCACATTTTTGTTTCTTAAATGAAATATACCAAAACAACACTCGAAAAATTTAGAATGATGGATTGCACACCAATTACTACACCTATGGAGAACAGATTGCAGTTATCTCATTCGAGATCCATCTCTGAGGTAAGTGTCACTCTCTATTGACAAGTAGTTGATCGAGAGTCTCATTTACCTTACCTACACTAGACCAAATATCAACTTTGTAGTAAGCTATCTATCCAAGGTTCATGCAGGAACCCAAATTTTGTCATTGGAAAGCAGCAAGGCACATCTTGAGATATCTCAAAGGATCAGTGGATCTTGGTCTAGAATACAAGAAGAGTGACAACTTCTTCTTGTCAGGATATTCAGATTCAAATCATGCAGGAAATATTGATTATAGAAAATCCACTCAAGATTTGTGTTCTTTATGGGATCTAGACCAATATCATGGGGAAGCAAGAAACAACACTTTGTTTCTCGCTCTTCCACAGAAGTCGAGTATCGTTTTGTAGGAGAAGTTGTATATGAAGCGATTTGGCTACGTCATATACTAGAAGGACTTAGAATACCACAGGACAAACCGACCACCATGTATATTGACAATGAAGGTGTTCTCAAACTTGTTCGCAATCCAATTTTTCATGAGAGAACAAATCACATTGAGGTACAAGTTCATTTCATACGTGAGCATGTGTTGAAGCACAACATCCAACTTCAATTTTTTCCAACAGTTGAACAACGAGCATATATCTTCATGAAGTCACTTGCACGTGACAAGTTCGAGTTATTCAGAGAGTTCCTCTCCTCATCCCTTGAGACAATGCACAATTAAGGGGGGGAATGTTAGGTTAATTATTATTTACCTATATATTAATTATGCATTTCATATTAATTAATGTATTTATTGTTTATATGGTTATATTTAATTATAAACCATATTATTGTTTTTATTCAAACAATACAGGTGTTGTTATATTGTTTTAACAATATTATTGTTATTATTCATTTGTGCTTCCCCAGATGTAATTTGGAAGCTACTGTATTTTAAGTTGGTTGTTGTTGCATTATTCTGACTCCTCATTTTTGTATTCGATTATCTACAATACCTATAAGTATTGTAACTCATTCACATGTAATTTTGGTTGATTCAAATTAATACAATTTACTGGGCTTCCATCCTTTTTACAAGAATATTAAACATATGCTACATGCACACCTCTTTAATGTTTTTCCAACTAGCATTTGGAGAAGGAAAGTTAGGGAGTCACAATGGGAATGAAATTGATCATGCACAACTCCAACATAAAAATGACCTATTGATTTAATAAAATCTGAAATATTAAATCTAATTGCGAGAATAACTAAAAAGAGATACTGATGAATATAGATGCTAAGAAATCTAAATATTCAACTATGTAAGTAAAATGAGAGAGATGAGGCACTTATCTGATTTTTGTTTATCTCGAAGTGTGTCAGACTAGAGCAAAGATGAAGCAGGATGGATAGGATGTTGGAAACACTTAATGCAAATTTTGAAAGTTACTGAGATGCACCAGAGACACGGGTGCACAGGAAGGGGTGAGGGCACTTGGGGGCCTGAGACTGCGAAGAAGCTCAAATCCTAATTTTTCTATGTCACTAGGACTTCGCACTTGTTCACCATTGATCGCATGTATATCATACTTGGATCGTCGATGTACCTCTAATATTCAACAAAAACCCTTACTACCTACACAAGCTCAAGAACATATCAAATTGGAATAAAAATGCAATATGAGAAGTTAGAATGACCTCGATGGTCATCCAAAGGATGAGCTTATGACCGAGCATTGCACTACATCTCAGACTCCATGTAGTTCTATGTGCTTATATGTGTAATAGTGCTCCTAGGTTTCCCTCATGCCAATGATGCCAAGATAGTAGGCTAAATCTAGATAAAATGAAAATGTGTGGGATGGAATTCAACACTTTCCCTTCCTATGCAGAGTAATCAACCCAAAATGCAAACCCTTTTGATAGTATGTAAATAGTCTTTTCCGTTAGAATTTCCTTTCAAGTATAATGGTATGTATGTTATGTTTATATAGGGATATATTGCTTGAATTTTGACACTAATGACATGGCACGCCAACTATGACCTCGGGATAGGAGTAAGAAAACCAAAAAGGTTGACCAAAAATGTCAAAAATGTGAACAAGAACAAAGAGGACAAGGGCACCCGGGTTGGGCGACACGGGAGCACTGGGTGCTAGTGTCCAGAGACAACTGATGAGAAATGTGAGAAGACCGAAAGACAAGGATCCTTGTGACTTGACCAAAACTGAATGAAGAAGTGACATATGTGAGAGATAAAACAATAGAAACAAACAAAGAAAACATATGAACTAGACAATGTGTCACCAAAGTGAATACTTTTCTTACACAAGATCCATATATAAAACAACATACTTGGCGGTATAGTAAAATAGTAGTATGTGCATGATTTTGTGTCTACATTCTCCCCCTTTATGTTATTTTAATGAAATTCAAGTAGTGTAAAGGAAGCAAGGAACATACCTGGGAGAAGTCCGGAGAAGCCTGTTTGAGGTACGAGTAGAATAAGAACATATAGTGTGGCGAACCATGGATCAACATGTTGATCCATGTGGCGTAAATAGAGATGGCAAACCATTATATAGGAGCACTTGGCAAAAATTGATGATTTGATTTTAGAGAATTTGAAGATTTTTATTGTTGCTAATGGTGATTTGAAGGGATAAGGAGTGATAAATTCGCAACCCGATTTTATATGTTTAAAAACTAAAGGATTTGAGGTCCTGCCACCATAGGAAGAGTGTTAGGGAGAGAGGTCTAGTTTTACTCTCCAACTATGACTATATCCTCAAAAGGTCCAACCATTGCAGATGGATAAAGACCAAATTTAGTTCCATTTTGATCCTTGATCGAACAACCCAAGTAAGAGAAGTATAGGAAAGACAATGACGTCTCATTGCCCCCACTCTACGAGTGCACCACAAATGCTATATTAATTCCATGTTAGGTCATCTAGAAGTGATAGAAAATGTAAAGTAATTCCCATGTTAGGTCATCTAGGAAAAATAGTAAAATGATGTAGCTCCCAAGTTAGGTCATCTAGGAGGGATAATGAAGTGATTTTATTGTTGTACTGATCAATTGAATTGATTTGAATATTGAATGATTGTTTTGAAATTGAACATACGCGATAGATTACTCATAACGAGATTTTTGTTTATTACCCCAGATTAGGTCATTAGGGGAAATAGATAGAAGTAGTGGAGAATGTCGCATGTTGTATAATAATTTTTGATAATAATGTATTAGGAGTGTGGAATGATTGTATGATAGCCTAAGGGGGATCATAGGGTCATCCCCATTATATGCCCCTCCTTGAGGCAAAAGGGGAGTATAGCAATAATGATGATTAAGTCGAAAGTAGATGTGAAATGGTGTAATAATAAGTAAAATGTAGTAAAGTTGATGTCGTAAGACTGTGTGTGTGGAGTTTATAAATGTGCCAAATTGAAATATCTCACTGTTATAGGCAAATGTGTTTAGTATGGAAGTGATTAAATTCTATTCGAATGTCATCAAACAGAGAAGAAAATGAAATTCAACATTTCTTAAGATTGTGATATCGTGTGCATACCTTTTCGAGGATTTTGGATGAATGAGCATAGATTGGCTATCTAGTAAATTGATATTGGAAGTTGTTATATATAGTAATAATGATAAAGGTTATAAAATATTTCATTTAGTCTGTTGATGAGTGAGTGAGAATTGGAGCTCTAAGCTTATTTGAGGATGTTGTATTTAGGCGAGATTGACTCGATTCAAGATGGTGGTGGGGGCCATGGCGTCACAAATGACACATGAGATGATAAGTACAAGTACTTTCTAAAAATGTGTTGAAATTAGTTGGATTTTGTCGATTTTTATAGAATTTGAGTTTTTCAATTTTGGGCATTTCGACACAGGCGGGAATGACCAAGGCATTGACATCCTTTAGGATGCCAACACCTAGTTCCAGGTATTGGTGACTAATCCTGGCACACGCGTCCTACTCTTGGGCATTGGTGACCCAAGAATTTTTTTGACTGCAGAGTGTAAAATATGTATCATTTGACAATTTTTTTGCAGTATGAGTGATTGTATTTACATGTATATGAGGTGTTAATATCAAAATTTTGTTTTTGTTTGTGTTGTGTAGAGGGATATTCATTCGAGGAGTTCCACGGGGTTGATACTTGAGTACATTTCTGAATTTGGGTTTATCTAACACAAGAGTGGGACATACGAGACCGTGTTAGCCCTGCAATACATAGCGGGATTAGGGGAGGTATCTCATAACATGCTAATGGTTACTATATTGTGTGAGTGGCGGTGTGTAGATACTTGTACATTTTGCTTTCCTACTGAGGATATGAATGTGACCCTAGAAGATGTATATCGTATCTTGTAATTACTAGTTGTCGGCAAGAGGGTATAGGTGATGGCCATAGAGGATGCTTAAGAGGCGAGATGCGAGCAACTAGGTGATATTTTACACGGGGACATGGGTACAGATAGAGACCCATATTAGTTTGGATGTCATACTATGATAAGGTGTTCCAAATTGTAGAAGTTCATTGCAGGAGTTATTTCTTCATCAGTGGCAATGGAGGGTGGTGGTGTGGGAATCTTGTATAAGATGCATGATATTTTTGGTGTATAGAGGAGGATGATACCAGATATGCATGGGCACAATGTGTATTAGTGCATTTGTACAAATATTTATTCGAGTTCACGTAGGAGGACCATGGGGGTGGACTAGGAGCCACCACATTATTACATGCATGGGCCTATGAGCATATTGCTATATTGAGGCCACTTAGTGGACCATGTGCAAAGTGGGTGAGGCCAGATATATTCGTTGTGAGATGGGTAGTGCCTGAGCGGGAGCGAAAACCAATAGTTATAAATTGATGCTTAATTACATGGGGCCAGGGGCCATTATATGGAGGCCATATCAAGAATATGGTGGATGGCTAGAGGATGGAGTAGAGCTACGATGTATTTGATGTATGATGTGGTTAGAGGAGGATCGGTTCTAGGGGGGTATTTGAGTTGTTTCAAGAAAAGTGATTGTTGCTTTACATATTGGTATGGCTCGGGATGTGCCCTAGAGCGCTATGTATGGTTACGAGCTACTAGAGGGCCAAGATGGATATGAGCGAGGTTAGGCTCGACAGGGGTATAATTATTGCACCCATGCTCGAGATGAGGTGGATGGGTTATAGAGCCGATATAAGTGGATGATGCATGATGTACCCGGGCATATAACGCATGGTGGGCACCACATCGATGGGTGGGTGCCTTATTGTTTCTAGTTATCGTAGATGGGGTGGGTGCACCACCGGTTGGAGGAATAAAGGAGCAGGCACATGCTGCCTGATGGAGATGGCATAACGGCGGCAGCACATACAGAGCGTAAGTATTATTTGTTATTAGTTTGTGATTGTTGTTAGTTTTTGTATGTTTGTAATTGCGTGGGCTAACTAACGTGGTATTGGATGATTACATGTGATTCCTATTGGTCCTTGATTGTTGAATCATCGATTCATGCATTGACATAGAATGTGCCTTCAGATATGTTTGTGGGAGGTGGGATGTTGGAGCGAGTAAATGATATTGCGGGTGAGCATGCCCATTTGTTTGAGCCGGTGGAAATAGCGGTGGCTACATGTACTATACTATTGAGTGAGCGTGATGAGGCACGTGTGGAGATTCAATGAGCTAGGGAGGCCATAGGAGTAGGAGCCCTAGTGTTCGCAAAGTATGTAGAGCTATAGGGTCACTTCAGAGTAGTCAATTGAGTTAGCATTGCTACATGGCAGGTGGAGAGATATAGGGGCCGCGACCAACAACATAGATTAGGCGCGAAGCATCTAGTTCTAGAGCTATCGTGATTTTAGATAGTCAAAGTGACGATGGTGTATGACATACATAGATGTAGTGATGTATGGGGCTTGCCTCCTAGTGATTGCAGTTTCAGTAACTTTGATTTTGACGAGATATATATAAATGGATGATTGATACTATTGTGTTGTGTTGATGTTTATTGATATGCAACGCGATGATTATTGTTCATATGTTGGTTTGTGATGTTGGATTTTCATTGCGTACATGTTGATTGTTGATTTTAAATAGATGATGATGTCGTAATGCTCGAAAGCTAGATTTTTGCATGTGTGAATGAAGATGGATAATATATGATAAATAGTAGTATTTATGTGTGTTATAGTGTAATAGATAAAATGGGTGAGCCATTGTATAATATAATGATATATGACTAAATGGAAAAGATGTATGTAAATGTGTGTAAGTATGGTGAAGAGGGGGAAGAAAAGTGATGCCCCCTAGCGTGTGTGTGTAGAAAAATGAAGTTTATTTATATAAGACTCCCTAATGATTAATAATGAACCATATAATAAGAGTACGTCATCGAGAAGTGGTGTGATAGTTCATGCTAGATAGATAAATCAATGAAGCATAGAGAGTGAATATGGATTGAGGTACTTATTGTAACATATCCCTCAACAGTCATGTAAGAGCCTCAAAACATGAGTACTTCAGCGGGTAATGAGGTGATTACGAGGAAATCACCTACCAAATATGGAGATGTCGGTGAGGAGTAGTGGAAACATGTGAAGTGGTAACAACATGAGTGTAAGAGCCAAATTTAATATCGATGAAATGGTTCAATGATGGGAGAGGTAGTGGAAGGCAATGGAGATGGCGTGCAACTTAGGAACACAATGTGAAGTAGTAACTGCTTTGTGAGGCGAGATGAGATGATGCGGCGATGGATGCGCGAGGTGGCGAGGGAATAGATGAATGACCTTAGGAGATGGACGAATGAAGACCTTAGAAGTGGGAAGATGAGACAAGTGAATCGAAGTAGAAGCACATTTATGAAAAATTATAGAAAGACTCACAAGAGTGAGGGCAAAGAAATGACACCCTTGTCTTCTAATTGTTGTAATTTTTCATGAAGGCTTGCAACAGTCATTGTCACAATGGCTAGTGATGTGATGAAAATTACAATATGGAAGATCACTTTGGCATTATAACAATGAGGAGGAGGATTTTAATTAGAGGGTAAGTGAATTAAGTGCTTATCAAGCAAAGCACGCAACACATCATGAGGCTTAACAATATGCAAAAATGCAATGGCTCCCAAGTAGGAGATGGAGGAGACTTATGTGGAGATTGACGTAGAGGGGGAAATGGAGGATGCTTATGTGGTGGAGGGGATGGAACATTATTACAAGGTGGAGGAGATGGGGACAGTGGAAAATGCTTGATAAACAGAAAGAGAAGAAATAGTGAAGATGATTAATTAGTAGAAGAACTAGAAGAGGGTTCTATAACATGTACAACAATCAAATCTTGTTCTAAATCAATGACCTTATAACATAGAATTGTAAATGATTCACATGTATCATATTGTAATCTCTCTTTTAATGCAGGAATCAAGCCACGACAAAAGATAAATTACTTTTCTAGATCAATAGGCTGAAATAGTAATTGATGCATACAAGAATTGAAACGTAAAATGTAATCTAGAATAGGTTATTTCTTTCCTTGATGCAAGCTAGGTAAGTGATCATGCATAACTCTAGGATTATTGTTAAAAATAAAGCATCTAAGAAAAGTATCTTCCATTTCACAAAAATGTACAAATAAATCCAAAAGGCAAATCGGTATACCATTGAAGAGCATCATCAACAAGACTATGATGAAAATATTTTAGTAATAAGCGATCATTAGAATAAGATGTCATAGCTAAATGATAATTCTTAAGATGCAAGTAAGGATTGTCAGAGCCATTGAAATTCGAAAAGGTATGCATGATAAAATCCTTAAGAAATGTTGAATTGTGAATTTTCTTTGGAATATGATTGCCATGAATAGAGTTATTATCAATAGAAGCATAGTAGGATTTGCTTTCAAGAGTGAGAGATTGAACTTGAGATTGCAACTAGCCAACAACATGCATGAGTGATAAAATTTCATGTGAAGGAATCATAGAAGATGTGAGATGCATATTGAGAGGTTGCAGTTTGTCATTATGAGTAATTAAGGGAACATGAGAAGAAGAAGTGGAAGATGAAGGTGTTATGGGTAAACTAGACATAGATGTAGAAGAAATAGGAGGAGGTATACTAGTAGGAATAGAAGAATCAACATGAGTAGGACCTAGAGGAGTAGAAGAACATGGAACAATGATATGATCATCATAAGAAACAATAGAAAGGGTGGTAGAATCAAAATGAATGAGAATTATGAAGGAGAAGAAAGAGGTAGAATAGGAGGAGAAGGAGATGGAATATCAACTGAAATAGTAGGAATAGAGTTGGAAGAAATGATGGGCGAGGAATTAATATAAGAAGGAGAATCATCATAAATGCTATTAGAAACAACCTTAGAAGTAGAATAAAGTAGAGTGGAACATTCACATTCAATAGACTTAAGAGAAGTAACATCCTCACTAGCATGGTCATGATTAGAAGTGTAATCAACATCAATATCAAACAAAGTTTTACATGGAAGTATTTTAGCAAGAGGATTATCAACATAATATGTATCTATGTAATAATTATAAGTGGTATGAGAGAGAGTTTTGTAATTTTAGAAGAGGGATAGAAGCCTCGTTAATTTATTGATAATCAATCAAATCAACGTTTGAGAGAATGTGTTGCAATTCTTAAAGGAATTGAACAGCTGAATACAAACATAGAAATATGTTGCACAGGTGCAACAATAAACTTATTTACATAAGCTTCCAAAAGTATATCCTAAAGCAAGTATAACAAATATGTTGTTGCAATAATAATGGAATAATAAACCCATACGAGAATAATATGGTTATTAAAACATAACCATATAACAAATAAACTTATATACCTAAATAATAATGTAAAATTATTATTTATCCTAACATTCCCCCTTAATTTTGCATTGCCTCAAGGGATGAAGAGAGGAATTCTCTGAACAACTCAAATTTGTCATGTGCAAGTGACTTTGTGAAGATATGCTCGTTGTTCAGTTATTGGACAAAATTGAAGTTGTATATTGTGTTTCAAGACATGCTCGCATATGAAATGTACTTGTACTTCAATGTGCTTTGTTCTTTCATGAAAAATTAGATTGCGAACAAGTTTGAGAACACCTTCATTGTCAACATACAAGGTGGTTAGTTTGTCTTGTGGTATTCCAAGTCCTTTAAGTATGCGACGTAGCCATATCGCTTCATAAACAACTTCACTGCAAAACGATACTCAACTTCTATGGAAGAGTGAAAATCAATGTTGTTTCTTGCTTCCCCATGATATTAGTCTAGATCCCATAAAGAACACAAACCCTAAAGTGGATTTTCTATCATCAATATTGCCTGCATGATCTAAATCTGAATATCTTGACAAGAAGAAGTTGTCATTCTTCTTGTATTCTAGACCAAGATCCACTGTTCCTTGAGATATCTCAAGATCCACCTTGTTGCCTTCCAATGACAAAATTTGGGTTCCTACATGAACCTGGAAAGATAGCTCACTATAAAGTTGATATCTGGTCTAGTGTATGTGAGGTAAATAAGACTCCCAATCAACTACCGATAGAGAGTGGCATTTACCGCAGGAGATGGATCTGAATGAGATAACTGCAATCTCATCTCCATAGGTGTAGCAATAAGTGTGCAATCCATCATCTTGAATTTATCGAGCGTTGTCTTGGTATACTTCAACTGAAAAAAAATGTGATTCTCCTTTTTCCATACTTCTAATCCAATACAATAGTGCATTAGCCGAGATCTGTCATGTCGAATGATCGGTTAAGATCTTTCTTCATTACATCGATCATCTTCACTGAACTGCCAATGATGACTAGATTGTCGACATAGACAACAACAATCACAATCTCCCCCTTGTTTTTGAGGTAGAGATTGGGATCGTATGGATTTCTAACAAATCCATGTTGTATGAGATGCTCATCAATTTTGATGTACCAAGCCCGGGGTGCTTGTTTAAGGCCATACAGAGATTTCCTGAGTCTGCATACCTTTGCTTCTTGACAAGTACAACATATCCCTTAGGTTAAGTCATGTAGACTTCTTCTTGTAAATCTATGTTCAAGAAGGCACTTTTTACGTCCATCCGATGGAATTTCCAACCAAAATGTGCAAATGAGAAAAATCATCCTGATTGTTTTGATCTTAGTTATGGGAGAAAATGTCTCCTTGTAGTCAATGCCTTCCTTTTGTGCATACCCCTTTGATACCAGTCTTGCTTTGTACTTATCTATAATCCCATCTATCTTGTACTTTGTTTTGAATATCCAGATGCATCTAATGGGTTTCTTCCCTGGTGGATGATTGACAAGCTGCCAAGTGTTTTTTTTCATCATTGAGTTAAACTTCAAGCATTTATGGCATCTTTATAAGCTTTTGATAGTAGGGCTTCTGGACTATAGAGGGCTTATCAGATTCAATAACTCTACTCATCAAAGAAAATTTTACTTCTTCTCTTACTTTACTATGAGTCTATGGTCCAGTGGTGGATGTATCAATGGAGCATCTATTCTCGTATCTCGTAGCATGCTAGTATACCACTTGGGCATACGCTAAACTTCTCCCATGGGTTGTGGTTCTCTCTGATCATCACCATCATCCCCATCATCACTTTCATCATCTGTGGGAACATCAACTTCTATTTTTACAACTGGTGAAAAATATACATCAGGTGAGTTCGAAGGAGGATATCTCTTGTTCCTTCTTCTAAAAAAACTCAACATCTTTGTTGGTGTAGAATTTTCTGGTCTTTGGATCCATCAATCTATACCCAAGAGTCTCTTCACTGTAGCCAATGAAGATGAGTTTTTTGATTTCATATCCAACTTCTTTCTGTTTTTTTTGGGTATGTGCATACTTGCTTTGCACCCAAATACTATGAGGTGTGCAACAGATGGTTTTCTCTTGACCATGATTCATGTGGCGTTACTCCATCAAGAGCAACTGTGAGTACTCTGTTCAATAAATAAACTGTTGTTTTTGTTGCTTCTACCTAGAATGTCCTCGTTAGTCAGAATCATGATCATGCATCACACCATTTCCATGATAGTTCGATTTCTTCTCTCAACAACACCATTTTGATGTGGTGTGTGTGGAGGAGGCATTTTTCAATGAATCCCATGAGCTTGTAGGTAGGCTTTGAAATCATCACTGGTAAATTCCCCCTCGATCTAAGTGGAGAGTTCTGATGTGACGACCAGTTTCATTCTTAACAACCACTTTGAACTTCTTGAAGTTTTCAAAAGCTTCACTTTTCTTGTGAAGACAAAAAAATCCACATTTTTCTCGAATAGTCATCAACACAAAGCATGAAGTATTGAAATCTAGAATGACTCAGTTGCATTGGACCGTAAAGATCGGTATGAACAGATCAAGCTTACCATGAGCTCGATAAGTACTCTTCTAGAATGAAGCTGTGTTGTTTTCCTGCTAGGCAATGAGGACACTTATGTATCCTTCTGGAGAGATGGTAATACTTTTACCATATTGTGTCGAATGAAGTGTCTTGAGATACTTGAAACTGATATGACCAAGTCTCCGATGCCACAACTATGCAGAGGTAGAGTTCTTAGCCACAAGAGCTGATCGATCATCGTGTGGACAAAATAAGGTTGGAACATGCATCCCACATTAGAGGCTTTTGCAATTATTTTGGGCCTCGTGATTTGTCTCGAATTAAACACATTTTCTTTCCGGAATGACTATCAAAGTCAATTTTCAAGTTGTGATCTAGGAGTTGATTGACTGATAGCATATTTTTAGTCAACCCAAGGACATATAGTACATCTGACAATCTACAATTGTATGAACCAAGGGGTAGAGAAATGTTCATAATCCCCGAACTATGTATGAAGAATCATCACCTAATGAAACATGGTTTTTCGAAGGCGTGTCCCTTATTGAAGTAAACCAGTCTCTATTTGGTCGGTCATGTGTCGAGTGACTCCCAAATCAACATACCATACATCACTAGATGACATGGAGGGTTCACTTGATCGAGTAATGTACAAGTAGTCTTCAATAGATTCGAATGTTCTTCTTGCTCAACAATATTTCCTTGTTGATGGGGTTTTCTTTTCTAGTTCCCCTTTTTCTGCCCTTGATTGTAGTTAAAATGTCCCTGTGAGATTGTTGGTGTTAAGGTCTAGAATTACTTGATGAACCTTTCTTGTATGTATTATACCAACAATATTTTAATTCATGTCCTCTTTTGTAGATTGGACATTTCTTCTTTTGTTGTTTGTCCCCTTGATGTTGATTCTGATTTTGGGACTTTTGATAGGAATGAGGTTTTCCTTTTCCTTTTTCTTTCCATTTCTGATGAGAAGAAAGTGCCTACTCCTCTTCATCATCTTTATTGTACATTGCTTCCTCTTATTTAGAGTAGGTTTACTAACTTATCAAAACTCACTATCTGATTTGATAAGTTGAGTGTTGTCACAAAAATGTGGTATGAAGGAGGGAGTGCTCTCAAGAACAATGGGAACAAGAGCTTCATCAGTGACCTCCTCTCCTAGGGCTAGAAGTGAAGCCCTTAATTCTGTAACTCTTCTTAAGAAAGCTTCTATTTTCTCATTTTGTTTGAACTTCAGTGTGTGTAACTAACTCTGCAAATTTAGTATTACATTCTTGTTCTTGGCCTCATACATTGTGCTCAACTTATCCCATGCTTCTTTGGCTAATTTGGCATCATGAATGTGGGGTTGCACATCATTAGACACTGCAAACAAGATTATCAGCTTGGCCTTTTGATCGGATCTATCAAATTGTTTCTATTGTGTTGTATCAATTGTTGATCTGGTTATAGTACCATTCACAACAGTCCAAATCTCTTCAAACTCAAGCTGTGTCTTGATTTTTGTCTTCCATGCTGCATAGTTATTTCCTTTGAGTAGTTGTGAATTTGGAAGAAAGAACTTGGGGGCATTGGTGCCCATTTTGCAGAATCAACTGACAAAGGGTAAGGCTCTTATCACTCCAGGTATACGGTCTCCCAATCTATATATCATCAGTTTGATATACCAAACCTTTCTATATACACACCCTTCCGATATACCCGTTCAGTACGTGGAAGAAGCTCACCCTTTCTATATATTTGGCAATACGTGAAAGAGGCGTTAATGTATGTGAAAGAATTGATACGTGGTACCAAGATAGTACTAAAAGGGGTCTATGTAATTATTGACACCGGCTCAAAGAAATATCCTCATACGTGTGCGTAACTTCGCTATATACTGGATAATTTCTCAGTCCAAATTTAAGTCGAGTAATCATTCACAGACGGATGGGAGGGCTCAAAGTGTGTGCATTGTGTCCTTATTACTCCCCGTTGATTTAAAGGGTCGATGCCCAGATGACGTTGTTACAACTATATTAGGCATTAAGTGTAGTAGTAGTCATGACAGATTTACCTGCGTAAGCTTCCCTAGAGGCATGTTTATATACGAAATGCTTTGAAAGAGACTCAAAGATCTCGTGAGTGTTACAGAACCAAAATTTTCACTGATTTTATTTACAATGCTTTTCCAGTTTTTAGCAGTTACAATTTTTGGTTGAATATGACAACCTACAAATTAGTACAATACACTGAAATATTACAATTTCATCCAATATGTAGAAAAATTGAATGATAGAATAATTTTTTTTTTTCGGGGCCCTGGTGGCCTCTAGAGCTCAATACAACTCTCTAAGCAAAAAATGTAAAAAATGGATCAAAATGAAGTTTTTTAATCACCCCTCCTTTGGAAAATGTTTTCTAATTAAAAAATAAGCCAATTAGGAGAAAAAAATTGGCCTTAATTAGGGTTTTTCTCACTAAATTTAGTGGCTTATTTAGTTATCGCTAAGGGATTTAGTGAGGGTTTAATCCACTATATCTACCTCTAACTATGGTAGTTTTCCCAAATCTCCGATAAAAGCAAAGCTTAGAAAAAAATTTGGGGTGGGATTGAACCGACACCTCTCACTCCCAAATCTTTCTACTTAACCAACTAGGCACTTTAAGCACTTGTGTAATGAATTGAACAAATTTGTATTTAAAAATATAAAAGATGATAACTTTTGAAAGAAATGATGTGGCTTGAGAAGGGTCTGCATGGTATGGGATTGACCTCCACGTGGCTGGGCGGATTTAGGGTTCTCTGCCTAAGGCACGGAAAAGTGGATCTTCTCCTGTGGATTTATATCTTTGATTTGTGAATTTCTTTATTGTTTTACTCATCGCCGATTTATGGTTTCCACATTTTTTGCATTTAGTTCAAGCTCGGGTTGGGTGTCATGGTGAATGATCTGCTCCTTTTGCAGTCTCATTGATATCATATCCACTTTGTATGTTTGATCCATTGTTTATTATTTCGAGTCAAGAGATCGCTTTCAAAGGTGAAAGGACGAGTTTGTGGGAATGGCTTAGATTTATTTTGCAACGCATGATTCGTGTTAGGTGCTCGAACGGTGAAAAAATCAGCGATTCCGATGATCTTAATGCAAGGAGCTCAATATATTGCTCATTTTTTGAATGGATAGTGCGCGACCCAACGAAAAGCAAAAATTGATTTTGACGGTGGTTCACCTCACCGATCATCTCCAAACTCAATGGTTTTGAATGGGAGGGGGCTCTACAGGTAGAACCCAATCGATAGCTTGATAAAAGCAATGTAACCCGAGTGCAACTCACTTAACTCATGGACAATGAAAGGAACTTGCCCTTCAAACTTGCCAACATGACGAACACCGAGGTAGGGGGCTTTGGTAAACACCTCGCATTTGGTTTTGCAGCTAGTGTTATTATAGACTAACATTGTCTATAACCAATTTAGTGACAAAACCCTTAATGGGGAAATTTTTATTTTTAAAATTTTATGAATGTGATTAACTTCAGAAGCAAATTTTTCTGGTGTAGGGGCACCAAGGAAAAAAATAAAATTTGCTTTGCTTTTACCTAGAGTATGGCAGGAGGTGGTGGGAATGCAGGGAGTTCTGGGAAGCTGTTGGAGGCAACATTGGCTCTCCTGTGATGCAGATTTCTTCTCCAAGACTTTTATTCTCTGTAACCTCTCTCCAACCTTCTCTGCTCATAGGTCTAGATCAACCAGCTCTAGTACCAAATGTAATTTTAGAAGAGGGATGAAAGCCTCAATAATTTATTGATAATCAATCAAATCAACATTTATAGATAATGTGTTGCAATTCTTATAGGAATTGAACAACTGAATACAAACATAGAAATTTGTTGCACAGGTGCAACAATAAACTCATTTACATAAGCTTCCAAAATCATATCATGAAGAAAGTATAAAAAAATATGTTGTTGCTTGATAATAATGCAACAATAAACCAATACAAGAATAATATGGTTATTAAAACATAACAAATAAACTTATATACCCGATTAATAATGAAAAATTATTATTTATCCTAACAAGTTTTACATTCATCTTGACTATCATTAGAAACATCATCATGCACATGTACATTTGTATCATGGGAAGTAACATTATTTTTGTCTATAGTAACACAATCAAGACCAAACATATAATAAATAATAGCATCATCAAGGGTTGTAGTGGAAATGGAAGAAGGTAGAGTAGCCATGGGGATTATAGAAAAACAAGGATTACATCTAGAAATTTTTGGTCTTTTGAAACAATGCATAGAATAGAGTCACAAAACTAGTAGAACTTTGTGTTCATTAACTTTAAGCAATCATTGCACATTGTCATCAAATCTAGGATTAGATAAAGGGTGCCAAGTTCACTTCATCAACATTATCATAAATAGGATTGACACTTTCATGATGCGCATAGCTTGCACAGGAGAAGAGGATCTAATTTTATCCATGATGGTTATATAGATCCTAGGTTAAGGGGTTCCAAGAGAGGGGTTCACTAAAATGATTTAATAAAATCTGAAATATTAAATCTAATTACGAGAATCACTACAAAGATATACAATGAAATACGAGATGCTAAGTAATCTAAAGATACAACTATGTAAGGCAAATGAGAAACATGAGGTACTTATCTAATTTTCACTTATACTAGAGTGTATCTATATTGGAGCAACAAATGAATAACTTGGGAAGGATGTTAGAAACACTTGATGTAGATTCCGGAAGTCGTAGATGTGACCGAGACACAAACGCCTAGGAAGGGGCGAGGGTGCTAAAGACCTCTCCGGGTGTTGGAGACTGCTGAAGAAGCTCAAATCTTGATTTCTTTTATGTAGTTAGGACTTCACACTTGTTCGCTCGTTGATCACCCGCATATCGCACTTGGATCGCGAAGTACCTATAATCTGCAACACAAACTCTAATTACATGTATAAGCTCAAGAATATATCAAATTGGAATTAAAAATACAATATGAGAAGTCTGACCTCGGTAGTCATCATAAGGATGAACTTACTATCGAGCATTTGCACTACATCTTAGACTCCATGTAGTTTTATGTGCTTGTGTGTGCAATAGTGTTCTTAGGTTTCCCTCATGCCAATGACACCAAGATAGCGGGATAAAGCTAGATAAAATGCAAATGTGTGGGATGGAATTCAACACTTCCCCTTCCTATGTAGTGTGTATGAAAGTAATCACCCAAAATGCGAGTCCTTTTTATGGTATGTAAATAGTCTTTACCCTTAGAATTTCCCACCATTATAATGGTATATATGTTGTGTTTATATAGGGATCTCTTGCTTGAATTTCAACACTAATGACACGACATGCCGACTATGACCTTGGGATAGGAGTAAGAAAACTGAAAATGCCAACCACAAATGTCAAAAATGTGAACAAGAACAAAGAGGACAAGGGCACCCAAGTTGGACAGAGTGCTCGAGCGCTAGTGTCAAGTCCTAGGTGTTAGTGTCCTGAGACAAATGAAAACAAATGTGAGAATACTCGACATACATGGATCCTGTGACTGACAAGAATTGAGAAAAGAAGTGACATATGTGAGAGATAAAATAATAGAATAAAACAAAGTAAACAAATGAACTAGACAATGTGTCACTAGTGAATACTTTTCTTACGCAAGATCCATATATAAAACAAAATACTTGGCGATATAGTAAAATGGTAGTATGTGCGCAATTTTGTGTCTACACCTCCTTCAAAGTGTGTCTGCAAATAGAAATACAACAATTATGTAGCTATAACGTTCATGTGCAATGTAAACTTTGTGAAGTCGGTGAACAAAATGTGAATAATAGGCACGCGAGATTGTATATAAAATTAGAAGGCTACACTTTCTCCATTGTCCTACCTTCAAATAAACACCATGTCTCTCTTAATATTTTTGCCTGACACTTGTAAAAAACCACTCCCTTTGAGCACTATTTTTGGAATTTGAGGATCGATGGATAGACAATTAATGAAAGATTCAAGGTAGGTAACATAAGAGATATTTCAATGTAAAAGTTGCACTTGAAAAATTACGGTTGTCGATAATATAATATATAATGCTTTTCATCAATATTCCCTTTGTAAATCAAATATGTGCTTTCTTATTGGGGATTGGGATTGTAGAAAACATGCAAAGAATCAAATGCAACCGAATAAAAATGAGGTATAAGGAGCCAGGCCAAGCCAAATACAAAGTTTGGATTTTGTGCGTCTGCAACTTGGGCTAAAATCATAATGCATGGAAGGTGAGCCACCACAAACTCTAATGTAGATCTAATGTGCTCAAGCTAGTAGGATGCTGATAAGTGGACAGTGGAAAATTTGTGTGGTACACAAATGTAAATGTTTTGATAGGTGATGATATGATGCATGGTAGCATCATTATCTTATGGAAACGACTCTGCACAATTTCTAAATGGCAATCTATTCATGACAATGAGTGATGCAATATAGAACAACATAATTGCCTACAATAATATTAAACATATAAATATATTAATACCATAACAATTAATGTATCTTCTATCCATATTAAGCATGACTTTTATATATGTTATTTTCAATTATTTTTTAAATTTTACCAAATCTGCTTATATCATGGTCTTCTTAGTATAAGAACCCCCATTATAAGGTAATGGATTTTTTTGATAACATCAATTATAGAGGATGAAGCTCTCTTAGCCCACAATGTAATCGAAACACAATTATATATTTAAAATTTTAAAGATATATAAAAATGTTAAAAGTTAAATAAAAAGTCCCTAGTTAACATCTTTCAAGTTCTCATTCATTTCTCGACACCTTAAATTTATAGGCCACATATATCCTTTTCTTAATCAATGTATTGCTTTTGTTCACCACCAATCATATATGCATATCATCTCACACATACATGTCTCTCTAAAATGGCCACAATTTTACTAACATTGATTTAACAAAAATAGATTTTATGTGTTAAATCCTAATTTTGTGGAGTAACATGACTATGATAAAAAGCTGCTAGATACAAGATGACACAAACAACAAGCTAGATAAATGCTAAACCCTAAATGTAAGAAATGGAAAGAGTAACTTAGTTGATTTATGTCGAATGTCAAGATCTGAAATCAAGAAACTACAAAATGGGAAGGGTAGATTGTCACAAATATGCTCAATAAATTTTGTAGTTGTCGGATGGGGTGAACTAGGGCACATGGATCGGGTCGGGCGCTGGGTGCTTAGAGTCTCATATCAAGCACCTATGATCAGCTGCGAAAATGGTCGAACCGGTTTTTCTAGTGGTCGTAAGATTAAGCTAATGGTTGTTGTTGGTCACCTTTATGTCGTTAGATGATTGCAGAGTGTGCCTAAAACTCGCAAAGAGATAATGGCATGCAAAACCCTCAAACCGCATCAAATACCAAAAAGAAAATATGTAAAACGAGGATTTAGATTGACCTTGACGACCACCCATTGAGTGAACTTACAACCAAGATCTACACTACATCTCAAACTCCATGTAGTTCTTGTACGTGTGTGATAGAATCATTCCTAAGAAGCCCTTGTGTAAGTGCACTTGATAACGAGCGATAGCTAGATGTACCAATGTAAATAGATGTGTGGATGACAAAATTAACTTCCTTCCTATGCGTGTATGCAGAAAATGTAGTCCTTTGTCCTTGAGTGAGTGTTAGATGGATGCCTTTGATGCTCTTAGAATGCCTTTGGATGCAACCTTAGGTGATGATAATAGATGTTTAGAGCTTGGTCCTTTATTATGGTCACATAGCTTTGTATTTATATGATTCCCTTGGTTGAATTTCGTAATTAACAACTGAAAGGCCAACCCATAAGAAAATAAGATGCCCAAAAGATAAAAGAGACCCAAAAGAAGCGAGTAAGATAGAAAAGGGTCAAGGGTGCCCAAAAGGATGAGGGCACTTGGGGCGTTGGTGTCCAAAGCCATAAAAGATAAGCAAGTGAAATACCAACTGGGTTGTAGGGTGTGAAAGACTACAAAGAAGACAAGAAACAAAGCTAAGAGGCTAAAGACAATTACAATTACTAGTTTTCTCACTGGGAATCATATGAATACAAGTATGCTTTTAGGACCTAGAAATGCACCCAAGTGTGTGATTTTGTGTCTACAAACACTAACCTAACATTAACCTCTTTCAAGAGAACATTGATTGATTTCCATCAAGTTGGTTCACTCTTAGTTCAAATTTCAAGCGGTACATTTTTCAAAATGTATGGTTCGAATCTTATCAAAAATAAATAATAATTAAGTTGGAAGAGTGTATGTCATGCCTCCAAGAGCGAGGGTGATCGCAAATAACAATGATAATACTAGGCATATAAAAAGGATCTTAGAGAGAATCCACACATTTCTAAGTTCCTCGAGCTTGAGGTCCCCTTTGTTATCATCTTACAACAACTAATCGATTTGATTAGAGTTTGATATGACTCAACTTTGTATAATGGCAGAAAAGCTTGGCTCATTCTAAACAATCCTCACCCCAAAAGTTTGGGGTTTACATATTAGATCCCTCTTAGGCTCGGTAGCCCTCCGCCTTATTGAATTTTGTCAAGTTTGCCCCAATTATAGTCACCATAGTTTTTCCAAAAATGAATAAGGTCGATTTTCATCCCCACATAGAATTTATTGTTGAGTGTTATTGCTAGTTTGAAGATGCGAGACAACATTTGTACTATTCATCACGTCATGTGGAGAATTAATAGGCCATTGAAGAAATGTTGTGGACTCCTACTTAACACTAACCGATCAGCATTCACCCAAATGTTTCCAAGATCTCTTCAACAATCACAATTTTTATATATCCTGTAATCATCAGAGTCCATGAGATTGCATATCTTTCAAAAAATTTGTCGATAGTTCACATGATTCCACATTTTGCGACATATCTTCTAGACCACTTCAGAACTTAAACATTTTCCAAAAGTCCCTTCTTAATAATTCTTCTGAGATGTCCACGCCCTATTTCAAAGCTCCATTGTTTCAGTATAAATTGGTAGTAGGTTAATAAAGGTGAATTAATCGAATGAACACTTGGTTGCATTTCTTGAAATAATGTTAATGCTCCATGAGGTGGTGAAACAATGTCAATGCTATGTGAAGTGGGTGTGCATATGGTGGGGCCCGCACATGTTATTGCAAAATTAAACCACGCATCACACCACATGGAAGGTTGTGGGAACATCGTGCATCGACGACCAATGGAATTTACACCATCTATAGTCATTACGAGTTTTAATATACGACTCAATCAGATGATGCTCGCAAATGATTTGGAAATCAATGCACAAAAGCTACCTTTCATTAAGATCTCTCTTCACAATGGAAAGTGTTACTCCATATCCTAGCTTGTGAGACCAAGTGATTCATTTTTCAACCTATGAAAGCTTGTTATAGGGTAACCTTGATATTGCCATGCTTTGAATAAGTCACATGTACATTTGAAATTTTTGACAACGATATTTTGTCACGTGCCTTACATCACAATGCTCTAAGTCCAATGTTCAAGATGGAAATCACACTATTGGAAAAAGGATAATAATTATTTTACAAATGGTTTCTTTCATGTCCTATATTTAAAATGCCTATGTTTTTTATTGGTATTGTCAAGAGAAGAAATGTATTAAGGAAAGATTAAAAAGTAGAGAGAATAAATTCATGCATGAAGCTGAGATTGGAAGTTGTCTATTGAAAAATTTCCATCTTAGTTCAAGTTATGCATGGCCTATTTTTGATGGAAACGACTTATGTAATTAGAGGGACTGATATGGACATTATTCTTGATTGTTTGTCAAAGATGGGAGAACAATTCAATTTAAAATTCTAGCTAGGGAGGCCTTGATGCCGATGATTTACCAGTATTAAGTGTTTGAAAAGGTTACCTTCATTTCTATCACACGTTGAATGTGATTATGCAAAAAGACTCCTAAGCATTAAATCGACGTTTAATTTTTGTAATCTATTTCCTAAAGTTGTAACCCAAATTAAAAATCAAAACACGTTCCAAAATGGGTGGCAATTGGGGGACTTTTAACAAAACAAATCACTGCAATCCAGTTGTGATCGTCACTTAGTCCCAATGCGATCTTCACTTTATTAATGACGTTCAAGAATCTTGTTACCCTGATTGCTTCAATGCACTCCTTCGTCGGATCCTTGTACATCCAATCCACGAATTCTGGGTCGCACTCAAATTTGATCCACACATAATGTTTTTTCTTTCCTTGGCCTTCGAGCGCACACAACCAAAGGTATGCAACTTGAAGTTCATCTTTGAAATCACTTAAGCCAAAATTAAACAAAATTAATAGACAAAGATGGTCCGAGTCCAACATTGAAGGTATAAATATTGAAGAATAGTCCTCGTAGGAACAATGTTGTGGTGTAACCCCATACGAAGGGGATCTAATGGTAGATTTTCTAGTGGAGTCACCATACATGGTGATGAATATGGCAGAGACTCACATGTTAACTCCTCATCACAACCTTATTGAAGAAATTGAAGGATACTATAGTCGGTGTGAATGGAACTCGTGACGAAGAAGACCACAACTCAATTTTTTTCCCTGAATTAGAAGAGCCTTGTTATTTAGGATGACTTAGGGGCATGCCGACATGGGACGAGGCTATCCACATGTGACGTCATTGGACATGAGACACAACGTAAACTACCAAATAACCGATGACCTGTGATTAATATCGTTCATCAACAACCAATGTAATGCACCCTATGTTTCCCTAGCATGTGTCGACCACAATGAGGGTCATTCGATTTAGACAACACCCTTAACGTAACAAACATTACTTCTATAATATAAAATCTACAAAGTTGTTGGTCTATTGTTGGCCCAATCAAACATATGGACTTATTTCCTTACGAGCATGATGAATTTTATCTCTCTTTGATATATTATTGTATATCTATAATTATATAATTTTGTAAAAATTCTTTAATTAGTTCAAAATTTAAACATTATAGAAGGAATAAATAAAGAATATTTTATTTTAAATATTCCATTCCTAATACGAAAATTTTTATACCATATTTTTTTATAATGATAATAATTAGTTGTACTTAAACTTCACAATGCCTTTTATTTTATGGTTTGAGGATACACTTCTACAAAGAATTATGGAATATCTTTGATCATCCATATAGTTAGGGCATGATGGAGGTGTGTTGTCATACTAAATGTCTAAAGCATGAAAAATTGAAAATTTTAGCCATGACAACTAAGCCCACACTTGAAAATTTCCTCTCTCGGTCACTATAAACCCTTCCTCTAGCCAACATGTCCTTAGTTTCACCCTCATTTTGGCTTAGAGGAATGTGCTAACAATATTTTCAAGTGTGTTTAATGTGCACATATGTATGCCTCGAGATGATTGAAGAAATCACCGAGATTTAATGAAGAATAAGCGCCTCTGAGGCACAGAAAGGCCATTTTTACAACTAATGAATGCCCTCCGGAAACCGACAAGGAATATTCAAACCATTTGGGAGTCAGATAGAGATAAATGAAGTTTTCCAAGGCAATTTAGGGATTTTTGGAAGAAATGAAGTCAAGAAAACTTGAGCAAGATCGGGTAATTTTGAACATAATGAATGAAGGCTCCAATGATGAAAGCTAACTTGTCTAGATGATTCTAGGAGTTCTAGAAAGAGTTGGGACGTAAATAAATAATAAACAGAAATATCTTGGAACCTCTACATTATGGATACATAAATTTTGTTCCAAGATCTAAAAATATTCTGTGATAATCCAAGACATTGTAGTTGCCCCTTCAAGTCAAGAATGAAATAGGCCCTAAAAATTTAATCACATGCAAAATTGGATCCCGATAATGACTGGAATGATCTCAAAAGATGATTTTAAGTCAAAATCATATAAGTTTTGACCCCAAAACACCCTTTCATGCTCCCGCGAAAAATCACTCCCGGTGTCTTGATTTGCACTTGGTAGGTGACATCAACATCCTAAAACAACATGAGTGTACTTTTGAGCATGCCTTGTCCCCTTAGATTGTCCTGGGGTGCACGGGGATAAGGGGACACCAAAGTGTGCTCCCCCATTCATTTGGATGTTTTATCACTTTAAAAACATGACTTATGGTGTTAGATAGGGTGTATGAGTGAGTTAAGTTGTCAAGACCGCTTTTCATGATAGTTGGACCCCTTGGATTGTTTCAAGCTGCAAGGGTCACACCAAAGTGCACTCCCCATTTTTTCCAACTTGGAGCTTACCACTTTTACACCCAGCACTCAAAAATTTGCATTTTGGCCAACCCTCTCATGTACTTGGACCCATGTCACATTCTCAAGCCCTTATTATCTCCTTGGATTACACCGATGCAAAGGGGACAAGGGGAACACAAAAGTGTGCCCCCATCCAACCATTCAACCTTGGTCACATTAAAAACCAAATTTTGGCTCTCGATGAACATTTTTAGCTCCTTGAATCTCACTCACATGAAACCACAAGGTGATACTTGTCTAGATCTAGTGCAAAGCACACTTGTGTGTCCTCAGGTCCCCTTTGTCCCTCTTACACATGTGTAACTCCATGCCAACCATCTCCCAACCATGGTTAAGTTGTCGGGTCAAGTGGTGAGTTGAAACTTGCAAAGGAAAATGACTAACTCCTCCTCTAAACACTTAATCGCTTTTTCAAACTCCAAGTTGTTGTGTTTCCATCACAAAACTCCATTTTCATCAATTATGTTGCTAAGTTTCTTCCATACTCCTAAAACTAAAAACTACTCATTGATTTAATAAAGTCCGAATATTAAATTTGATTTGAGTCACTATGATAATATACCACAAAATATAAATGCTAGCACTCTAAAGATGCTGTTGTGTAAGCAAATGGGAGAGATAGGGCACTTACCTAATTTTCACTTATCCGAACAAGTCCGAAACCGGAACAACAAATGGACAAAGTTGATTAGAATGACAGAAATGCTCAATATAAATTATGGAAGTTGCGAGCGTAACTCAACATAGGTTCTGGGATGGGCCGAGGGCACCTAGGGTGCAGAGACCACTCCCAGTGTGTTGGCGACATGTGTAAATGCTTAGAATCTAATTTTTCAGGTCACTAAGGCTTCGCACTTGTTCGTTATTGATCACCCGTATGTCCCACTTGGATCACCGAGGTACTTGTAATATGCAACACAAACCCTAACTACCTGCACAAGCTCACGAACACATCAAATTGGAATAAAAATACAAATATGTGAAGTCGAACCGACTTCAACAAATACTCCAAGGTTGTACTTATGATCAAACGCACTGCACTACATCTCAAAATCCATGTAGTTATGTGTGTTTTCGTGTGCACATCGCTCATAGGTTTCCTCGTACAATGATGCCAAGATAGTAGGCTAAAGCTAGATAAAATGTAGATGTGTGGGATGGAATTCAACACATCCCCTTCCTATGCAATTTATGTAGAGTGATCATCCAAAAAATGTACTCCCTTTAATAATATGTAGATATGTTTGCCCTTTAGAATTTCCCACCCCTATAAATGTTGGCACATGCGTCAACGCTCCCGTGAATTTCGTGACATGGACTAACCCCTCTCATGGATCCTAACTTTCGCGATTGTAACAGTAAATTAACGCCTATGGGTTTTGGTCTAACGAAAATCGTGGTCCAACAAATGGTATCAGAGTGATAGGTCTCGAGTTCGAAACTCACCTGTAACATTGGGGGATTGTTGGCATGTGTGTCCAACGCTCCCCGTGAGTTTCATGACATGGACTAACTACCTCTCGTGGATCCTAACTATGGCGATTGTAGTAGAGATTAACGTCCGGGGTTTTGGTCTAACAATAATTGTGGCCAAACAATAAACGTATGTATATTGTATATATACAGGATCTTTTGTTTGAATTTCAATACTAGTGACATGACATGCCGAATATGACCTCGAGATAAGGGTGAAAAAATGAAAAGGTTGACCACAAATGTAAAAATGTGAACAAGAACAAAGAGGACATTAACATCCAGGGTGGACAGGAGCGTTGGGCGCTAGTGTATACAATGGGCGTTGGAGTCCTGGGTAGCCGATAAAAATGTGAGAAGAATGACAGACATGGATCCTCGTGACTGACTAGAATTGGGTGCCAAAGTGACAGATGTGTGAGAGAGAAATAATAGAAATAGACAAAAACAAGCAGATGGACTAGGAATGTGTCACCGGTGAATACTCTTCTTACTTAAGATTCGTGTATATAACAATATACTTAATGGTATAGTAAAATAATAGTATGTGCGTGATTTTGTGTCTACATTTTCCCCGCTTTATGTTATTTGAATAAAATTAAAGTGGTGTAAATAAAGTAAGGAACAATCCAGGAGAAGTCCGAGAAGCCATGTCGTAGAAGTACACACTGAGATACACGAACATGTAGCATGGCAAACTATGGATCAACATGTTAATCCATGTGGCGTAAATAGAGATAGAAAACCATTGTAAGGAGCACTTGAAGAAATTGATGAATTCATTTGGAGAATTCAGAGATTTTGAATTGTTACCGATGGAGATTTTAAGGGGTAGGGAGTGATCAATTCCCAATCCAATTTTTTAAATTTTGAACAAGGAGGATTTGGGCATCCTACTACCAGAGGAAGAGTGTTAGGGAGTGAGGTCTAATTTTACTCCCCATCTATGACTACAACCCCAAAAGGTCCAACCACCGCAGTGCCTAAATACCAAATTTAGTTCCATTTCGATCCGTGTTGAATAACCCAAGTAAGAGTAATAAAGGAAAGGTAATGACGTCTCATTGCCCCCACTCCTACAAGTGTTCCGATTCAGATAGTGTTAGATGGCTTCCATGTTAGGTCATCCGGGAAGCGATGGAAAATGTAAAACGACTCCCAAGTTAGGTTATTTGTTAGAGATAATATGTTATGTTGTACCAATCAATGGAATGAATTCAAATAGTAACATATTGCTTTGAGATTAGATGTATGTGATAGATTACTCATGGAGATATTTTTACTTTTTCCCCAAGTTAGGTCATTACGGGGAATAAATAAAAAGTATTTGAATATATTGATTTGTTCCTTGTTCGAATAATTTTTTTGATAATGATGAATTAGGAGTATCGATGATCGTATAATAGCATGAGAGGGATCATAGGGTGATCCCGATTATATGCCCCCTTTCCGCAAAAGGTCGAGGGCGGAGATAATGAGTCTTGAAATGAAAGTAGAGGTAAAAAAGATGTAATGATGATCAGGAGGTAGTATAGGAGATGTTTCAAGATTGTGTATATGTTGAATATTATATGTGCAAGATTAGAATATAGTATTGTGTAATGTGTATAGTACGGTGCAGTGTAGAAGAAATTCTAAACCGAATGGCGCAAATAGGGAAGAAAATGGAGTAACAAAGCTCAAGATATGAGTGAAACCATGGGTCATGTATTAATTGGAAGAATGAGTGTGAATAGTAACTATAGTAAATGAAAATTTGAAAATTGTTATATATAGTGATAGTAAAAAGTGAATAGTAACTTCATTTGAACCGTGATTGAGTTAGAATTTGATCTCTAAGCACGTAAGGATGTCAATAAATTAGGGCGGTGAGGCATCCCGAAGCGAGGCTAGGGCTTATAGGAGCACAACTAGTGCCTCTTGGTCCAGATGAGTCTCGATGCGGCCATACAAAGTGATACTGGTGGATGATGCAAGATGTACCCAACCCATAGCAAGTGGTGGGCATCACATCGATGGGTGCTATTATTTCGTTGTCGTGGATGTAGCGGGTGGATTGATGGTTGGAGGAGTGTAGGGGTAGGCACATGCCCCGATGGAGATGAAATAACAGTGACATTAGCGAGTGTGAGTATTGTTTGTTGTTATTTATTGATTTTCGTGTATTGTAAAATGTAGGTAATAACTAATGTGGTGCTATATGGTTACAGGTGATGTGTATTGGTCATTGATCATTGATTCATTGATACGCACATCGACGCATAATGCACCTCTAGATGTACTTGTAAGAGGAGGCATGCTAGAGTGAGTGGATGTGATCATGGGTGAGCATGCCCATTTATTTGAGCCGGTGGCTATAGCGATAGCCACATGTACTATATTATTGAGTGAGCGTGACAAGGCTCGTGTGGAGACTTGACAAGCTAGGGAGGCCATAGGAGGAGGGGACCTAACTCTGGATGTATTTGTGAGATATGTGGAGCTACGGGGCCGCTTCGCAGTAAGTCAATCGAGGTGGCTATATTATGTAGACAGAGAGATATAGATATGTGACAAGTGACATAGATTGAACGATGAAACATCTATTTCTAGAGCTCCACGGTTGTGTATAAGCGATAATGATGATGATGTATGACATATATAGATGTAATGATGTAGGGGCTTGCCTCCCATCGATTGTATATTTTGGTAGTATTGTGTTGTGTTGATGTTCATTGATATGTGATGCAATGATTATTGTTCATATGTTGGTTCATGATGTTTGATTTGCATTGTGTAAATGATTATGTTGATTTGAAATAGATGATGATGTAGTATTGCTTGGAAATTGGATTGTATGTATGAATGAAGATGGGTACTATATGATAAATGATGAATGGAAGTATGAGATGAGATGTAGTGTAATAACTAAGATGCATGAGTGGTCATATAGTGGATTGAGACATTACTAAGTGTAGGAGATGTAAACAATGTATGTAAATGTGTGTAAGTATAATGAAGAGGTGGGAAGAAAAGTGATGCCCCTAGCGCGTGTAGAAAAAAAAAAAAAAAAAGAGGTTCATTGATGTAAGACCCTCAAATCAAGAATGAACTATAGAACAAGAGTGCGGACATAACTTGATATTTTATGTGAGAAGGATAAAGCATGAAATATAGAGCGTGAACAAAGGGTGGGGTTCTTATTGTATGTGAGATCCATCAACAATCATGTAAGAGCCTCAAAACACGAGTGTGTCATCTAGAAATGAGGTGATCATACGGAAATAACCTACCGAGAGATTGAGAGGCCCTGTGAGGAGCGGTGGAAGCATGTGAAGTGGCAAGTGGGGTGATCAGAAGAGCCAAACTAAATATCCAATAAAATGGTGCCAATAATGGATATGTAATGGTAGGAAGCATAGATGCCAATGAGTTAGGCATCCAATGAGATGTAGTAGTATTGTGAGGCATATGAAATGATGCGGCGATAGATGTGTTAGGTGGAGGACATAGATGGATAATGATTTTAGGAGATGGATGGATGACAACCTTAGAAGCATGTGGAGATGCCGAGTGAACAATGGTGGGAACATGCTTATGTGTAATGGGCGAAAGAGACTGATCACGAGAGCGAGAGCCAAAGGCAATGACACCCTTATCTTCCGATCGCAGTGATTCGATGGAAATTACAATAAGGAAGATCGCATTGGCATTAAGTGATGAGGAGATGATGTTCATTAGAGGGTAAGCAAATTAAACATTTATCAAGCAAAGCACACAAAACATCATGAGGCTTAGCAACATGCAAGAAATGCAATGGCTCCCAAAAGATGAGATGGAAAATACTTAGGTGGAGACCGACACAACTGAGGGGGCGGTGGGGAGATGGAACATGCCCGTGAGGTGGAGGAGATGGATAATGTGAAGGACTCTTCACAAATGGAAGAGGAAAAGAAGTAGAGGACGATGAAGCAATAGAAGAAATATAAGAGGGTTCTAGATCAATGACCTTATAACATAAAAGTGTAAATGATTCACATGTATCATATTGTAATCTTTATTTTAATGCAGGAATCAAGCCACGACAAAAGAAAACCTTCTTTTCTAGATCAATAGGCTGAAATAGTAACTAATGCATGCAAGAATTGAAACACAAAATGAAATCTAGAATAGGTTATTTCTTTCCTTGATGCAAGCTAGGTAAACGATCATGCATAACTCTAAGACCATTGTTAAGAATAAAAAGTCTAAAAAAACTTCTATTTCACAAAATGTACCAATAGATCCAAAAGGAGAATGAATATACCATTGAAGAGAATCATCAAAAGACTATGATGAAAATATTTTAGTAGCAATTGATCATTAGAATAAGAGCCATAGCTAAACGATAATGCTTAAGATGCAAATATGGATTGTCTAGTGCCATTAAAACATGAAAAGGTAGGCATGATAAAATCCTTAGGAAAAGCTGAATTATGAATTTTCTTTGGAATAGGATTGCCATGAAGAGAGTTATTATCAATGGAAGCATAGTAGGCTTTTCTTTCGAGAGTAAGAGATTGAACTTGAGATTGCAATGGCCAACAACATGCATGAGTGATAAAATATCATGTGAAGGAATTGTAGAAGAAGTGAGAGGCACATGAAGAGGTTGAAGTTTTCCATTGTGAGTGATCATGGGAATGTGAGAAGAAGAAGCAAAAGGTGAAGGCTCTATGGGAATGCTAGATGTAGATGTAGAAGAAATAAGAGGAGGTGTACTAGTAGGAATAGAAGAATCAACATGAATATGATCTAGAGGAGTAGAAGAGGAAAGAGGTTGAGAAGAACATGGAATATCAACATAAGTGCTAGCAGTAGAATCAAAAGAAACAATAAGAGGTGAACTAGTAGGAGTGGTAGAATCATCATGAATGACATTGGAAATAACCTCATCAGTAGAAGAAAGCAGAGTGGAAAATTCACATTTAGCGGTCTTAGGAGAAGTAATGTCCTCATTAGCATGGTCACGATCATAAATATAATCAACATAACTATCGACAAAGTTTCACATGCAAGGATTTCATCAAGAGGGTCATCACCATATAAAGGAGTAGAAGAAATATAATAAGATGTATCTTTACAATCATTGGGAATATTTTCAGGAGTAGTTTGAATATGAGATATAACTTTACATTCATCTTGACTAGTATGAGAAACATCATCATGCACATGTACATTTTCAACATTAGAAGTTACATCATTTTTATCTACATTGTCGCATGCAAGACCAAACATATAATCTATAATAGTGTTATCTAGTGCGAGAATAGATTGAGAAGAAGGTGGATCAACACGAGTGTCTACATGGAAGAGAAAGTAAAACATGTAGTGAACTCTCAGAGGAGATGAAATGATGGCAACTCTAGAGTTGTCAAAAGAAGTAGAAATAACACATTCATGAGTAAGAAGTTGTCTTTAGATATCGTCATCAAACCAAGCATTTGATTTAACAACAATAGAATTTGTAAAACCCTAATTGCAAAGTCACAAATGTAATAATAAAACAATGAAGTACGAGATCGATCACAAGTAATAAGAAAATAAAAATTGAAACCTTGGGTGCAATAGAGAGGGTAGAATACTTAATTGATTTCAGTAATAAATCTTGAGGCACGTCGAGTTGGAAAATTGATGAAACAGAGGAGGACTGCTGCGAACGAACCTAGAAAATTACATAACTATCGGATGTGCCTAGATCTGGGGTGCCTGGATTAGGTTAGGGGTGCTTAGTGCGAGTGTGCTTTTAGGCACCAATGACTATGAAAATGGTCGGGATCTAAATTTTGTTGTGTCACACCGATGTTGCTAACCTTCATTGCTCATCGCCTATGTGTCACACTATGCTCGTAGAATTCACCTGTAACCCGCAAAACAAAATATCTCCTGCAAAACCCCAAAACACATCAAATCTTAAAAAGAAAAAGATACAAATGGGGAGTCGGAGTGACCTCAATGGTCACCCAACAGAGTGAACTTACGACCGAGCGTTGCACTACATTTCAGACTTCATGTAGTTCTCATGAGTGTGTGTGTGTAAGAATTGTTTCTAGGAAGCTCTTGTGCAAGATGCATCAAATAATGAACAATAACTAGATGTAAAGAATGTAAGTAGATGTGTGGATGACAAAATGAACTTCCCCTCCTATGCGTGTATGCAGAAAATATAGTCCCTTGTCCCTTAAATGATAGCTAGATGGATGCTTTGATGCTCTTATAATGCCTTTGGATGCAACCTTAGGTGATGGTAGTAGATGCTTAGAGTTTGGTCATTTATTATGGTCACATAGATTTGTATTTATATGATTCCCTTGTTTGAATTTCGTAATTAACATCTAAAATGCTGACCCATAAGAAAACAAGATGCCTAAAAGATAAAAGAGGCCCAAAAGGGGTGAGCAAGATACAAAGAGGTTGAGAGCGCCCAAAGGGAACGAGGGCGCCTAGGTGTTGGCGTCTGGTGGCCGGGCGGGTGTCCATATGCAAGAAAGATGAAGCAACGAAGGTCAACTTGGGCGGTGGGATGCAAGACCACAAAAAGCAAGAAAGAAAGAAAAAGAGGCCAAAGACAAATGTCAATTACTAGTTTTCTTGCTTAGGAATCATATGAATAGTGGTATGTGATTAAGACCTAGAAATGTACCCAAAGTGCGTGATTTAGTGTTTACGACATTATGATAAAGTGTATTAAGTTCAGCCTTAACAACATCATCAAGGATAGGATTCACACTAACATGATGCATAACTTGCCTAGGAGAGGAGGATCTATTTTTAGCCATGAGGGTTTTATGGATCCTAGGGCAAGGAGTTATAAGAGAGGGGTTCACCAAATGATTTAATAAAATCTGAATATTAAATCTAATTTGAGTCACTATGATAATATACAACATAATACAAATTCTAAGCACTCTAAAGATGCAACCGTGTAAGCAAATGGGAGAGATAGGGAACTTATTTGATTTTCACTTATCCTGGAACATGTCTAAAACTAGAACAATAGATGGACAAAGTTGGGAAGAATGTCGAAATGTTCAATATAAATTCGGAAGTTGTGAGCGAACCGGACATCGACGTTTGGGATGGGGTGAGGGCGGTAGGGCACCATAGATGACTCCTAGGCGTTAGAGAGACCGTACACATGCTCGGAATCTAAATTTTTGTGTCGTTAGGGCTTCACACTTGTTTGTTGTTGTTCACCTATATGTTGCACTTAGATCGCCGAGGTACATGTAATCTGCAACACAAACCCTAGCTACCTACACAAGCTCACAAACACATTAAATTGGAATAAAAATGCAATATGTGAAGTCGGATGACCTCGACGGATCATTGAAGGATGAAATTATGACCAAGCGTTACACCACATCTTAGACTCCATGTAGTTCTGTGTGCTTGTGTGTGCAATAGTGCTCCTCAGTTTCCCTCACACCAATGAAACCAAGATAGTGGGCTAAAGCTAGATAAAATGCAGATGTGTGGGATGCAATTCAACACTTCCCTTTCTTATGCAATGTTTGCAGAGTAATCAACCCAAAAATGTAGTCCCTTTGATAGTCTGTAGATATGTTTGCCCTTTAGAATTGCTCGCCCTATAAAGGTATGTATGTTGGGTATATATAGGGATCTCTTGTTTGAATTTCGACACTAGTGACATGACATGCCGACTATGACCTCGGGATAAGGGTGAGAAAATTGAAAAGGCCAACCAAAAATGTCAAAAATGTGAACAAGAACAAAGAGGACAGGAGCGCCTAGGGTGGACAAGAGCGCGTGGGCGCTAGTGTCTAGATTGGGCACTGGTGTCTTGGGGTAGGTGATGATAAATGTGAGAAGACGACAGACAGGGATCCTTGTGACCTGACTAGAACTGGGTACAAAAGTGACAGATGTGTGTGAGAGAGAAACAATAGAAATAACCAAAAAGTAAGCAGATGGACTAGGGAATGTGTCACCAGTGAATACTTTTCTTACTTAAGATCCATGTATATAACAACATACTTGGCAAGTATAGTAAAATAGTAATATGTGCATGATTTTGTGTCTACACTCATATCTCCAAAACGGTACACCCGATCTCCACAAAAATTTGCCGGTGGAATCCTCCCAAAAATGCCTTTAGGCTGATTATAAAAGCATTGTCATTGATGCTTTGTGTAATTTGCAGCATCCATTTGAAATTTGCAGCCCACGAAGTTGCCTTTTTAGTTCTACGAAGTTCTAGAGAGAGAAAAAATCAAAAAGTGGAGCAAAAGGTCTTGAAGCAAAACCTAAACTTTTGAAACCAATTTCGTTTCAATCCAACACCCATATCTAAAAATATTAAGTGTGTAAGGCTTCACATGTTCAAATATAGTAAGTTTTCAAAATAGTGAACTATCAAGTATGTGTGTTACTCTGAGCAAGTAAAAACACCGCAAAAGTGAAAATTGTGAAAACTTACTTAATATGGCCATCTTGGTTAGGACCCACTAAAAATAGATAGTATTGCAATCGAGCTCGATTAATTGTATCAACTCACATTCTTCCTATCTCATTGCTTTTTGTCATCATGAAGGTCAAACATTTAGGTCTCATGGATAAAAATGGAAGCAAGCTCTTGTAGACTCGCATAAATTTAGCCATAAGGTGAAGTCAAGGGCCGTGTGTTTTAGTTCATCCTAACATGTCACGAATGGGGTCATAATGTTTAAATGATGTGGACCATGAAAGGAATGTGATATCAAATAGGTTCTGTAAAGTGAGCCCCAATTCTCAATCACCTTCTCAAGATTTGGCATGGGAATATGTTTGATGAGTATGATGGTGAATTCGGAGTTTCTTCTTCACTTGTTTGTAGTAGGAAGACATTTTTAACAAGGAATGGGTGAACACAAAGGTACATGGGTCTCTTGAGGTAGATTCCATTCATTCCAAAAGGAGGAACATCATATGAATCACACCACGACAAAGAACGGATCAAGATGAATCAATGTTTGTGAAAGATTGTCACTTGAACCACAGGCTACCGAGGTACCCAAGACCATCATGTTTGCGTAGGATCAAGAAGTCATCACAAGTCCACTTGGTACAAGTTTCACAACAGTGTTTTTGAACACTTATTCAATGCTCTGGAATGTGCCCACATCTCACATAAGGAGGAAGTTGTATCATAATGTCTCTATCCAACAAGAAGTCATAGGCAAAGAGTTTCATTCAGAAGTAATCCTTATATATGGGAGAAGACCCAGTTCAACGAGGAGCGAGAGGAGCAAAAGGGTGTCCATGTATCCTATGTATGTTTCCATTTAAAAGGGAGACATCTTTGTCGAAAGGTGAATTTTGGAGCCAAAAAGGATAAGGGGATGATCTCCATTTCCTAACTCGACTTTGTGTTCAAAGAGAGTTACCATGTCTGCAAGAACGGACAATCATCTCAATTTCACATAGTGCAATTCACCTAGTAGTGTTTTTGAACACTCATTCGATGTCTCGAGTGTGTCCGCATCTCATAGGAGGAAGCAGTTGCAATCTCAATATTCCAATTCAATAGGTGGTCGAGTGCGAGGAACTCCATTCATGATCCATCAAAAAAATTCTTCGTCGGTAGGAGCTTTCCGTCTCAGGATCATCACTTCTCTCCTCCTCTCTCTCCTCCCTCTCTTTAACATTATATTCTTTCATTGAGAATATATTTTTTCACTCTTTGTCGATTCATTTAAGTGGCTTAATGTTGCATTGTAAAAGTCCCTTTTCAAAAATAAGAAAATGAATTAGTTTCATTCCTAGGAATTTGAAAATTCACATGGTGTTGAGATGAAAAGTCATGTGGGGAAGGGAGGGGGGCAGTGCAAGTGCAAGTGGAGAGGAAGAGACATTTATAATGCTATAAATTGGAATGTTGCTTCATTTTAAAGGGTTAACAATTGTTGATTGTTGTTAGTTATTGCGCTTTGTATCACCACTATCTGCAAGCAATAAAACTACATTTTTCTATCTCCTTGCATATGTTCTTCTACTCTCTCTCTCTACTTTCCAACTTTGCAAGGAGTGTAATCTTGTATAACCAAGAAAGAACTTTGTGTCTTTGATTAATGAATTCATAGAACTTTGTGTCTCCAATTTGTTAGTCTTACTATTGATTGCATGGTTAAAGTCTTCTAATTGAATGTGGACCTACTTTGGCTAATGTATGTGAATTCTATAAGTCTACTCACAACATTAACCCCTCCCTATTTCTCCTACTCCCTTTACCTCTTTCCCAAGCAAATCCTTGATTTGTACACTCGTACAAGCACTTCGCCACATGCTTAGTGTAGTATTCTGCGTGATCCCTAGCGTAACGACCACCCCACAATTTTAGTTAGTTTGCATTCAATAATGAGAATCTCCCCATACCCGAGAGGGGCTTAGCCTGGGTGAAAACTAATAATCTCTTACCAGAGAGATTCACAAATTCAAAGTCATTTTAAAGTGGGACTTTTTGTGCATTGTTCAACTGGTACGACGTGCTAAGATCAAAGTTGTTTACAATCAGGTCTAATTTATTGGTACGAATGTTGGAATTGTTTTTATTATAGCCAGTTACACGATTTGGAGATTTTTAAGTTCTCGTGAGCTGCAACTTGAAGGAAGCTGTTCAGTGGTCTTATTCACTGCTTTTTTATTCTGTATTTAGTTTTTGAGACGTGTTTTAAAACCGTGTAGGAAGCAGAGCAGATCGGACAGAACAGTGCAAGAAGCATCGGACGGACAGCGGAGGACACATCTTCACATTTAGATATTCTTCCAAGCCTGTAAGTATTTTTTTAATTCTGAAATTGTAAATTGTTCCTTCCGCAACATTTTTCTCGTCTTCTTCTTCTGTATAAAATGAGGGTTTTGGGAGTGAGAAGTTTTCGTCCGCCGGACCGGGGACTAGTTCTTCTTCACGGTTTTCATTAGCGGCCATTAGCGGTCCTGGAACAGGTGAAGCCGCCGCCGCTGCTTCTTCTTTTTCATCGTCCTATTCTGTCTTTGCTATGGGGACCTGTTCTTCAACCGTCGCAGAACAAGCCACAACCGATTCAGTAGGGGTAGTGGAATCCTCTATGCCAAACTCCACAGGTGTGGGTTTGGTGGTCCAGAAGACAGATATAGGGTTCCTGCCCTTTTACAAAACTGAATGATCTTGTAATTTGTAACCCCAACGAAAAGAAAGAAGCCTACAAGATTATTGTTTGCATTGTGTTTATATATGAGACATTGGGTTTCAATGTTGTCGGTGTAAGATAGTATCCTGTGTTGACTCTCAAGTATTTGCCATTCAGCATTAACTAGCTTCCTGTTTCAGGATAAGTGTATGCTGAAATTCTTTTGATAAAATCAAGGCCAGCTCGAAGTCTAGGTGCGATATTCTATGTGGTCGTCAGGTTAATGTTTTGCCCTGTTTTGAGCTCTGAGATGCAGCGAATTTAAGTTTTTTCCGGGTCTTTTTGTTTGGGTATGAAAGATTTAGCTGCAGCTAGTTTCAGAAGACTTGCGTTCTGAAATTCATTTGACTTAAGTCTTTGCAAGCTAGGCGTCTAAGGTGTAACACTGTATAGGGTGTTATGGTTGATGTCTTTCCTGAAGCTTTATTGGAAACTTTTGTTATCATCCATTAGTTAATCCTGATAATGGATAGAGGAAACAATTTTAGCTTTCGTAAATTTGGCCATTGGTATCAGTCCAGGGCTAGAATATAGACGTGAATAAATTGTATTTAGATTAAATTTCAATAATTGTTATAGCATATGAAAAATTTCTTAATGATTGTTCAATTGCGAAACACATAGTGGCAGGTGGAAGCATAATTAGGGTGCTGTGATGGAAAATGTAGGGACTTTCAAGCCAACCCAGAATACAAACAAACAAGAGCAGATCTCTTGGAAGTTTGCTACCAAACATCAAGCATTTCATTTCAAACAGTTTATGCCCAGCGTTAGTTCTTTTTGTACAATAAATTGCTGCTTTCCTGAAACGTTATTTGGTTTTGTATTACCTTGCATCTTGCAGCTCTTAAAAAGAAAGTGCATATATATATATATATATATATATATATATATATCACACACACACACACACAAAAGGTAAGACACATATCCTTTTCTGATTTTGTATTGCATGTCGATCTTGTTTGCTGTATTTTAGCAGCAACAACACGTTAAAAAGATGCATGTAGACACCTAAAATATGCTTACACTTAGCATTTCCTCCCATTCAACCGATTAATGACACTTCGTTAATTCCCCATTCTTCGCCCCACTCTCGGATGCCCATTTACGACACCTTCTCGGTCGTATTCTTCCCATATTCAACTTATTTGGCTAATATCTCTCTTATTAGCTAAACATTCCTCCTTTCGACCATTCAGAACCTCCCTAGTTCTCTCTAGACCACTTCTATTGGCTTCGTAGGCTATCTATCAGTCACAATTGGTTATCCAAACCCCTCCCAACTCTCAATGAGTCTCTAATCACTTGCTAATCAAGTTTAACTAGCCTAAACCCTAGTTAACTAGCCTAAACCAAGCTTAACTAAGCCTAAATCATGTTTATCCTAATCTAATCTAAAAGTGCTTTTTGAGCTTTAGTCCCACATGCACCCAAATTCCAAACTCTCCCAAGTGAAAAACTATAAATAGAAGGGTCACCCCTCCCTCTCAACCTTACACCTTGTTTTCATAACAAAAATCTCTCATATTTGGAGATCTTGGCATTAGAAATCATTTGTGATAGCTTTAAGCTATAAAACATTTGGATCTTGGCCATACTCCATTGTTAAGAGCTCCCCCATCTTGCATCCATCCATTCCAAATATAGTTAGTAAGGGAAGATCTAAAGCTTGGCCATGTAGCCAACTTGGAGAGATCTCTTCACTATGTTTGAGAGTAAACAATACATAATTTGATTGCTTAGAATCTAACTAGGTTCACTTTCATTAAGCTTTCATGGAGTAGAGAGTAGTATATATGCTAGGGTTTGAATGTTAGTTTCAAATTTATATATGCATAGATAGTTTCTTGTTTAGCTCTAATCTTATGGTGCATGGTTGAGTTTAGTCAAGCTTGAGGTTCTTTAACCTCATCCCATAGCTTTGCAAACCTTTCCATTGCATACAATGCAAACTAGGAAAAAACATCAAAACAGCCAACAGATGTAGAGAACTACAAAATAACAAAACAACCATGCTTTAGTGATATTGAGCGGACCCTGCAACATGAAAACCTAGTTACACTTTCATCCTTCTTTACAACAGTGGAGACTCCCTCTTTGACTCCTTCCAAGTCTTGTTGCACTTTCATTTACATCAATAGAATTGTGAAATGGTATCATAGACTGCTTCTTAACCCATTTAGCACAAGGTGACCCAGATGCACCGTGACCTGAACAATACAAATTAGATCCTGAAACACTGTACAATTTACACAAGGTGTGTGATTTTTTCATGATACAGACCCTTTTCATGGACATTATGAACCATTGTTGTGCAAGAGAATGAGTAAGGACAGCACTCATTATTCAGAGAATGAAGTTTCAGATACTTATACAAATCATTGATACTACTTACATAACTTTACATCTGCTATACAACTATTCTGTTTGCATACAGCACCCGCATTTATATCTCCTTATGGCGAGTCTATTTAATGCCATGCCTAACAAAGGGCAAATATGATTCCTTGTCCTAGGGCATTGCTCAAATCATTACCAATGCAAAAGTCTGTGCAGACGAAATGCATCCGCTTGCTTCAAATTTACTTTAAAACAACACACAAAACAAGCAAAATGTAATGGATTAGCGATCATATATATCCGGGATTGGAATGCCATATCGAGAAAGTGGATTTGAAAGAGGAGCATTTTATTTCCAGTGGCTTTCACATATTTTACAAATGAAAATGCAACTGTGTTTTGCAAATACAGGAGAAATTGTAAACATATATTGCAACTGTCAACAATTTGCATAGACATTCAACAGCCTCCTTTGAAACAAACACAACACGCACTCACTACGAACCAATCCTGACGAGTCCTAGAAACAATACTTGTGATAGACCTTGTTCACAAGCACCAACAGTTTCAGACAAACAACTTAGGAGTTTCTACAAGCATTAAAAAAGAGCATCGAGGAAGCAACACGGAAGCAAAAACTATTCCAACTCACAACTAGCAAATGCCAAAAATGAGTGCCGCCTTGTACAATGCATATCGACACCCAAAAAACTGCAGACAAATAGCATCTCTCTTTGTGTAATCAAACAAGTTGCATGTAGCAAGAGCAACAAAAGAGACTACAAAAACATCAGCAGCCTTGGCAATTCATCAACAAAAAATTCTGAAACAAATTCAAGACACACCTAAACACACTTGTGCGGTTTGCAAACAGTTGCACTTTAAAAAGATATTAGAAATTTTAAACAACAAGAAAATAAAACATATCTAAAACTGAATGCGAATCAGGAAAAATATCGAAAAAGACTACATGTCGCACTTGTAAATAGCCATTACAAAACTGCACCCTGCCTAAATTTTCATCCCTTGAACACATATGATTGAATAAGCTGCTGCTATATGAAACAATGCTCATAGATTCTAAATAAAGACTCGTGTTGCTTACAATCGCATTTGCACAAATAAGAGAACTGAGTAGAAAAACAGCAAATGGGCTTGATTGGAGCAATTATAAATGTCCCATCAAATACTGACACAATACAAACACCATTTTATGTTCTATCAACAAAACTAGAACAATTGCTTTTGCTTTAAATAGGAAACTGGATTATGAAAATGCATATCGAAAAGGGAGAGTTCATACACACATCATTATAAATGCTTGGAGGCAATTATGCTGTAGGAAGTTGTATACATCAACAATGATTGGAACAAACTAGTACATGTCAGCAAGCATGATAATACAAAAGTTGAAAACATGGTCAGTGAAATCGAAGAAGACAGTGACACTGAAAATACCATGCCAATTGAGACTCTAATACATGGCTTTATAGAGTCAAAATGTATCCACAACATGCAAGACAAAGTAATTGCAGTTGCACAAGCAAGACAAAACCCACTGGGAATATTAAAGGACAAACATGCAGAGGAAATGAATTCCCCCCCACTATTTTTTGATGATCCTCGTGATGAAGACATGTTTCAAAAGTTTACATATCAGAAAATTGCTGAGTGAGAGTTACAACACTCAAATTGAAGATTTGTGTATCACACAACCAAATCAAATTTTCAAAGCAATAATAATACTCATAGACCAAGTGATCTCAACTATGTGGATTAGAGTTTGAAAGGATCAATTACAAGGATTGAAAGTTGAAACTAATAGCAAAGGATGTCAAGTACAAACCCAAATTAGAAAAAATATTGAAATCATATATAGCTATGTTGATTTCAAGATAATCAGGATTCCTTATTTTTGATCACTGATAATTATTTTTCTGGTTGGAACCCTTACAGAGCAGTCTTTAGTGGGGAAAGCCTATTTACATGGCAGTCTTTGGCTGAAGCTGGATCACATCGAGGATGTAGCTGAAGGCCTGAATGTACGTCCTTAGGGTGCTTGAACCTGGGTCTTGTTGGAAACAGTAGATGAAAGATCAACACTTTTAGAAGCCCCAGATGATTCTTTGCATTGATTTAGTAGCTTCCACAAGTCTGGTTTCTGCATTGAACTGTACTGTTTGTTATTATTTTTATTTTTCTGCAACTTCAAGTCTGTCTAAGACTCTAACTGCAATTCAAATTTTTGCGGGATTTCTTGTCTCTGATTCTGAATTTTTCCCAGCTGCTGCAGATTCGAGTTTCACATCACAAATAATATTGCTTCATAATACAATGACAAAAGATTACACAAATATATAGATAAAGTAGCTGCTAAAAGCTAGGAGTTTGCCTCAACTACTCACCTCACAAATCCTATTTTACATGTGTGGTTACAACCACCAATCTTCTCTCAAACCTAGTCTACATGACTTGTTAATACAACTCAATCACAATATTCGTAATATACTTCTTACTATTTAAATAACTCACTAACTATATTCCCAATCATACAAGTATAGAAAAGAGCACTAATATTTTCTAACATCCCCTCTTAGTGCGAACATGGGGAATAAGCACACCACAGGAATTGGAATAAAAACGTCTATATAGGATTCAAGATTTAGGTTTGCAGTTTTACTATTCTGGATATCTGCTGCACATTGTAACCTACATACTAAAACTCAACAATTTCCATTTTCACTTTTAGTGAATGCTCTTTCACCGGCCGATCACACTTCCATCGATCACCTACATACAAGAACTGAACAGTTCTCATTTTCACTTCCATTGAATGCTCTTTCACCGGCCGATCAAAGTAGAAGTATGACAGACAAAAGAACATTGTAATCAGTTGCTCTGTTATTCATCTGTTTACAGTTATCACACCATATACAGAAACAAGAAAATAAAGGTCGAGGATTTCGTTCTCATTATTGCATATGCAACCACCGTTGTAGATCACTGCCTCGGCTTTAGTCGTTTTAGCGCACATGGTTTGCCACTCCTACAAATGTGTGGCCCCGTCATTAGCGGCTGACAAGAGGATGCTTAATGTACTCCAACCTCCATTGCCTCCTACCTCTAGTATGTCACTGCTTACTTAACAAGTTTGGCTTTGAGGTTCAAAGATTTCCACATTGTGTTTATTTTTATAATTTCCCCCACAATGTGAAGTATTTGACTTATGATTGTCGGTTTCAACTGATAATGCATCCATTTACAAAAAAATAAAATGACATTGTGTTTAAAATTATTAAAAGCTTGCCTTGACTCAAACACATTGCTTTAACACTCCTTTTTTGTTTACAATTTTTCAAAATAATAATAATTCTCCCCTATTAATATTACCACTATAAAACACACTTAAAAGTTTAACCTCCCATTACAAGTTTTTCACCACTTAGGATTTTGAACCCTTGATTAGGTGGCTTCGTAAGTTTTAGTGAAAACACATCACAATGGCTATGGCACAAAATTATATTTAAAGTCTAATTTTGTGGCTTTTGGTAAATGAAAAGATTCAACACACCTATGTTTGAGGTTAGCTCGATCAAGCTCGAGGGCGTGTTGGGTGCAGCTTGCAGATAGGGGAGTGTATTCAGCCACATATCAAAATATTGACAAGTATGAGCTGACATGTGAGTCATATGACTCTGAGAATTTTGGAAACAAGGCATTTCAGCCTCCTTTCTGCAAGGAAAGTCCAATTGTCGTATCAAGTCTGGTTGGCCAGAGAAGAAGAGGTGCATTTTCTTTTGTAAATTGAGAGGCCTTCCGAACCATCCTTAGTTCCTCTCCAAGATACTTTTGAACATACTTGGAGCCCATTGCGTGAAGGAAGGCAACATCAGTGTGATGAGCAACAGCCTTGAGTGACCCCACCATCCATTCTGTCCCTCCCGACAATGTATTTACCAGATTAGGTGGTTTGCTGAAACTCCATGCATATGCATAAGATCCACAGAATCCTTTCCTTGTTACCAAAATATGGTTGTATCGAAACATGGCCTACAGCTCTGACAGGCATCAAGTCCATCTTCTTTCCATGTGGCATGTAATCTATTCTCATATGATTCCGAGGCCTATAATTATATCTGCCACCAGGCAGCCTATTATTATATATCCGAGTATCTAGAATGATTAATGCCCCCTCCATATTCTTTGTTGATGGAATCAAGATAAGACTCCAGAAATACCCAAACCACTCCAAGAAGACCCTTCGTTTTTATTTTGTTTTTGAGGTCTCCTCTGAAATTTTAGCTTGAAATCCCATATACGTCATCATAGACAATGAATATTCCATTTATTTTATTTTTTTCTTCACCTTGCTGTCAACAACTTTGGCTTAATATGCAGATTCAAGATTATATGCTTTGGTAATAATTAAGACGGCAGATGCTGAAGTGAAATACTGGTTGATGGAGGATATATGGGCTTGAAAAATAGACTAATATGGCGAATGTGGAATATCAGGATCTAGAAGAATATGCACGTAGCTGTAGAACATTGCACAATGACATCCAATACCTATGGTTTGTATACACTAACAAAATTACTAAAATAAAATTCTTCTCAAATGCCTTGCATCAATAGGGGCAACCATAAATTATAGTGGTCATGCCCTTTTATAGCTCAAAATTCCATTTTGAACAGAGTCATCAAATACCTGCTCTAGTACCAAATGTAGATTTTGGTACAGAGTTTCACATCACAAATAATATTGCTTCATACTACAATGACAAAAGATTGCTCAAATTTATAGGTGAAGTAGCTCCTACGAACTAGTAGTTTGCCTCAACTACTCACCTCACAAGTGCTATTTTCAATGCGTGGTTACAACTACCTATATTCTCTGAAACCTATTTTATATGAGTTAATACAACTTAATCCCAATATTCCTAATATATTTGTTACTAATTAAATAACTCACACACTAACTATATTCCCAATTATACAAATATATAATTTTGTATAAGGGAGCACTAATATTCGTAACATCCATAATATAATTCTGACGATACAGGATGTAAACATATCAAATTAGCCAGGTTATATTAAATCTCCACGTTCATCTAGAGGAGCTGGACCTCACTTATTTTTGGCTAAAGATGCCTAGGGATAAGGGACCCTAGACCCCAAAAAACCATTGGTGAGGTGCCAACTCCCAACTTGTGTTTACTGACCAAGATAAGAAAATAATGCAAAATTATGAATAAAAAAATAAAATCAAAGAATATTTCTTTCTTTGCCTCAAACCAATAATTTAATTCACAAGCATCCTTCAACTACAGAACCATTGTCCATTCTGCTCCAGACTGCCTGAAATTAAAATTATCAGGCCCTGATTGCTTGCACTGCCAGTTACTCTCTCTTATCCAGGAATCTTTCTGCCTTCGAGAACAAAGAGCATGATCTTGAAATAGAGAAATTCTTCTTACTCCTGATGAATTAAAGGGGATTTCTTTCCATTGTAACCATCCTTCAATTTCAATTGAAATAGAGTGAACATCCAAATTTACCACTAACTGCTGACTGGCTGTGTGCTTGCACATTCTTCTGGCAATTAACAAAATCCCTTTCCCTTTCCCATATATTTCATTCTTTTGGCTTGCAGATAAGTAAGCTCTTAAGTTATTGTGGTGGTGTTGAATTTTTTGGTAGTCTTATTGTGTTTTCTAACGTTATTAATTTAATATACCTTTTGGATAGAAATTGCATAAGTCATATAAGCTTTGATAATGGATACAGAGGAGACTATTAAAGGCTTCAAGCTTCTGCAGGTCATAGTTTTTGAGAGACATAATTTCTGGATAAATATTAAAAACCTGCATATTGGAAAACAGCGACGTTTTGGGTTGCATATTGTGACCCATCACCACGATGAGTGATGAATTTGGATTACAAATTTTGAAATTAGAGGTCATGTAAATAATTCTTTACTATCGCACGAGGTCCAAAGAACCTAACGCAAAGAGAAAAAATAAAGAATTGCTTAGTTACTCCCAAAACTGGGACCATCCTGCCTAACATAGAGAAATAATAATTAATTGTTTAATTATTTACATAATCCGGGCTGGGACCATTTCATTATTTATGGATAATGTGCCTTCAAGCATGATCTAAGCTTTAAGCCATCATGCCTATTTAAAATTTCTACCACCTTTCTAAGTTGAATCTAAGCTGACACTATGTGTCATGATCACACTTCGCAATGACTTTCGCTTCTTCGATGCAAAGGTGATGCATGGTGGATGATGAGTGTTTGCCAAAGTTTTTATGTTGATTCTGCTGTACAATAGATCCACACAATGTTTTCCACTTCTTGTTAATACAAATCTGCCTGTTTTGCCTATGTATGGATGATTGCTGGAACAAGGGGTCTATCTGTTTTGAATCAAATGTGCACTTTGTTGACTTTAGTAGCAGGGTTGACTGCATGAATGAAGAGACTATTTCAATATCAACTTTGCATTCAAGGCAAGGTATTTAATGTTATGTGGTAGGGATTTTAGCTATCAAATTATTATATAAAATTCAATTAATTATTTAGCAAATAAATTTTCATAAAACCTATATATACATTCTCAAGCTAAAATAGAAAATCAAGTAGTTTATGCACATTGAGTTATGGATTCATACATGATCTCTGTTTGAAAGAGGAGAATGAGTCTTCATCTGAAATATCAAGTTTCACTAATTTCAGAGGACACGATGATTGCAGTCCAGCAGTGGGAGGAGTGGGCAGAGGGGAAAGAAATTTCTTCTCTTAGGATCCACTTCTAAGACGTTCATTCTCAACTCTTATGGCTGCTTCAACAGGAAGTTGTCTTTCTTTTCCCTGGTAGCTGTATCCTTAAAGGATAAAGCCAAAGTTCATGCTACAAGAAAGGAACTCAGAAGAAACACCAGTACTCAGGAAAAGGAATGAATGGAAAGTAGAAAACGTCATCCTCAGGTAGCTTTTCCAGCAAAACAGTAAACCGAGGCCTCTTGGGTAAGTGGTCGATTATCATCCCTAGGTAGACACAGACCATAGAACAATAGTAGTGAAGTTCCTAATAGCATGGACAAACTTTAGCTTGCTTTCATCGACATAAATCATTGACACCAGATGGTTGAAAACAACTTGATCTAAATAGCTAGCAGGACTACCAGAAAACCTTGGTAAATACATCTTGGAAAAGTTGAGGACAGAGGCCAGCTGGCCCCAAAGCACCGTGACCAACTACAATTTTCCTACAGTGTAAAAGAGCAGAAAGAAGAAGCTTGGACAAGAAAGAAGCTATGTTACCAGGTACGCACCCACGAGGGAGGGAGGGGGAGGGGCGGGTGAGGGCGGTTTGCATGTGGATTTGGGTTCGGGCAGGGTGCGCAGAACATACCTGGGTAACCGGATGCACCTGGGTATGTTTTGCTGCATCCTGCCCGAGCCTGCAGCAAACCCAACCCTTTTATTTTCAAATTGAAAAGTTTTTAATGTTGAAAAAAGGTCATAATGATTTTAAAACTATTATAGGAACATTCTAAACCTTAAAAGACATTTCCAAGTTCTTTTTAAACATTAACATACTGGACAACTTTCATTGCTAGACCAGGAGCTAGAGGGTACTTCACATGACCTGCATGGTGGAGCTAGAATTGCTACTGCTTGTGGTTCTAATGAACCACATGATTGTGTTGATGCTCTTGATGAAGACATTACAGAGCAGTATGATTATGAATATGCTGATTTATTTTGAATTTTGAATATGCATTGTAACATTTGCACAATGTACTTGTTCTAAGTTCGACCAATGAATATCATGACATTTGGCATTGAGTTATCAGTATATTCTTTGGTTATTTAACTTATTTTGTTTACTCTATGCATGTTCATTGTAATATACATAATTTTGGTTATTTGATTTTATTTTAAAAATATTTTTTATTGAGAGCAATATGGTTATGAATATGCCAATTTATCTTGATTTTTGTGCATACATTGTAACATTTTCACAATGTACTTATAGTTATTTAAGTTATACCTTATTTATTTTTAAAATATTTTAAATATTTTTTTACAGGTGCCCGAAAATCTCCGTACAGCAATACCAGACCTCCGTTCCGCTACATGTATACGCACCAGTACCAATACTTGTATCTGTAACAATACCCGCACTCCCGTAGCAGCTAAGGAAAGAAGCTGTAGGCATCCAATAATCAAAGTTGAGGCCTGATTGAATTCACAAAACTATCTACAAAGATGAGAATGTTGAAAAAGAACTAGTGTGATAAGTGAGCAGAGAGCATGAGTGGGAAGAAGCAAATGCATTTTTGTGACACTACATTGTCATAAAGTGATCCATAGGGATCTAGAAAAACACACCACTTCATCAGTTCCATCAGCACCAAGAAGAAGAAACAAGAAAAGTGAGTAAAATGAGGTAAATGGAGGTTCTGGATAGAACCGCCGCTCTATCGCGAGAGCGGTGGTCGTGAGACCGCCGGTCCCGGTCTGCAGGGGGCGGTCTTGAGACTTTTGAACAGTAAAAGAAGAATGGAATGCGAGTGGACACGTTCTTGAAGCGCCAGCCGTGTCTCTTCCCTTCCATGCCCTTTCACATCCTCCAAAGTGCACGGAGGACATGGGAAGGCCTATAAATACATGAAAGGAGCAAGAGAATAGGCATTCAAGATCCAAAGAGATCAAGAAGCAAAGTTTAATGAGAGTAGTGAGCAAGATCTTCAGTGTTGGAATGGAATTGTAGGAGCAAGGTGTAGAAACAGAGCAAGCAAGTAATTGGAGAGAAGGTTTACACTATTGCTTCTTTTCATACTTATTGTAATCTGTAATTGTCTATGTTAGACCAATAAAAGTGGGAAGAAAGAGTAGTTGCCCTTCCCGACTGGTTTTCCTCCTTGGAGGTTTCCAGGATAAAATTGTTGGTGTTGAAGTTTGAATTATTTCCTTCTCTACAATTTCCTTTCTATAGCACTAGATAATCAGTCATGAAGCTCTAATTTTTTTAGCAATTCTGTCATTTTCCAAAGTTGAAAGTAGAACAACATAGTTGTGTGATTCGTAGAGTTCCAAAGTAGAAGTTTATGGATCATAAAGAGGGAGCAATATGAAACAAGCAGAGAAGGAGAATTGAGCATGCTCGAGGCTATCTCAAAATATACTCGAGAAAATAGAACTAGGAGAGTAGAGATAACCCTCCCTCACCCACGACTCCTCCCCATCCGCCACCCCCAAGCTAAACGATTTTTGTTTCTTGTAAAGTTATACTTTCATGGTTGAAAACTTAATATTTTGGAGATGTCTAATTGTAACATTGTTTAGAATATGCTTGCACTCAAAAGCTTATTTATGCGACTCTTGCATATTATTTTCTAGCAGAAAATTCTTGGCAAGGCAAATCCATGTTACCTTTGTCACCATCTGTCTTGGTCTCCAAACATCACATGCCAATTATTTTTCATTCATAAATCAACTACACGTCACTTGTGAATTATACATCTGTTATAATTTCCACTATCATTGACTACAGTCAATTCCAACTTGCTCTTTCTATTGATTACCAAATTTTAATTATTCTGTTTTGTATCGATTGGTTAGGTACCAAGGAGGTTGAGGCTCAACCATGGCATTGGCCATGATCTCTAAAAGAATTTGTACAAAATTTGTGTCCCAGCATTCTCAGAATCCTTCTCCTGTCTGCAACACAATTTTCCGAAGTATCTCCAAACAAACACAATACCTAGGTATGTTCCACATGTATTATTTTATCTTTTCCTGAAGTCAATAACCAAGAAACAAATTGATCATGTTAGATTTAAACAGGGTGTAAATCTTCAGTTGTATTTGTATACTCTACTTTTTATTTAATGAAAGTACTAATAGTTAAATGTCGATACAGAGGAAGTAGATCTACCAAATTTCTTGAAGGCTGTGGGCAACGGAGTTGAGGCACATGCTGAAAAGCTTGCGAATGAGATTGGAGACTTGGAAAAGCTGCTTGTCACCAGAACTTTAAAGCTCAAGAAGATGGGAATTCCTTGCAAACATGTATGTGTATATTGATTTTAGCATGGAAAGACTGACCGGTATTACTTTTTTTTCAATTTTTGTTAAAGTTGCTTTTGTAGTGCTTCCTTGCATACCCTCAAGAGTAGAAGCGATCTCAGATGACGGTATCTTTTCAAGTTTTGCTAGTGCAGTTTAGTGGATGCCTCCTTATCTTTCACCTAAGTGATTCTAGCTTGAAATCAGGATCTTTTGGCTACAATCTAACATGCTTTTCCTGATCAGTAACTGTAGCTCCCTCATATTTGCTCTCTTGCAAAGTGTGCTCGAGTTAACGTCGTGGTCCTTTCCCTGTAAGAACTTGGATTTTTTCACATGGCAACTTCCTTCCAAAGAATCCAATCTTACTCAAACCATTTGTGCATAGTCGGATAAGATTCCATATTTGATCACCCGAGTTCACGTCTTCAAGTCACAGAGGGAAACATGAAGCATGCAAGGGAGTCTAAAGCATAATCTAGATGTGTAATGTCCCTCCGAGGGAAACATGAAGCATGCAAGGGAGTCTAAAGCATAATCTAGATGTGTAATGTCCTCTGCCCAACGTGACTCAGAGACCTTTGGCAGTTATGTCTACCCGACGGCCAAAGGGAAGTTTTAGGGTGACTTATCTTTATTATTTTATTATAATGTGCTATTGTTTCAAAAAAATAATAATATCATGAAAAAAGCACATATAATAAATAATAAAGTATAATAATGAATTAAAATGTCAAAAATACAATTAAAAGTAATTGTATTAGAAAAGAGAAAGTGCGACTTACCTTAGGGAGTCATTTTTTGGAAAATGTGCCAATTAGCCCAAAAGGGAAAATGCGCCCAGCATAGGGGAATGAAACAATTTGATTGGCTGATTTGAGGGTGGTGGTTGGCTGATCTCCCTTTAAATAAACAAGTCGACTTGTAGAGAGAACATCCAGATTTTTATTATCATCTTTGCATTGCTAAGAGCTCTGAGCTTTTACCAGAAATTCCAAGGACGAAAACCCTTGTGAATTTATCTCTTGCGGACGAAAACCCCAGGAGATTGAGAGGGGATTTCACTCAGAAATTCCTAGTGTTCTTCATCAGACTTCCAAGGTCAGTTCAGCCGTGTGGGTAAAGGGATTTGAAGGTGTTTTCCAGTGATTTGCAACCAGCAGTTGGATCAGTCCATTGTAAGCAGTTTTGGCAGCATGTTCAGAGGTATTTTTATCCAAGATATTTGTCAAATGTTTGTCATCAGACTGTAGACTGATTGCTGTACTTTTTATCATTTCTGAGGTACATTTGAAGGTCTTTCTTTAATCTGAATTTTAACAGATCTCAGATCTGATTTTCTGGGCTATTCCAGTTTGTGATAAGTTCAGTTTTCTGTGTAATTCAGCCCTAAAAATCTGGGCAGTCATTAGAAATCAGAGAATAGTTTTATTGGGCGTGTTTTACATTGACGTTTTGCTTTAACCCTAGTCGCACTTTCCAGATCTGCACTAGGAACTTGATATAAAATACACAGAAATCTGTATTTGCTGTTTTTGATTGATTAAAAATCAGTATAGTATAAGGAAGATCCATCTAGGGATCTTTCAAGATGATTGGCATAGATCTGCCGATGATGACAACTTGTAACTCAGATCGACAGATTTGAAATGAAGGTGGCCACTTGTATGAGAATATAAGGCATATTTATAAGGTGTCTCATTACAAGTTGGTTGTAACCGGTTGTAACTACATCAACCGTTTTGTAACTTCTTTGTTTATAATAAATAGACGGACACACAATCTCAAATGTGTGCAATCTGCCTTCTCTTTATTTCTTCCTTGTATACGTCTTCTAACAGTGGTATCAGAGCGAGAGCAAGCCAAGAAAGAGAGAAGGGTAGAAAATCCGTCACATTAGGGCACGAAATTTGAAGCATAAGGAGAAAAACGAACACATTTTTCGTTTTTGATTTTCAACAGAGATCTAGGGCTCGTTGAAGAAGATTTTGAAGTCGAAATAAACAAGTTGTACACTGAAGAAGAAGGTCGAAATCTAAGGCTCGCAATTAGGGCACAAAATCGAAAATCAAAGGCATGTTGTTAGAGCAAGGAAAAACAGAGTCGCGAATAAGAAAAACAGTCATTTCGAGAATAACGAATTAAAAAAAATAGTCATTTCATTTGGAAGACGGTAGTTTCTTTTTTTGTGCGAAAATACATGAAACCGAGTCAAAAACATCACAAATATAAGAAGAAAGACAATGTTTCAGATGTAAAGAAATCACGAGAGCCTGAAAAGAAATCGTAATGGTTGGAAAAGTCAGAAACTGAGGTCGAGGAAGCAAAAACGAGGTCAGATTACGAATTCTAGGGTTTCACTACATTTTTGAAACCTTCCTGGTACTCTGCTATCTATTTTTTTAAGCAGTCATATTTATTTTATTTTATTAAAATGGAAATTCCCGTTGAAAAATATTTTGGTCTAAATTTTCATACATGGAGAGTAAAAATACAAATGCAACTTATGAATAAAAATTTGTGGGGCATTGTAAACGGGAAAGAGACAACACCTAACGATGTATCGAAATTGTTAGAATGGCGAAAAGAAATAAGTAGAGATGATAGAGTGAAAGCTATTATTGGCCTTGCTCTCTCCGACTCTGAACTTCATCATGTAGACCTAGACAAATCATCGAAGGAAATTTGGGATACTCTAAATAAATTATTTGGAGTGAAAGCAGTCAATGCCAAATTTTCCCTAAAACTTCAGTTATATAGGTTCAAAATGGATGGAGTCTCTATGTCAAGCCACATCAATAATCTAAGGTCCCTGATTAGACAACTAGCAGAAGTCAAAGCTGCGATTGAGGATGAGGATGCCAAAGCTATCCTATTAAATAGTCTTGTCTTCAAAATACAACAATGTAGTTTTTACCCTCAGTCAAATTCAATCTCAATCTCTGGATGATATGATAGCAGCTCTTCTAGCTGAGGAAAAACGAACTACAGAGGATGTAGAAGGTCATTCCCAGAAGAAAGTGCATTCTATTCTAGAACCAGAAAATATCGTAGAAGATCAGATAAAGATAAGTCGGAGATTGAATGTCATTATTGTAAGAAAAGAGGTCACACAAGCATGGGATTGTCGTGTTCGAGCCAATGATGTGCTCAAGGGTAAAGTCATATCAAATACAACCAATATAGCCATGGTTGAAGACCCACCGGATGCAGAAGGTAGTGAGGACAATGACGAATATGCAATATAAAGATGCTCTAAACTTTGAAGGCAAGAAAGGATACAGAGTAGATGAAGCTCGGTATGGATGGTTGCTCAGATAGTTCGGGAGACTGTGGATCTTGGGAATTATACCCTCACGAGGGTCATGAGACAACTTGATGGAGCTTGTGGATGGCTCAATATGGATGGTTGTCCAATAATTCGGGAGATCTGTGATTCGGGAGTTCGGGAGGTGGAATCCGGGAACTCGGGAATTCAGCTCGGGAGCTACACCTTTACGAAGGTCACAAAGCAGCTTGATGGAGCCCTACCTTATCATAGCATTGCTTTCAAAGTGAAAGTGTTTGAAGATTGCGTAGTTCTGTTTTGTTCTAGTTTTGTTAGATTGTTTGTTTTTTTGCTTTATGTAGAATAAGCCTTAAGAGGGGGTATGAGAATATAAGGCATATTTATAAGGTGTCTCATTACAAGTTGGTTGTAACCGGTTGTAACTACATCAACCGTTTGTAACTTCTTCGTTTATAATAAATAGACGGACACACAATCTCAAATGTGTGCAATCCGCCTTCTCTTTATTTCTTCCTTGTATATGTCTTCTAACAAGTTGCAGCTTCACATAGAATCTGCCTAGTCTTCTCTGCATTCTCTTGGAGTCTTTTTGTGTATTTGACCAGGTGTACAACACATCTATAGCAAGTGTTTAGTCTTGTTGACATAATGTAATGTTGTAGCACACCCACCTGTTTGTCAACTTATCTCAGGAGTGCAGAACACCCTCCACCAATTTTGTCCAGCTTCCTATTCAACCTGTTGAAGTGTCTACCAACAAAACACTTTAAAATGGGAAAATATTAGTAATAGAGAAGCTTGCCTGTTAACATGCTGTTAGTAGTACAATTTCACTCGTCTTTAAATTTTTTAGTACAGTTCAACTGTCTCTAGTATTTACGTACTTTCTGTTCTTGATTGTCATATCCATTTTTGATGGTGATTTTAGAATGTTGGAAGGAGGATAGTGTACAGCTCTAAAATAGGTAAAGAATAGAGCTTCTAATTTACTACTGTCGAAACTCCCTTGGTAAAATTCTGTGTGTACAGTCCCTTTCTTGTCTTAATCTTTCATTGTACAGTTTGATCGTTTTGAGGTATTGTTAATTCTGTCCATTTTTGAAGATGATTTTAGAGTGCTGGAGAAGGGAGCATAGTGATTTTGGAAGACAATACTTGGCCCTTCCTCTTTCCAAAGTGGAGTCGTAAAGGATGGTGTGCCTTTATTTAGATTCAAAGAAGAGGCTCAACTACAATATTATTCACCAATATTAATGCAATAGTGCAATTGTTTTAAATTTTCTTTAGAAGGATTTAGTGGAATGTTGTGCCCAAACCTAAAATTTGGGCCTGGCATCTCCTTTGAATTCCCTATATTAGCTTCCAAGGTACTTGTCTAAAATTGCCTTTGGCAAAGAATATTATTCCTATATTGGAAAATCTATTACAGCAATAATTTCTGAGAAAAATTATCAATGCTGATGGTGAAACAGAGGCATGATATCGTTGGAAAGCAGAAGTGAAAGTTGCATTGGCATATCTTTGAGAGGAAGAGAAGAACGAGCCATACTTTATCTTCTTTTGAAAGAGAAGAAAAGGCATCAAGAGAGAACTTGGAATGCAATTCTGTGATTGATACTTCAAGCTTTTACCTGCTGCAAGATGTCATTTAGGCAAAATGTTTGCTTAACTAATGCTCAAGGAAGCTTGGAACCATGAGGAATACCAATGAAAGTTAGATGAGTGCAGGGATTTGAAAAACCAAGTATTATTGAAAAATAACATTGATATCGTGAAACCATCATAGAATTAGCCATTTTATGTTGAGGATAAGTGATTTAGATTATCGCCCATAAGATGATTGCCATTAATTCATAATGATTTTGGGTCATGTAAGAGTTGTTTTCTATACTGTGGTATAGGAGGCAAGTAGCAATCTACAATCTTGCAAGTGCGCAGACTTTATGGAAGCAGATGGAGTTTCTTGATAACCTTTTTGTCTTTGTAGTTTTTGTACCTAAAAAAATGCAGCAATTGTTAATTCTTCTTCAATATTTTTATCGTCAGTTTATTCAGATGGAAAGTGCTGAAGGGTCCAGTCTTTTGTTCCTTCAAAGGAAATAATTGTGAGAGTTATTGATTATTCACAGAATTTTTGGGGCTTGTTTTATGTTGCATTTCTGTTTATTAAGGATTTCTCCGTGAAGACTCCTGGAATACAAGCAGAGATTGATGATTGTTTGGAATTGTTGCCAATGTGGGTGGCTTATCAGTGGTTTATAAGTTATAACTGCTAGCATTTCTGGCACATGCAAAACCATGATTTCAAGATCACGGGGTATGCAAAAACCAACATCAGATAAGTTCTATATTTAAGTTTAGAAATGAAATTAATATGAATAAAAATCTTATTTGGGAATTTGTTATACATAGGTACAAAAATCTAGATTCAGACTTGGAATCAGGAAACTAATAGCAAAGTATTGTCATGCAACGATTAATTGTACTGCTAAACCATACAAAAAGATGTTGTAAACAATAAGCATCTGGATGGCACTAAAAGATTGGGACAAAAGCTGTGTTCTCATATTTGTTTAGTATTTCATTTTTAGAGTAAGTGAACTTTGGAGATTCAAGTCAGGCATCGCTAGAATCTTGGATGGTCATGGGAAAGATTATATACATCCATGCATTTCTATTCTTATAGAGTTAGAAGATTATGTTAATAAATAACTGCCTCATGACTCTTAATGGATTGTTCATGTATGTATTGATAATGTTACACTTTGTTGTACAAAATATGAGGATCAATGGGAGTGAAACATTTCTGTACCTGGGCTGTATCTATAATGTATTTATGAAGGGATTAGTGTCATTGCACAAAGCTTTTAGAGTTGCGTTTTACTTGCATTCTAAGGAGACTAGAGGCACAATTTTTAGTCTTTAAAACAGTTGGTTATTTTGAGTTAATAGATTATGTTCAGCTAACAACTATTGGTTTCTATGCTTGTCATACAGAGAAAATTGATTCTACGATTTACACACAAATACAGGCTAGGGTTGTGGAGGCCACGCATCGTTGATGTAAAAAAATAGACCCTCTTTAGTTGCTGTGATGGATTTATATTCTTCCCACTTCCTTGGCCCTTAAAGAACCTAGAAAAGGCATCTTATTGGTGTATGGTTTGGCAAGCATAGATCTTTTTGAAAACCGAAAAAATTAAGATTGTGTAGCCTGTCTCTTCATTTTGCTTGAAGTCAGGAATTGTAAACCACATCAGGTTCTTGGTATTTAGGGTTGCGGAATTCCATAACTAGCACAGTTGTGCATTTAAATGGTTAAAATGTTTTTTTCATTGGGTATTAGATTAAATTTTCTGGAGAAGGATAATTGTAATATGCCTGGGCTTGTATAATGTTCTTGTTGTGCTGTAGTCTAATGAGATATAGAAAGGGCCAAATTTCATTAAATTTTGTTGTTTGAATGACCGCATGGTAAGAATTATCAAATTTTTTTAGTATCTGATTTTGCATGTGAATATCTTGTGGGTTTGTTGGTTTGCTATTCACCATTAATTTTAATATAATGAGTTTTACCATCTTAGATAAAGTTAGAGGAACAGTAGGGAATACTAATATAGAATTGTTGACTATCTGATTATTATATTCAATAATACTTTTCCTTGCTGTCCTTGAAAGAGAAATGGGTAGCCACGGTAATTATGGTTTCCTATTATACTCTTCGATTATTTCTTCTAACAAATGCATTTGAGGATTGCAGATCCACCCGGGCTATTACACATCCATTTTGTAGGGCTTCAATGTTGCATGACTATGTATAAAGGCAGGCAAGTGCGTTTGGACTGAACTAGTACTTACATGTTTATAAAGCCGGTCAAGTGTATTTCAACATGAGACTACATTTAAATGTGAAGGCAGTTGGTGTTTTATTGCTATTAATACATTGCATAGTTGTTGCAATGGGCGTCGTGTTTACTAATACCTAATAACTTGCAATCTTTTATTAATAGTCTACGTAGGCTTGAGGATCAAGTTTGCTATTTTTACACTTAAAAAGAAGCTTACAAAAAAATCACTAAGATTATGCTTGATTCTAATTGTTCCAAGGTACTCGTCTTTTGATCTTTCAATCAAAAAAAAGGAAAAAACTCCCACATATAAGAATAATGAGATAAGGGTGGTTTATAAAGGTTTTAATCGTACTAGAAGCATTGGCAATTGAGAAAGAGGTTAAGGTGGTGGAAAGCCAAAAGTAGGAATGTTTAAAGGTGATTGTGTGGTTTGTAGGTCTTTTTGGCTCTTTGTTTATTGCATTGTCCGAGGTAGAAGATTTTAGTGTGATGGCTACTGATGGAAATAAGTCAATATAAAGATGGTGGAAATATGTAAATATAGAGATGATTTAATTTTATAAAGGTCAAAATTTGACATAACAAAATTTCCATTGAAAAGGATAAAATTCTGACAAGCTGATTTGTAGGTCAATTTAGAGAAACACATATTTCAATACTAAGCACAAGATGATGGTAACAAGGAGACGAGAAATATTCACGATGATGGCATGACTTAAACTTGTAATGAAAGTAGATCAAGTGTTATTGAAAAACTAGATGCTTATAGCACAAATGATATGAAAGGTCTTGAAAATAGGAAAGAAACAAGGGCACTTGTAATGGGTAGAATGGTAGGAAGGATGTGAAAAGCAGAAAGGATTCTCTTCAAACTAAAACTTAGAGAAGGTCAATTAGAAAGATTTTTCACCAAATTAAAATTTAGGGGAGGGTATGGGAGGTTGTAAAAGTAGAGTATCATTTCAAATTGTTAGTTTCTTTAATTTGAAACATTCAATTAAATAAGTATTTATAAAATTTTGAAGAAGGGATATTGGGTGCAATGAACATAAAAATCCACATACAAGAGTCTTTTGAGACTGTGGATGACATGTAAGTTGATTATATTGTACGAGCTTCTAAGTAAAGCTATAAAATAAATAAATTTGTCAAAAATTGTGTTTTATAATCGGAGTGAGTGAACAACATATTTCAATACATAATAAATATAAGAAAATAAAGGAGGACAAACTTATAAAATAATTTACTAACAAAGTGGAAATGAAAATAAACTTGGTTTTGGTTGGTTATGCTGATTATATATACAAACTTCTAAATAAGTCTCTAATTGTTTTTAAATTTACCAAAAATTGTGTTTTATAATTGTAATGAATGAACAACATATTTAAATACATTATAAATATAAGAAAATGAAAAAGAGCAAACTTATAAAATAATTTATTAAAAAGTGAATCTTGGGTTAGCAAAAGTTTGGGAGAGCATGCGTCGTACCTTAATTAAAAAAAAATATAAAAGAAAATAATTTATCTATAATGATTGTTTTGGAGAAAATTATTCTAACGATTTTACTAAACATAAAACTTAAGTTACTTTTGAAAATTGACAATCAAATTTGGAATAAAGATAACATTAAAATCTAATTATATAGATTAATAGTCCTTAAGTTGGTTTGTGTCACATGGATAGAATGGTTATCAATGTCAAATTCAATTAATACTAAGATAGTGGATTTTTTTATAAATTTTTCAATAGACTAAATATGTGAAGGAAATGGTTTATTGTTTTAATAATAAACAAAATTAATCGAAACACCAATTTATTGATTAAGACTTCCTTTAAACTTTTTAGTGTTTTTCTTATTGCTTATACTTGGGTGTGTATATGTCATTCAAATTTGCATATCTTTTATAGGATCCACAAATCTTCACCATTAAGTCTAGTTAAATTGTAGAGGAAAATGTTTACTTAGCAACATATGAAGAGAGGGTAGTGGAAAAGGAAAAAGATCGTCCCTCCAAGGCCAAAGTATGGCAACCCTATCCTCATATCTCGTTGAAGATGACGAAAGGTTAGGGGAATACAACGGTCATAAGTGCAAGTGTCTACGAAGATAATGGCAAAGGAGTGATTCAAGGGTGCCACATGGGCAAGGAGATAGATTCAATGGAAATAACAATATGTGGAACAAAGTTATTCCATGAAATGGATTCATTGGAATCGGATAATGAACGAAGGTCATTCTCATTTCAAGGATGAACTCTGTGCCATCGTGGGCCCTATTGAGAGTTTGACAAAAGTCAAAAAATAAAACGGTTTAGTTGGGGCTTCTCTCAAAACAATGTTTGAGGTCTTTGATGTCACACACTGATACTTTTGGCATGGAGGATTGTAGTTCTAAGCGCATCCTTCACTCTTCAAGGAGAAACCGAGTTTGTTTTGCTATTTTTGTATCTTGCTCGGTGGTTGTTCGACCATTTTTGGGCTGGTTCTTTTTTTGCTTGCTTCCAGGGCCAAGTATCCCAATTGGCCACCTTCTTTGAGACCATTGTACGTATTAAAATATTGTAACGTATTATCTATTTTAATAATATGATGCATTCTAAAAAAGATTGTATTGTTTCAACTACCAATATCAATCTCATTCAATGTGATGCAATCAATATATTCTCAAAGGTGGGTGTAGATTTAATTTTTGTTCATGAATGTAAATTTATTTACATTTGTATAAACTCATGGTTTTCATCCATATATGAGTTTTTGTTATTATATCTATGTTGATAAACATTAACATTTGTATTTGTGAAGGAGTTTTGTTATTATATCTCGTGTTGATAAACATTAACATTTGTATTTGGGAAGGGGATTAGTGACTATGTGAGAACAATATTTTTATTTGAAGTCTATAAATAAGAAAATATTTGAATTGTGAGAGCCCAAATGCTTACCACTAAATTGTCAACTAGCCTTAAATTTTTGCGGATTAAAAAAACTTTACCGATGATTCTCACATGCACGCGCACACACATGCGCACATATATATATATCCATACATACATATAGCTACAAACACACCCACACAATTATAGACATACCCTAACATACATAAACATTACATAACATTCATACAAACTTTACATAACATAACATACATACATACATACATAATTGCATACATTACATACATACATATATACATACTTAGGTATCATACATGCATATATTCATACATTACAAACAAACAAACATACATACATACAATCAAGCATATGCTACTATCCTCTCATTCTATAATCCTAACATCACAAGCGAGTTTAATGTCATGCCTTATACATGTAATGTTAGTTTATGCATGAGCTATTCAATATAATACATTCACATTGATAAATATAGTGAGAAATAGGTTTTCTATGAGGCGGAGTTGTGTTTCTATGATTCATGGTTTCATATGAATAACCACAATGAGAAAGAGGTCATTTATGAAGTAGGTTGTAATTTTATGATTCACACACAATACATGTTAGGGTTGTGGTTGGTTAGTGTAAAAATATAGACCCTCTTTAGTTGATCCGATGGATTTATCTTCTCCTACTTCCTTGGCCCTTGAAAGAGCCTAGGAATTAAGGTATCAAATTGGTGTTAAGTTTTCCAAACTTTTTTTTAAAACTATATAATAGGAATTTAGATTGTGAGGTCCTTTTCTTTTCCTTACTCAAAGTTAGGAATTTTCCTATTAAAGGTTGTTAGATTCAATATTCTTTACGTTTGTTTGAATTTAAAATGGTAGACCACAATGTTCTTGGTTTATGAGCCAATTTTAGAGTTGTGGATTTATTTATCTAGAGTAGTTAAACATCTAATTGGTTAAGGTGTTCTTTCCAAAAGGTGTTGGACCAAGTTTTCTAGAGAAGAATAATTGTTATTACATTGGAGGCGTTGTTAGGACCTCTTCATCCTAACCCTCTCTTTATAATCTTTATTGTTATAAAGGATTAAAATTCATATGTTTTGTAAGTCATCACTTGAGCTATTGAGAACAATCCAACATGCGGGGAAGTAGTACAAATGTGATGCATATGCTATTGTAAAACATCCACAAATTTTATTGTATGTACTTTACTTAAAGGAGGTTTACCCCCTCGAAGTGACCTTGTGATAGTGAAGGTTTGTCACATTGGTATCAAAGCTCTTGCTAGGTCTATTCAATAAAAACCATATTAGTTTAAGGTTTCGTAACCTGTCCATCATATGCTTTCAACTCACCTTTAGTAGGAGCTTGGTGATTAGAAAGTGGTAATAGAAGCAACAACGCTAAGCCTTTTTGCCCCAAATATGCCCAATTTTTTCTTTTTTGTTAGGGTATAAATTGTTCTTGTAGATATAGAACTCACATAAAGCTATTATTCTAGGTCGAACAATGTCTTCTTTGGAATTGTTTCTAGCCTACAGGAAACTTGAGCCCGCTTCATCTAGAGGAAGCACAAGTAGAAAATTACTTTAAGTCCTTCAGCTTCCTAGCCTCAACAACTCCTGATACCAATTACGGGTCCTACTTTAGCTTCGGTCGGGCTAATACTTCCTGCGCCCCAACAAGTTGGTTGAAGCTTAATGCCGACTTTGGGAGCGACTAAGGGTAATCCGACTTTTGGGGGTGGAGCTATTCTAAGAGAGGAGTTTGGTCAACCCTTGGCTACAATTGCAACTAATTTTGATATTGGTACCAATCACAGAGCTGAAGCTCTGGCCATCCTTAAAGTTGGAGTTGACCCTTAATATTAGTACAGGTAAGCTTATCGTGGAGAGCGACTCTCTTAATCTAGTAAGAATTTTGAACTCTGATGACCCTGCTCAATGGACTATCAATAATATAATCAAGGATATCAGAGCCCTTCACGCTCACTTTCAGTAGATAAAGTTTCAACACATATATCGCGAGGGAAATAGAGTGGCATATTACCTTGCTTATTTGGGTGTCTTCTCTAAGGGCCAAAAATATTGGATTGGAGACTTTGGATAACCTTCTCAATATTGTTTCCAATGATTTTCCTCCACGAGATTAATTCCCTTTGGGGATTGTTTCCAGCTACATTTGGTTTCTTTGGACTACTACCGGCCACAACTTGGCTACGATGGGGCCCTCCTCCCTTGTGATGGCGGTAGTAATGATTTTTTATTAAACTCTATCAATGCTAATTATGATCCCAAGAACTCACGCTCGTGTGAAGGGAAGATTTGTTTTATGATGATCGATTAGAGCAAAGTTTTGATTGATAATACTCATTCTGAGTTACTGCCGACACATGTGTACAATGAGGGTGACGATGATTGTATTTCCTATTTAAAATTCGATCATTTTGGTTTTTTGCCAATTCTGGTTGCTTTCTTGTGCATGATGGGAAGGCCTATTCATAGGATTGAACCTTCGTCTTGTGAGGAGGTCAGGAGTGACCAAGAAGTATGTAATATCTTATAGGGTGCGAGAACTAATCCTCTCATGGAACAGCTAAAGGGACATTCAGTGGTCCAAAAGGTCTCAGTAGCATGTTGGCATCTTGGAAGAAGGGGAAGGTCAAGGTGGGCAGAATGCGGTTTACAATTTCGCCTGAATCAATCACCAAGGCTATTGGTCTTGTCCGAGGGAGATGAGTATTTCAAAAGATCCTTGCGTGCATAAATGTCATACTTCCTATGTCATGGGGAGAAACTGAAAAAATACTAGTCTGGTTATGAACGGGCTTCTCTCCCTCTGCCTTGGGATAGGGTCGCGGAGTAGCTCATGCGTTATTTCACCTTGGAAGGTCGGTATAAGCTAATTTATGGCCCCCAACTCTTCTTGATTACACATTTACACCATGACAAACAAGTGATTCTTGCCTATTTCCTTTTCCAGTCTTTTGAACTTTCTCTGCATTTAGCTTAGGAAGAAGAAGGTCCTCTTCTTCATCATGGTCTTCTCTACCTTCTTTTCATTTCTGTAACTCCTCGAGTGACATTATCCGCTTCTCTCCTAAATTGGGTAAGTAGCGTCGCTCAACTTCTTCTTCTGAGCCACACAAGCCCCCTCCTTCTCTCCCCTATTCCTCCTCCACTCCACCTCGCCGCCTTCGCCACCTCCTCCACCTTCCCTCGACTCGATTCGATGTGCTCATCACAAGGCAAAGTGTTGTGACCTTTTCCCCGCCTTAGTTCCCCTTAACACTTGCCCCCTTCCCGACCTCTACAAATGTTCCTTTGTTGTCCCCTCTATCGTCACCACCACCGTCCCTAGGCCCTCCTTGATTTTTTGGGTTCTTCTTTGGAAGTGGGTGTTCCTCGGAGATTTCCATTGACCAAGATATTCGAAGTCTTTGTTGGGCCTTTCTTTAGTCTACTAGGAGTCTCCTTCCCATACTATGGAGGGCTCTCCTGACATCGACATGGAAGATAATAATACGACTTGACTAAAGTGCGAATCCCGATATCACCTCTCCCAATCAACATGAGCTAGAAGATAATGGCATTGTTCTCAATATCCTTGAAAATCTAAATAGGAAATTCTCAACCATCAAGAACTCGGAAGTTATACACGAACAAGACTTGGGAAAGTATCAACTCATACTACCTTTTTGTTATTATTGGTAAATAGTTTTGAAGGGACTATACCCTATTACATAAAGGGCTCACCGACCTGATATGACTATGAAGATTCAACAAAAAGGATCAAAATCCAGATATAACAATGTTTCCAAAAGTAACCAAGAGTAGGTTACAACCAGAAGAAAAAAAGGACACATATCGCAACAAAACCACAAAAAAGTAGCAACGTCACAACAAAAAGATTGTAAAAGAACAACATCAACACCAAATCCCGCCAACACAAGTGAATCTATTTCTTTAAAACTCTTTCAATTATGGACTTGATTGTCTACAATGAGGTAAACAACACCAAAGTGGCAGTGTATGTTGAGTCTCGAAGCATCCAACTGCGAAAAGGCCATACTCCTCTCTTTCTCATTCCCCCAAATAGTTAAGGGATCCCACTTAGCATAGCAATGCTCCGAAATTGCTGCTCAAGAAAGTCACTTATGGCTTTAAAGATAGCCATGTTGTGATCATGTCTATCTTTAGCTCTCCCCAATCTGATATCTAGAGAGTTCAACTTCTTATATATATCAGTAGTCTGGCCTTGTCTTTGTCATTCTCTTCATCAAACTTTATTTTCCCTTTTTGCTTCTCCATACGTTGAAGGTCCTTCTTCATCTGTTTCATCTCTTTCTCCAGGGCTTCTAGTCTATTAGCCTCTTGAGACTCCTCCTGATGCAGGGCATTTTCAATACCGACATTGCTGATATGAAACAAGTCTTGAGCAACCTCCATCTCTTTGGAGCTTCTGAGAATCCTGCCAGTGAGAGGGGTGTCTGTTTTCATGGGGTTCTTGTATTTGGACTTGGAAGGGGCGAAGTGGGAGCAGAGGAGGTGGTAGCGAGCGGCTTACTAGGAGTAATAGGGAAGCCAGGGAACTTGGCAACACAAAGCTTGTGCAACAGAAAAATAAGGCCCTGATGCAAAGGAATGACACGTGAGCGCTTTTGAAAATCAGAGCGAGTGCTTTGCGAGGAGTTGAGAAGGTAATGCGTGAAACAGACTACGAGATTCCTTCTAAAATGGTTTAAAAAAACAAGGTATTTAATAAGGACCGTTTTATAACGCCCTTCCAAAGAAATATATCTGACCATCATATTCGTCACTTCATCATACGACATGGGAATAGAACTTACCCTTATGCCCGCAACAACAAACTCTAGCTCTTCGCCCTCGTCGAAGAATTTCTTGGCCTCAGTGACCCTATCAATCCTCTTACTGAAAAACTGGTAGCCCTCTAGCTCCAAGCCTGTTGCCTCAACAATCAGCTCCTCATTGACTATAACCATGTGCCCACCATACTTGACCCTCCTATCCTTCCAATCTATAGCAAAGTGAACCGAAATGTTTAGGTCATGACCCTGAATTTGTTCAATGAAATTTGAAATGCCTCCTTTGTGCAAGGAGGTTCCAAAGTACCTCGTTATTCTTCCAGGCCGGGTCACAACTCGGCTCCAATTGACATGGTGCCCCTCCCATTTTCTCTTTCTTCCTACCATTCGTAAATAACTTGTTCAAAACCCTCGTAAGAGTCTGTAATTTTCTTATGGCTGTCCTACTTTTTGAAATACCTCCCACCTGTGCGAGGTTTAATGGCTTTAATGTGGCCGTAAAAAGGAGGATAAATCACACAAATGAGATCTTTCACCTCCGTTAAGACCCGCTCCATGTCATAATTAAAATTACTCCACGTGTGCAATTCCATTATTATCCACATTAATACTAGTTTGAACCTCCTTAGGGATGTTGTTTGCATTAACCCATATGGTAAGATTAATATTGATGCCCATATTGGCCAAAGTGTCTGCAACCTTATTCCCTCCCTATAGGTATGTCTAATGATGATATTCTTGATATTTTGAAAAATATTTCTTGCTTCCATAATGAAGTCCTTGATGGTCCAGCTAGGAGGAGAAGTTTGGTTTAAATGATTAATGATATTAAGAGAGTCCCCTTCCAAAATTAAGTTCTGGATATCAAAATCTTTGGCAATCCTTAGCCCCAAAGAGCAAAGCAAGGGCTTCAAGCATAATGATTAAATCTCGATTCCCCATTTTACTAGCAAAAGCAACAACTAAACAACCTTTGTGATCCTTGATAACTCCTCCCCCAGCAGCAAGACCAGGGTTACCCTTGGAAGTACCATCAAAGTTGAGTTTATACCAGTTTCTCTCAGGAGGAATCCAATGGACCAAAGACCTATCAATGTTTGAGGTATTCCTAATCTGCAAACTAGCAGTTCCAATCTTCCAATTGGAAAAAATGTATTCTTCTTCAGCAGGATACTTCTTATTTTTGGGGGGTTTGAATCTCCCAATATCATCTTTAATAACATGCCCAATCTTAGCAAAGCTGAGCTTGTAGTGTTGCTTGTTATTTCTGAAGATGATGTCATTCCTATCTTTCCATATTCTCCAGATAATATGGGGCATGATTAGTTTCCAAAGTCTTCTCACAACACAGTGTTTAAAAGGAGGATTCCATTGGGTCTAGAATTGGATGAAGTCCTTAGGTACCATCCAGAGAACATTGAACTTGGATAGGGCATAGCTCCAAATCATGGTAGCATAATCACAATGGATAAAAATGTGTTTGATATCTTTGCAAAATACCTATTAGGCATAATGAATCCTTTCTTGATCAAAGTTATCATTATTAAGAATTCATCCTCTAAGCACAAGGCAAAAGAAAAAGTTACTGATCATCCATATTTTGCTCTAATTAAAACCATTTGGGTATTCTCAAAGTAAGAATTGTACCCAGATTTAACCGTATAGTCCCCATCTCTAGATTTGTGCCAAACAATTTCATCTTTGATATCCCCTCAGACTACCTTGAGTTGATCAAGCTTGCTTTGATAATTTGGCCAATAAGAATGCTATTGATGTTACCAAGAATGCTATTGATACACTTAAGAAAATTCACTCTATGTAATTGGGTTAGTTTCTTTTGGTTTCTTGCTTTTCACGTATTTTGGTATGCCTTTGGTCTTACTCTTTTAATGCTTAACTACTATATCTAGCCATGTGGGTTTTTTGTAGAAGGATGTGGGTCCTTTCAAAACCCTCATATTCACCCTTTTCCAAAAATTCTAGGTCAAACAATAATCAATTTCACTCGATTATGTGGAGTCGGGGGTTACACCCTAACACACAAACTACTAGAGAGTGATGTATACAAACTTCGGTTTCCACATACCCTCATGTATATTGGAAGCCCCCT